>JBAMBL010000490.1:0-532156 GCA_037043405.1 Drosophila subquinaria | reverse complement strand
GCATTTGTTTTGTGTGCATTCAAGGACGAATTATATATTTTTGAGGAGATATACCGAATAAATTGTAGCTCAACTTGTTTTAGAATTTGTTATATTAGAAATTTACAATAAGAAAAAACTACAAAGGACCAATTGATTTAAATATTAATAATAATAAAAGTAACAACTGATTCTAAATAATTTGCAAGAAATGACTTGTTAAACAAATTAAATGTCTAATTTAATAAGCGCTCTGCCAACTTACACAGACAGGCGGACATGTGTTAGCTAACCATAAACAAGTTGGCAGCCAACGAGATGCAATAATTTAATTTTCAATGCCCGAGCATTTAGCACAGAGGCTAACTACAGTTATAGTTATAGTTACGGTTACAGTAAGTGATGCAGCAGGGGCAGAGGGGGCGGTAGGGGGCGGGGCAGGGAGAGGCAATCATGCCACCTAATTGGACTCCGGAGAGAAGCGACGATGCGTGCTGTCGGGTTGGCAGCCATTTGGCTTGAAGCATGCTGCAAACTGGCTGCTTAATTTGCTGCACTTCAATGGGCCACCGAGCATGGAGATTAAAGTAGGAGTTGGGAAGGGAGAAGGGTACAGGGTGAAGGTCGGAGAGGGAACGGGGGGAACCAGAGAATGTATTTCTTCGAGCGGATTGCGACAAGTTGGAAAGGGGCACAGGCAGCAAAGAGTGCTGAAGCGAATGGCAGCCATTTTGTAATTTGTAATAACCACATTTCCATGGTATTACAACGTGAACTAAGTCAGGTAGTCGACTAGCAGATACCCTGTAAACAAAGACAAGTCTACAACACATTTGCGCTCGAGTTAAAGCAAGAAAGATAAACATACCCTCCCACATCTTTTTATACAGGGTATTTAAAAGCCATAAAATTCAGGAATCGGCAGCAATTCCTAGAAGCACTCGACTGCTGCACAAATTGACTTGTGTCCAGGATACGGGTGAGAGCGAGGTTGGGAAAAGGTCCAAACAAAGGGACAATGGCAAAAAGCTGTCAGGTAACAAACCCCAAACGTGGTGAAATTTTATTGTAAATGGCTGCATGTATGATTTAACGAGAGTTATTCTGAATACCCTGTAGCCTTAACTTTTTTATGACTGGGGGAGTTTGCTTGAAGATTAAATGTAAGTATTCATAATGCATTGACAAACTAAAGATGATTGAGGTCTAAAATCAGAGCAATACTTATTACATCATTAATTCCCTATGTACAAAATTGCAGAAAAGTTTAGCAATAAAATCATCTCTCTTTAAAATAAGCTCTATAATTTTCCAATATAACAACAACATTCAGATTGTAGAATATAGAAAACTCCAAAGCTCCAAAGAGCCCCCCAAACCGGTCAGCTGTCCCATTTGATATGTCAGTTTCAAGGCTGACAAGGGTGAAAGCGATTGTCTGCCAATGACGTCAAAAGGATCTATTGAATAGATAGCATTCAAATGATGATTCCCCCCAAAAAAAAAAACAAGATAAAGAGACGTAAATAAATGAGAGGGAAGTTTAATTAGCAGAGTGAAAATGTTTAGAAATGTACGAAAGTAGTACAAAATGATTCAAATGATTCAATTCGTGAGGCAGCAGCTGGCAATGCTCATAGATAGATAGATAGAGAAATACGCATTCATAGAAATATTTCATTGTGCTTTATTGTTGTTTATAATGTGTATATAAATAAATAAGTAGCTATAAGCTGCTTTATAGCTCCTGCTCCAATTTGCACACACCTGGAGGGTAACCGACACAGCTCTTTTGTATGACTGACAGCACAGTTATTTGATATAATAATAATAATAGAGAGCTGCCGCCTCCGAGCCATCGCAATTCCCAGAATTCTCCAAACATCACTTGAACTTGAGGAACAGAACAGTCAGCTAACAATGAGACTTGTAAATTGTAGACGCCTAAATGAACTAATTGGTCGGTGTAGCAAATTAACCAAATTAAACTGAAACGCTACAGTAACGGGCGCTTTAGGCACCAGCGTAAGCGGAAAGAATTTGGAACTATGTGGCAAATAGGATATTCACATATTAAAATAATTGTACTCCTAACGAAATAATTTACATTCTGATGAATCTGTCACTAGCGTAAGCAGTGACTACCTAAAGGTTTTAGAACTAGTAAATCTCCTTAAAGTTATTTTTAATGTTTGAGCAGTAAATTAATCGTTTACTGTATATTTAACGAGGAATTTTCTTTTTTTACAAGATGAATTTGTCACCAGCGTAAGCAGAACAAATTTAGAACTGTGTGGCAAATAGGATATTCACATATCTTACCATTAAACTAATTGTACTCTTAACGAAATTCTTTACATTCTTTTGGATAAATCTGTCACTAGCGTAAGCAGAAGAGTCTACCTAAAGGTTTTGGAACTAGAAAATCGGCTTAAAGTTAAGATTAATATTTGAGGAGCATTTAATTTACTGTATATCTAACGAGCTATTTTCTTTTTTTTTCAAGTTGAATTTGTCACCAGCGTAAGCAGAAAGAGTTAATATGCTGAACTTATTTATACCCGCGTCAAATTCATAAATTATAATCATATCATTATTCGTCTAAATGTATTATTTAATATAGCGACTTACCAATATTAACAATGCCATGATTGGTTAGTTCCCAGCATGACTGTAAGCGTAATATGCTCAAACTGTGACTTTGCTTTGGCGAAAAATATCCGAGGGCAGCATCTGTGACATGGTAAGCCTGTTGGAAACGACAAAAGCGACAAATTCAATTAAGTATGAGTTCATGTTCCATGTTCGCTTCTACCTCCTTCTCTTCTATCCATTAGGGGATACTACTTGCCTGCAGTGAGAACTCGTATAAGGATGGCAGCAGCTGTGCCACAGCTCCGACAGCCTCGTCCGCGATGTTGATGCAGTCCGCCAGTGACAAGGACACGATCCGAGGGGTCAAACAGGCCCACAGTCCGGCCTCGGTGACCTCATTGCAGCCGGCCAGCTCAAGTTCAAATAAACTCTGCAATTGTCATTTTATTTACGAAATTATTCCTTTGTTGTAGTTTTTTATCTTTATTGCCCCCAACTTGGCTTTTTAATTAAAAATAAAGAATAAGGCGGGAATTTTTAAATCAAAGTCTATAGTGTTTTTTGTTTATTGTATTTTATTAAATTGCTTATTATCTTTCAATATTTAATTTTTATGTTTTTTAGCAGAAAAACTCTGAAATAATAATATTAAATATTCATAAATGATCGTAGGTAAAGTAAACTAATTAAAAATGTATTAGTTAAAAATGTTTATGAATTATTTTCAATATTTCTAAGTTTCTGCTTTTTTTTCACAATTTAATGGCACACACTTTATAGCCACTTTATGGTGGCAGAGTATGAAAATCTAAAGTTTTTGGCAACTGATTCAACTTTGACCTTTGCAGAAGCAAAACAGCCAAAATGAAAGGCAAATAAAACATTTGACAATACTCGTAAGTCGACCCACATTGCGTGCCAGACAATGTGTCGGGGGTATTTGATCTGACTAGCCACAATTTTGTACCTACAATGTTCTTACATATTGTTGTTTCTGTTGTTGCTACTGTTGTTTTGGCCAAAGTTTTACTTCGTTTCGTGGCGACACTCAAGAACTTTGGCTCATAAACGCCGAGCGCAAAAAAAATACGTCAAATCAAAGTACAATAGCAATAAAATAGAAAACTCAACGGGAAATGGCATATGGAAAAACGCTTAGTGGAAATGGGGAAAAAGGAAATTATGTTTATACATGTATGCGAGTAGAGACTGGCGACAAACATAAAAAAGTACGAATGACTGAAACTTTTATCGCTAACTACATCAACAATTACAAAAAAACTAAATAAAGCATCTAGTGTTGAACTATCAGAGTTTGAATATCGAAAAATGAACCAACTTTAATGTAGTTATTATATAGGAAAAGTTGTAAGTTCAGGGCATATTGAATTGTAGAATCTATAGATCCATTAAATGTCCACATGTTTTTACCTAGTTATAAAAACTACAAATATCAAGAGATTATCATGGATAACAAAAACATTTTTTTCAAATTCCAAAAATTATTTCTCAGAATTTTATTTAGGATCCTTAAATCATCCTATTTATTTGCATATTGAAAACTTGTTCATACTCCTCTTAAAACAGATGTTCAATTATCTTATCTATACGGGTTATATACAAAATTATTTCAATTAAAGAGATATGTTAATAGATTATTTCATATCAGAAGTTTCGATATGTAAATGGACTGGCCTCTAATTAGATTCCAGCTAATTGTGACGCTAAATGACTTTATTGTTAATGGTACAATACTTAGTTTCGTAGTAGTTGTTTTCGTATTTTGTTTGCTTTTATGTCCAACACAGCGAAGAAAAAGTTTTGTTATTCGCCTGGCCAACTGGTTGGCAACACACACGCGTATCCAGGGTAACTTTTTTCCACATGTCAGCAACAAAATCAATAACCAAAAGCCAAACAACAATGAGCCAAAAGTACAATCAATTCATTTTTGTTTGTATTTCTTGTTTTCATTGCTTTTTCCTTTGCATAATTTTATCCTATATTATTTAATTAGATGACCCTTGTTTAATTTTTTGATTGAGAAAATTTAAAGTTAAAAGCTTACTTAATTTCAGCTCAGATTCCAAAGTTAATTAGCCATACTTTTGCATACTTTCATAATTTGTTGGCCAAACGTGCGACTGGCAGGAAATGCTTAAGAATATCCGGCAAAGGCAAAGTCGCGACCGTCTTTATGGGTCAGCAGGGTTCAACACCATCAGCAACACCAACAACAACCACACACTTTAGGGTCAACTTTAGAGCCAGCAATGCGGAAGTTACGTATACGCCGCGTGTGCGCTGAAGGCAATTGCGGGCATATGGCCCATTAAATATGAACTCGTCGCATTTCCGTCGCATTTGCAAGCATTTTCACAAATTACAAACGATTGTTAATGCAGAAAACTATTGGATAGTCCGCAGGGACAAAAAGGGTCACAGCTGCACAATGCACAATCTGCCCATTCCCCAAGGTCAAAATTTCTGTATTGTTGGGAGCACTCAGTCGACTGTCAACTGTTCCAGCTGCTTCACGCATGCCATTCTTGTTGACATTTCCAGCGACAACAATTTGCAATCAAACCATTTGTCAGGCACAGACACACACACACACACAGCATAAGCACACACACACACACAGATACACTCAACAAACTGGGCTCATGAACATGACATGCATTCACATTGAATTAATTCCGACATTGCAGATTGACACGCAGCCAACTGACTACTGACTAAGAGACTAACACAACCGCAAACACTCTGAGATATATACTTAGAGGTAGAGAGAGAAAGAGAGCGAAAGACAGAGGGAGAGTGAGGAAATCATGTTCTACATTATCCACTTTACTCGGCGTGTGTGTGTCTGTGTGTTTGGACAGCTGCTGTCTCCTGCTGAACTCCTAGTAGATTAGCCTGCTTGATTGCACTGGATTGGCCCATGGAAATGAATAGATTAGTTCCTCATTTCTCCAAACTTGGCATTGACAACTCACACAGCTGATTGCAGTAATTAACCTAACCGAGTTGATTTTAATCTAAAATGCTTTAAACTTTTGGCAGAACTGTCAGTTTTTCAAGTACTTCATCACTAAAGAGACTCAAATGAATTCAAAGAAGACTAAAAATAAAGAGATATGTTTGTGAGGTTGAATAAAACTAGCATATTCAACGTTAATTCTGACAACTGATTGATAAAGATTCAAAACAAAAATTAAAACTCATTCGCTTGGCCACGCATCTTATAAAAGATTTACCATGCGAATCGGCACTCATTAGAATCATGCTCACATGAATATGAATATTTAATGAGTATTCGTATTTGCATTCAGCACAAATTAGCTAAACAAATTATTTCACTAAATTAAATGAAATTTATGGGGATGCTTTGATGTGATTTGCGCTTGAAATTGATCGCATCAATTCGTTATGAGATTGCAGAGGAAAAGTGTAGAAACGAACACACGACTTGCCTGCACCTGAGCCTCCTCTTCTTCCTCCCTCTCTTACAAGTACTAAAATATACAATATTTGGGATACTCTGGGGGCAGTTGATGACACACTTTTCCGTTTAACACGTTTCATTTCGTTTGTCTGTCGTGTGGCTTTTAAATATAAAATGCAAATAGTTTTCACTTGCCAGCCAGGAATTTTGGTTAGTTTATTTTAAAATTACGTATACGCCGTGTGTGTCGTGCGACGGACGCTTTCTGGTCGTGTCCGCCCGCCCACGGTCATGGGAAGCTGTTGCCATATGAAAAATATATAAGATTCTAGCTAATCCATCTTCACATCAAGAACAAATCTTCCAAAAGCCTGATACATATTTTCTAGGGTATTACTTTGGAGTTCTTTAGTATTGTTCAAGTATTTGGCTGGACTAGAAGATTTAAGAATAGAGAGATACAATAAATAACTATAAAATTATAATTTATGGAAACTTGGAAAAGCTATAAATATAACCCTTAGAACAAAGTAGTTTCTGTATACAAAGATTTATTAATCCTTATGTTAACTCACCTGCAAGTGATCGAGTAACGTTTCCAATCCTCGATCGCTGATCGAGGAGCAGCGCAGACTAAGCGAATGCACATGCTTGGAGGCCAGTGGAAAGGAGTGCACCACATCGAGGGCATCCTCGTCGGAGGCACCCACAAGGCCCAGGGCGTGGAAGCCGCGTCGGATGAGCGAATTGTAGAGCTTGCCACGATCACAGGCGGGCATCTGTCGCAGCTCGCGACACTGCAGCGTGGGCAACAGGCCGGACCAATAGCGTGGACTGCGGTACAGTATGTCCCGCCACTTGATGCACACCTGGGCGAGCACGCGTCGCTCGTACGGCGAGAAGTATTGAAAGAATCGATTCAGAAAACGATCGTCGAGCAGCAGGGCATCGATACTTTGAATGTGTGGCGGGTGCTTGTGGAGAATCAAGGCGGATTGGGTAACAGCCGCAGCCAGCTGGGTGGCCTGTGCCGAGCCGGGAGCAGCTACCACGCCATACGGATGATGCAGGTGCGGATTGGGCAGCTGTTTACGCAACTGCAACGGTGTCCCACCTGCGCTCACCTTTTGTGCCGCCACCATGCCCATGGTACTAAAGGTGGGCGAACCTGGCGCCGGTATCATAATGTTCATCTGCTTGGCAATCGATTTGACTGTCGGCGTGGGTGGTGCACCTAGTGGCGTCATGCCACCAGGTGGTGCAGGCACGACACCTGCCATGACCATATGATGATTGGAATTAATCAACGTGGAACCGGCCATGGCCTGTAACTGTTGTTGCTGTTGTTGCTGCTGTTGTTGCTGCTGCTGCTGCTGTTGTTGTTGTTGCAACAGATGCGCGGGCAGAACATTGGAACTGACGGGCGGTGGTGCAACGGACATGGAAATGAGCGTGGCGCCTGGAGAAACAGCTGAATTTTGATTACCAGCTCGCGTTGGCTTATCCGGCGTTTGTGGCGTCACAACGCCAGAGTTTGAGCTGCTGTTCAAGTTGGAATTCGAATTCGAGTTCGAATTGGAGTTGGAATTGGAATTGGAATTGGAGTTGTTGCTGCTGCTGCCGCCGCAGAGTGCGTTTGTGACACGCTCCATTACTGAGGTCTTGCCACTGGATGAGCTCGCACTGGACGTCGAATTGGAGGAGGAGTTGTTGTCATTGCTGTTGTTGCTGTTGTTGCCACTGCTGCCATGATGATGCTTTGAGCGTAATCCTAATCCGTTGATGCGTTTCGATAATTCGGCGGAGGCACGCTCGACCACGCCCTGCGCCGAGATCGATGACATTGTATTCTGAAACAGATGCACTTTGCCTCTCTCCTTCGCCCTCTCTCTAGCTCGCTCGCTCGCTCACACACACGCACGCACGCAGACACAATGTTAGCGCTCTCTCTTTCTGTCTCTGTCTCTTCGATTTACATAACGTGCAGTTGCTGCATGTTGCGAGCTTTTGACCTTGTTACGCCTCTTCTTCTACTTCGTCGTCCTCTTCTTTGTGCTCTTTCTTGCGTTCACCTGCAATGCAAAAAGAAATGTTATTCAGTTTACCGTTAAGCTGCGTTTTTTACAACTCCCTCTCTCGCTCTCTCTATCTCGCTCACACTCATGCTAAGGCTAACGAAACAAGAATTTATGTGGAACATTTCATTACTCATATTGTTGCACGCCATTCCTCAATTCCTTCATTCTACCTTCACTCATCTCCTATTCATCATTCCCCGTTCGCCGTTTGCGATTTGTTGTGGCTACGAAAACTTCAGGCGATAAAAGCAAACAATGTAAAAACAACAACTGCAAAAAAGATTGAGAGAGAGAGAGAGAGAGAGAACAACAACTATGCCAAGGTAATGAATGGAACAACAAATAAATGTTCCTTGTTGCTGTTGTTGTTGTTAACTTTAAAGGCCATTTCGGTTCTCTGAACTACTGCAGAGAGACCAAAGTTTGCTGGTGGCATTTTAAGGTATAAACACTTGATAATAATTTGATTGATAGCTGTGCTATAAATAACAGATAGTTCCGCTTAAGGACCTCTTTCAAATGAAAATTAATATATTTCATTAAGTTTGTAAGCCAGAAAAAATACGACAAAATATGCTGGAGTTATTCATTTTTGATATTGATAGAATATTCCTGCTTTTATTCTCTAATTTCAGAAATGTAACTAAAGAGGTTTTGTATTTAATGTTTATTTTCTAAATGCCAAAGTATTCCATACTTTATACTCAATACCATAAGCATGTAATTCAAATAAAATTGTTCTAGGAAATAAGTAAGTATGCAAATTAAACTTAGTGTAAACAAGAAGAGTTTTTAAGAGGAGGAAAAAGTTTGTACAGAATTAATTTCAGAGCATATACTTTCTGCCGAATCCTTGTTTCTCTGAGAAATTTAAGTATTTTAGTTGTAATTTGCAGCTTATTCTGGGGTGCCACAGAAATCTCTTTCACCTGAAAAATGACGTAAATTTCATACAAATGTACGTCAAATTCAAGTGAAAGAGATTTCTGTGGCACCCCAGATTCAGTGGAATTGCAGTTTTAAACAAACTCTAATTGAGTTCAACATTGAAGTCAAGGCCGACAATTCAATTAGCTAAATGGCAATGCATTTTCAACCATGGTGTACAATAAAGAGAGAGTTAAAAATGCTTTAAGTGCTAAAATGGGCAATATATTTTGTTGCAAGGCTATTGGTAACATTCCTGGCCAATGATTTAATGTGTCTGAAAAGTTTTCCTACTTTACACAGCTGGCAAGTGTCATTAATAACCAAATATCAAAGCTATTGAGGCTATACTAAGTATTGAAAATCTGCTCGCAGTCTAAGCCAAGTTATGAGGCATGAAAGAAGAAGAAGAAGGCTAAAACAAAACACATGAAATCATAAGCATGTCAAGTATCTGTGTGTGTGTGCAGTAATTTAAGAACTTAACCTGCTTCCAATCTCGAGACAAATGAGGTTATTAAAAGGAAGAAGGAAGGCAACAACAAAATGCTCATCAGGTCGAACAAAGGATCCTGGTCATGAAAGACAATTTAATTGCCATAAATGGGGGCCCTTTTTATGCTTCACATACTTCCCCGTCATGTGGCATGTGCCACCTCGTTTTGGACTGAAGGTGAACGATGTGTCGTTTATCGTGTGGCAGCCTCATCGTCACTCTTCACTCGACAGGAGCGGAAAAATCTTAGGGTTTTGCTTTCTCGTTTCCATTCCGCTTGTGAGCAACACAATGGGGCAAGAGCACAAAACAAAAACAAAGTCGGCTTCACAGCGGGGAAGGTGAACCCTTGAGGACCAGAAGGGGAGCCTTTGAGGCGACATTGTCTGTGATTTCCTCATCGTTGAATTGCCTCCGTAGGTGTGTGTGTATGTGTGTGTGTGTGTGTGTACTCAATTTCCGCTTCTTTAGTTTGCCCCTCAAATTCTTGACCTATCGAACATACTTCGTGGGCAAGGTTAACTATTGTTCAAAGCCCAACTTGAAGCGCTTTCTGAGAATTCTTACGTCAAAGTCAAATAAGAAGTTTACTTTACATAAGTCACACTTTTCTTTTATACTCGTATTTTATTATTTTGCCTTTGCTACAAAGTTACATAAATCCCGCTGACTTTGTAACAAAGTTGATTTCAAAGTCCCAGAGGCTTCGTCTTATGTATTTGCTTTACAAATATTCAAATGCTCTTCAAATTGCCAACTTTCAGAAAGAAATTATAGCTGAGTTCTAAGTTACAGAAATTTCTCTAAAGTTATACTATTTACTTTTTTTTTAATTTCTGTTTTATTTCTTGAAATTTCAAAGCTTTTTTTCGTTATGAACATGAATTTATTGTATATTGCAGAATTTTCTCATAAAAAAAACTTATAAAGGCGAAAATCATTTGAAAAATGATAACACTTGGTCAACACCAGACAAAGCAGTTGTGAAACTCTCTAAAGAGGCATGCAACGAAAATCGACATAAAAAAAAGTTGTGTGTGGAAATTTCCAAAAAACCAGCTGCATACTGAATCTGAATGTGAATCTAAATGTCATCCCCCCACACATACACACATATACACAGTCATAAATGCGTGAGTGTATTAGTGTATGCGTGTGTACTCGTCCGTACTTATTTCATTTTTATGCGAGCCTCCATTTTGTGAGCATTTTCCGTCGCTTTGCTGTGCGTCTATTTCTGGAGTTGGTTTGAGTCAAGTCGAGTTTTTGTTTTTGCTCTTGATTTTCTGCTTTTGTTGCTGTTTCGCGTGCTTCGTGCCTTCTGCTTATTGGATTTTACTTCATTCTCTGCTACTTCGCCGCGCAACGGTAACTACCTTACTAAAGCACGCTTTAAGTCGCCCCACAGCTCCCTACTCCACTCGGCGCTCTGTGTCAGGACCTGCTCCACATCCAAGTCCCATGCTTGTTACCCGCACCCACCCCCCAAGTCACCCCTCCCTCGTCCACTGCCCATTTGCTTGGATTTGTATGCGTGCTGCGACAGCTTTATATATCGATTTTTGTCCCGTTGTTTTTCATACCCATTTGCGCTTTGATCTAAGCGATGAAAACAAAATAAATCTCCCGGATAGGACGACCATAAAGCGACTGTCAATCTTTTGTTTCTTTTTAATATCATCGCAACTTTCGCAGAACTGTAAGTTGTACATCAAAGTGGAAGATTCCTCTAAATTCACTTTTTAAAAAATTCTTAGTATTACATTTAGCATACTTTTTGGAGGGGCTTAAAAGTAAAAGGTATTTATAAACATAAACATTATTTAACAAAAAAAAGGATTCAAATCAAGGAAAATATTATGTTTCTGTTTCATGGTTCTGTAAATTTAGTTAAATTAAATTTTTGGGAGAGATAAATATTGAGTGAGTGTTACTATTTTTTAATGTTTTCTATCCCAAAAGTAACAGATTCTTAGATTACCTAAATTCGGTTACTATAGAAAACTATAAAAATTGTCAAGTTAGGAATCGAATTAACTAGATATTCTGCAGTTATTTATAGGCTGATTCATGATTCAACACATGGCAGCTGTGCGTCAGTGTCCACGTAACTGGGTCAAACTGCAACTGTGACCCGATTCTCAGTACACAGGATTTTATATAAGCAATCATATGTATATACATATGTACATCTGTATATCTGTCGTAACTAAGAGTTTAAGTAAGACTTTGATAAAGCCATATGCGATTGTGCTGCCAAATCAATATGGAAATCTGTTGGAGATTGCAAGCAGGTGTGCGTTCTACTCGTAAAGCGAAAATTGAGCCAATAGCACCGAACAGTTACCTACAGTATGTAGGTAAAGCAATGGGTCGCGCCAGAATGTCTAAAGTCCTTTATTATTATGGGTAGGATGTCGCTGCTATGACATCACAACCTCAAGCTCAAGCGGAGCGGGCGAACAGTCGAATGGTCGGCCACCCACCCCTCTAGGAATTGGGGGATGAGACGGTGAGCGCCCGGCTTTTGCTCGGGGGTTGCAAGTGCTGATAGAACTCGAAGCTGGAGGCCTCTGTAGATTGTGTAAATGGTCTAGAATGGTGCAGAATGGAGACGAGCGAAAAGCAGACAAAAGCAAAATCAAACAAATCACGTGCAATCCAAATGTTGAAACAGTTCGAACGTAAAATTTTGGCAACGGAAAACGCCAGAGACTTTTGTAAATATTTCAAGACTTATTCACACACCTTGTTATTATGTTTAAATATATATCTTTTTTTTTAGAATATATATACAAGTATATATTTATTTATTTATTTGGAATTTTCTTTGCTTGTCGCACGCAATAAAAATCAATTTTTACAAACGTCGCGAAGTGTTTGTTCTTGTTTTGTTTTTAATGGTTTCTTTGGCTTTATTTTTGTGCTTTTCCTTTCGAACACTGCACGCCGTCGAGACGATAACAAAATAGAATTTATTTTATTGTTAACCGTGTAAAAGTTTCTATTATTTATTTAATTGTATTCCCGTAAAAACTGCACACAGTTACAAAATGCGTGGGGAAACCGCAAAAAGAATTACAAAAACTATTTGCACGCATTTGTTTGTGTTTATTTGTGTGTAGAAAATGCTGAGCGCCGTGAAAATAGATTAAACGATTAAAAGGAAAATTGGCCAACCGAGCGTAAGCGCGCACGACTCATAACTGCAGGCCGATGCGGCCAGCGAAAGTGGCGAAAGTGGAAAAGCTCCCACAAAGAACTTGAGAGAGAATCCGACTGAGCGCAAAAAAGGAGCGTGCGCTCTTACCTTGCCTCTCACGCAAAAGCTCAACACATGGAAGGGTTCAAAATGTTTATAGAGGAGCGACTGTAAGTGTAGCATTGGCTATTCCTGTTTACTACGCCACTGTCTGTTGGCATTGTTTTTGTTGCGCGACACTAGAGGATGCGCACTGCAGTTGTTGTCGCTGATTTGTAAAGTAAACAAGTGAAAATACACCCCCAACTCGGCTCTCTCTTTATTTTGTGACAGAGCGAACTGAAGAGAGAAAGCTCTGTGCTAGCCTAACTCAATCAACATTATTATTTAATTAAATATTTTCAATCTCATAACACTCTCTTTTGTTTATTTTTGTGTTATTTTATGTTCTTTTTTAATATGAACATCATTTTTGAAAGATATTTAAATGATGCAATTGCTTTTCTACTTGGATCTTAGCTTATTTGTTTTAGCCTAGAGCTCTTCAGATGCTCAGTAGGTTATTACCCTTTTAGCAGTAAAATTTACTTACCTACGCTCGCTCAGCTTTCCGTTTTTGGCTTTGTCCTGCAACGGTACTTCAAACGGGTTCAAATGCATGCAAATAATCCAACAAGTTCTTTTCTTGCGGCGTCTTTGTGTATTCTGGCAAAGTGCTTAATATTTCATGCTCTGTTGTCTCCTCCGCTCACTTATTTTGTTTTTTAATACAAACTCCGTCGTGTGCTTCTGTGCATTCTACCATAATCCGCCGAATTCTGGCCTGGGATGCAGGTGCCCCTGCAGACAGCTTTTATGTTTATTTAGCGGTAAATATATTTTCGACGCTTTTATTGAGTTTGTTGGGCAGACAAAAATAATGTGAAGACTATTTTGCCTATATGAATTTACGTATATCATTTAAAAAACCTGCTCTTTGAAACTTAAATTGCGTTGAACACTATATATGAATTATCCTATCGCTCATGATAATTTTTTTTACTTTAATTTCTCTATATTTATTGAACATAAAATATTTATTTCAAATTATTTTTAATTATGCTATATTATTGTTAATTTAAGAATTTTAAAGTCACATTTGAATTGCGCGCCAGCCACGCTTTTCAGCTGACGCTTTACTGCACTGTTTTCGATAGGCCGATGCGCTTATCGATAATTAACATTGCTCAATC
The DNA here is from genome assembly GCA_037043405.1 of Drosophila subquinaria. NCBI lineage: Eukaryota > Metazoa > Arthropoda > Insecta > Diptera > Drosophilidae > Drosophila > Drosophila subquinaria. The sequence continues at coordinate 518,199 of JBAMBL010000490.1, read as the reverse complement.
AGATGAATTGCCTGTAACTTGACGCGGTGTGCAAGAAGAAGCATTCTGGCAAGAAGCAAGAAGTAAATAAGATTAATATAATCGAAATTGATAGAACAAAATGTCCTCGACATCGGCGGCTGCATCAAATGCAGCTGCGCCAGCGAAAGCCGAAGTGCGATATGTGACCGAAGTGCCCAGCAGTCTCAAGCAACTGGCCCGCCTGGTGGTGCGCGGATTCTATTCACAGGAAGACGCACTGATTATCGACATGCTGGTGCGGAATCCGTGCATGAAGGAGGACGACATCGGGGAGCTGCTGCGCTTTGAGAAGAAGCAGCTACGCGCCCGGATCACGACACTGCGCACCGACAAGTTTATACAGATACGCCTGAAAATGGAAACGGGGCCGGATGGAAAAGCGCAGAAAGTCAATTATTACTTCATCAACTACAAGACATTCGTTAACGTGGTCAAGTACAAGCTGGACCTGATGCGCAAGCGCATGGAGACGGAGGAGCGCGACGCAACCAGTCGAGCGAGTTTCAAGTGTTCCACGTGCTCCAAGACATTCACAGATCTCGAAGCAGATCAGCTCTTTGACATGGCAACACTGGAATTCCGATGCACGTATTGTGGTAGCTCAGTGGAAGAGGACAGTGCGGCGATGCCCAAAAAGGACTCGCGTCTAATGCTGGCACACTTTAACGAACAACTGCAGCCGCTCTATGATCTGCTGCGCGAGGTGGAGGGCATCAAGCTGGCGCCAGAAGTGTTGGAGCCCGAGCCTGTGGATATTGACACGATACGTGGCATTACCAAACCGAATGCTATGCGTCCGGACGGCATGCAATGGTCCGGGGAGGCGACGCGTAACCAAGGCTTCGCCGTGGAGGAGGCACGCGTTGATGTCACCATTGGCGGGGATGACAGCGGAGAGGCGGTGGTGGAACGCAAATCGCGACCCATTTGGATGACGGAAAGCACTGTGATAACCGATGCGGATGCCAGCGATGCCAGCAACTCACTGAGTGAGGCGGCACAGCCGTCGACCACATCATCCGGGCACCGCAGTAAAAAGGAGAACGAGGATATCATGTCGGTGCTGCTGCAGCACGAGAAGCAGCCGGGACAGAAGGAGGCGCATCTAAAAGGCCTGCGCAAGGGATCGTCCAATGCCAACTCCAGTGATTCCAGCGACGATGAGAATGACATCGACAACACCAAGATACGTGAGTTTTAACAGTTGTTTTGTTATCGGTGTGATATTAATATTGTATATTGTTTTAGCGAATGTCAATTTCGACAATTATATCAACTCTGAGTCGGAGGAGGAGGATGACGATGTGCCTACCGTGCTAGTGGCTGGACGTCCACATCCGTTGGATCAGCTGGATGATAAGCTGATTGCTCAAATGACGCCGCAGGAGAAGGAGAACTATATTCACGTCTATCAGCAGCACTATAGCCATATATATGACTGATTCCTCTCCAAGTAGAGCTTAAGTATATAGTCTCAATGTTAGTTTAAGTTGCTTATTAAATCGGCACACCAGTAACATAATTCTCGCATATTTGGCGCCAAAATCTTGTTTACTTGTGGACCGAACGAAAATCAGCTGACAATAACATAATTGAGAGCATACTTATGTTGACTTACAGTCAACTGTTAACGCAAATTTGCGATTAGCTTAGCTCAAATTTGCGCCAACAGTGGCGCATTTTATGCTTACATATTTATGTTGGCGCAAATTTGAGTCTTGCAGTGCCGGCTGTTAACGTAACACTCACGCAAAGTTGGCTGCAAGTGCTGGCTCAGTTCTAATTAGAATGCTAGGGCTTGCTGACCAGCTGCTTTTTGCCAGTCCTATTTTAATATTTATGCATTCGTCGTAGTTGAGGCACGGTCGGTAGTTGTGTTGGTGCTAGTGCTTGTGTTGTGGGCGTCTATTTGACACCTTCGCCAAATTGTGTGCTAGAGATAAGCGGCCAATGTAAACAGTTTTAAAGATATAAAGATATGCCCGTATGTGAATGTGTGTGTGTGTCAGCGCATCATTGCCGCATGTTTCTTAAAGACTCCAGCCACCAATAAGATTATATTATATTTAGGGTATATAAATGCCTTATATTTCGCATTCGCAGCATGGAAAATGCCATAGTTACGAATAAACGTGAAACGCTGTCACCTGCACATTCATTTGGCTTACAAGAAACGTGATCGCGTTTAGCAAAACAAGTGCATATGGATGTGTGTGTGTTTGCCTGAAATTAAAGATAATAGCTTCTCGTGCTATTAATTTGTGCTTACTGTGAATATTTTTCCCGAATGAATAAACCAATTGGAGAAACAAGTGGAGAAAACTCAATCAAATAAGAACTGGAAGCCGATCAATTGGAATTTGGCGAAACTGAAATTGAAACTGTCTGATTTGACGATACAACCCAAAGCAAAGCAAATCAGTCAAAATGAAGGCCAAAATCGATAAGGAATTGGTGCCCATGAAGGCACATTACTTTCTCTTCAATGCCGGTAAATAACCCATGTAATTATGGGTAACTAATTAGAAGTGCCCACTAATACCTTAAACTATCTGATAAGATTCTATTGCACGCACTTTTCATATATTAGAAATGAACATTTGTTGAACATGTTCCATGATAAGAAAACACTGATAAGGCATTAGTAGTGACATGCAAATAGATACATAAATACGCTTGATAGGCATTCAATTCAATCAATTTGATCCCAATAGCTTAGGCTCAAGTTCCAATACAAACACTGTGCGACAAAAGTATCTTTCAATAAAAATGTAACTGACAAAGAGAAACCAATTTAGTCTGAAAAGTATCGATAACTTATCGATATGAGTAGCACAAAGTTTGGCGCAAAAAAACAAATACAAAAAATGTATGTTCATCATTTTAGAATACTTCAACGTTGTCTGTAAAACCTGAGCACGTAAGGTTAGGTCCAAAGTGGACATGTCAATTAACTAAGCCGACAGACAGACAGTCAGTCCCCACGGTGCTTTAGCCCCTTCGTGACCCTCAATGTCAGGTGCTGTCAGCAATTAAAATAACATTCTTGCTTTTAAATTAATTAAAACGTTATGTAGCAACGACTAGCTTTAAATCTATATTATACTCTCAATGATGATATATGATTCCAATTGTTGATTTCGGGATTTACCACAAATAGTTACTCAAATTCTCTTTGTAATTATACACGTTGCTTATCAGGCACAAACACCCACATTAAATATTTGGACAAGTCGTGCTAATCGCTGTCCAGTTGGCTTTGATACCCTGTACAATGCACACGTGGGGTACACCATATTAGAAGACTATCCTTAATTTCAAGTCTTCAAGTTATTAATTTAATTTATGTATATATTCTGTATAATAATATTTCTGTTGCTTTTATATTTATTTTTTTAATATTGTATTTATTTTTATTTTTTGTCAGAAATAGATTAAGTTTGTGCCTAAATCATCTTTTCTCATCTTTATCTTACATTTCAAATTTACCAATCATGATTTCATTCAATTAGTCTTAAAGACTACAGGGTATTCCCTAGTCAGGTACACTTGGCATTGCATTTTGTTAGTTTAGCACATAAACATCACGTACTTATCAACGCCCACACATTCAACTAATCTACATATTTTGTTTTCCTTTATTCGCACTACTCTAAATGGGACAGGTACCGCACCCGTTGTACCCTTTATGCCACAGCTGGCGCTACAGTTGGGGTATTCCTCGGTTGTCGTGGGCACCATGTACATGATATTGCCCATTATTGGCCTGGTGGCAAAGCCACTCTTTGGTTACATAGCAGATCGGTGAGTTATATATATATTCGAATATTTAAAATTGAACACTAAATTTAAAATACATTTTAAGAGTTATCGTGATTTCTACATGCATAAACATTAAAAATGAAAAGGTATAGAATTTTTGTAACTCAGCTATTCATATCTTAAGTTTCCTATCTTTAAATGAGGACTCTTTAGCAAAAATATGATGCCTTTTTATAGTAAATTAATAATTCAATAAATGATTGCCATTAACAAAAAAAAAAAAACAAATGCTTATTTTATTATTATCTATATGAAAATTGTTTCTAAATTTATCTAATTAATGTCCTTCAAAAATGTAATGAATACAGTCTTAGCTGTATTTAGCACACGCATAAACAGTAAAAATGTTCTAAACTCACCCAATAAATACCTTTAAAGTAATTTTCCATTCTGGCAAAATTTACAAACTTAACTCTAATGTTGACTCCACAGTTATCATCGCCATCGATTTCTCTTTCTGGGCGGACAACTTCTCACGGCCGTGGCCTTCTTCATGATAATGTTTGTGCCCGCTGCGGAGCCGGAGACGCAGTTCCATTGTCACGCCGGCGTGTCCAACATACGCTACTGTTCCAAGTATGCGCCGGACACGGAAAGGGATCTGGAGACGCACTTTGGCAATCGGACATTGAGCTGCCAAATGCACTGCCAGATGGTGCCGTCCATGTGGGACATTGTGTGCCAGGATTGGTTGCAGAACAAGACGGACAATTGCCAGGCGAACAGCAGCAAGCCGTGGATCGATTTTGTCACTTACATCAGCACAAGGGACATCGTTGAGGAGCCAATGGCCCACGGCGACGGCAAGTGTCTCAATTTTCTGATACCGCATGATCTCGGCACAGTGGACTCTCGCAATGTGACCCTCTATTGTCCCAAGGAGAAGGATGTGTTCCGACCCAAATGCAAAATGATCTGCAACGACAAGTATTTCGAGGAAATGTTGCCAGCCACTGAGGCGATCAGCACAGGGAGTGCGATGAAGAAGCCGGAGTTCTGGTTCTTCTTTGGCATGCTCATCATCAGCTGGGCGGGCATGGCCGTTGTCGTGAGCATTGGCGATGCCATCTGCTTTGGCATTCTCGGCGACCGTCACCATCTGTACGGGAAGCAACGATTGTGCGGCTCCTTGGGCTGGGGACTCTTTGCCCTGCTCGCTGGCTTCCTGGTGGATGCCATGTCCGAGGACGGTTCCACCGTCAAGAACTATACAATTGTCTTTTGGATGACACTCGTCATTCTTGGCTTCGATATGCTGGCTTCCACCAAGCTTAAGGTGAGTTCGCTTCACTTACAGTTGGGGATTGGAAATAAAGCTTATGAGTCAAAGAAAATATTAAGCCAGAAAAGTGATCTTAATTTTTTGAAAAATTTTAGATACTATATTTTTTAATTTTTTATATTGATTTTATGAATTAATATTTAGATTTAAATGTTTATTCAAAAATCACAGAATTACTTTTATTTTTTAAATTTTAATTAAAATTGTTTGATATTTCTGAAATTATTTTTAAGTTTAATTATGATTTTTAAAATGAATACTCTCCTGCTCACTCTCTCTGTCTGTGCAGCATGTCCAGACACACATGTCGTCCAACATTTTGAAGGATGTGGGTCAAATGTTTCTATCGATGCGCTGCGTCGTCTTCTTCCTGTGGTGCGTTGCCATTGGCCTCGGCACGGCTCTCATTTGGAACTTTCTCTTCATCTATCTGGAGGATTTGGCCAAGCCCTATGATGGGGGCCAGCACATCAAGACACTGGAGGGTCTTGTGATGGGCATACAATGTTTTGGCGGCGAGCTGCCGCTGTTCTTTCTATCCGGATGGATACTGAAGCGTATGGGACATGTGAATGCCATGAGTCTGGTGCTCTTTGGATTTGGAGTACGCTTCATTCTGTACTCGATGCTGCAGAATCCCTGGTATATACTGCCCATTGAGCTGCTGAATGGCGTCACCTTTGGCCTCTTCTATGCGACAATGGCATCTTATGCCAGCATTGTGGCACCTCCTGGCACTGAGGCCACAATGCAGGTAGAATCTATAGAATCCTCTTTAAATTTGTACACTTCCTTAATTTGTAATCCTTTGCAGAGTCTTGTGGGCGCAATCTTTGAGGGCGTTGGCGTCTCCATGGGCAGCCAAATTGCGGGTCAACTCTTTGCCGCGGTCAGTGCTCGAACGACCTTTGAGATCTTTGGCATTGGTGCTTTTATTATCTTCATCATCCACGTGTGCGTCCAAATGTATCTGCAGCGCAATGTCCCAGATGAAAATGGTAAGGGTAGGTCCTCTAAAGACTCCGATCCCGCTTCCGCCTCTGCTTCGGCTTCCGCGTCTCCCTCCGCGATGGAGACAAACACACTCAATGATATTGATCAGCCAAATAGCAATAAGAACCATGATGACTTTAGGGACGTCGACTTGAGCTGATTAACAAAGTTAGACCGATCTTTCCCAAAGTACATTTGCAGTTACAGTTCAAGATAACTCTATGAATTTATTCCCCCACAAAAGGACATGATTACTTAATTCCTTCAATTATTTACTCAAATCTAAAACAAAATAAAAATATGAATTTATTTTACCTAACCCGAAGATATAGCCAGAGTCTGACTTAGGATATTATAAAACAGACAGCTTAGAAAGTGAGATATTTTTTGAATATATTTTTATAGAATTTACCATTGAAAACATAAATGATTTATAGTCTATAACAAATGTATCTGTGCTCAAATTCAGAGTTAAATAGAAGCTCAAAGAGGTTTCAATTAAAAACAAAAATATGAAAAAAAAGTTCGTGACTTAAGAATCTGAAAGTTCCTCAGTTTTTTAGTCGATAAACGATAAAAATATTCAAAATATAACAAATGTAAGCTGTACTTGATAGTACAAAATGTGTTAGAAACTTAGAAAAAAAAGATAGTTAATGAAAAAACATATTCAAATATGTGTCCTACAGTATGACAACTTTATAACCGTTAGACAACGTGAATTTATCGATATTTTAAAATTAGTTAGGAGAAGGCTCTCAACGAATTTCGAGGGTTGACCCAGAAGTAATACAAATAACTTTCATAGCCAAATTAAGACATGCTATGTTTAACGAATTTAGACATAGATATAATATTATATTATCAAAAGAATGAATATACACAGCTATATATATTTTATTTAATATGCATAGTACAAAACATTTTGTATACGACTTTATGTTTACTCTTTTCACAAATTTTATTAAAAATTCTGTAAAAAAAACAATACAAAAATTGGTTTATGCACTTTCATTACCTTTCGATACTTACTGTAAGAGTTAATAATAAATCATAATACTGAAAACTGGTTACTAATAAATGTTCCAAATACTTTTAGGCACTGTCAAATATTTTGCACCGACAGATGCAATGCACATGCTGAATGAACAGGAATATTCAAGTTTTACAAGTAGTGTTAGCTAAGCTGCTCTTCTGTGATCCGTAAACTTCAAACCGTAATCCGTAACTCCCGGAAACAACAACAAACACAACAGAAAGTTCTACGTCGTCGTCTTCTTCTTCTTCCAACTGCTGCTGCATGTTTTGAGATTAAATTCAATCTTTTAATGTATCTATAATAATTATATCTAATTGTACTCTAATTTTAGCAATCGTAGCAACAAATTACACACCAATACACCTACACACATACACACTCACATCATGCATGAATTTCTAAGCGAACACAACAACTTAACTTGGTTAATACGTTGCTTATCGTTGCTTTCATTTGATTTATAAATCACGATAAGCAACGGCATAAATTTAGTAAATATGATGTTTGGCATGTTTTTAACTTTATTGTAAACCTTGAGAATGTAATTATCACTGTATTAGCGCTGTGAATGTTTTTTCTTTACACAATTAAATTTAAAAAAACATAATTATTAAATAGAGTCAACTGTAGCTGATGTTGTTAACTTTGGCTTCTTTCGCATGTGGTTTCATTTTAACGTTTATTTCTCTAAGAAAATCTCAAAAGTATTTAAAAATGTAACAGAAATATATATGTATAACGAACAACAACAAAAATCACTTGTTTAATAAATTGTTTAACGTAGTTATAGTACAAAATCTGTAATATGTTATGTTTATTTAGCTTAGATATTAGTTTCTTTGTTCCCGTTACCAAAGGAAAAATCCAAAATGTTTTCGTAAATTAACGTATAAATGAAGTGCTTAGGGCTAAAGCCAATCAGCTAATGGCTAATGGTTCCCAATAAGCGATTCCTCGTGCTGTTGCTTCTCAAGTTTGCGCTGATAGTCGCGCTGCTTGCAGGTCGCGACATTTGCCGCTCGTTTCTGTAATCAGAAATACGATATAGATATACACTTAATTATAGTTAAGCAATTGCATGTGCTCTGTAATCATTGTTAATTACTATAATTTTGTTTTTATAACATACATACTATATACTTTTTATGGCTTTATACCACAATAATAATAAAGTTACGTTAATGGGTTTTTACTTTATTTCTCACCTTCAAAACTTTCGTACGCTGGTAAATATTCTGCATTTCCTTTTTAATTCGCGTCAGTTTCTCTTTATATCGCCGCACATCGTTCATCTGTAGATTCATTGTAGATTGTAAAGCAAACGTATTTCATTAGTATCATAAATCTATTTTACCCTCAGCGATAAGATGACAAGTTATTATGTTCCCCAATTTAAATTCCCAGACACGGTTGTATATTGATAAAAGCAGTGTAATTTACGAGGGCTGTTTGAAAAGTATATACAGTTGAGCTTCCATAACTCGAACTTCTATAACTCGAATTTTTTCTAACTCGAACTAAATCGAGTGCATATAAACTTAATAATCTTAAGAAAAGAATTCCATAAATCGAGGTCCATAAGTCGAACTTTTTCTTTCGAGTTCGACTGCATCATAATTTTATAAGAAGTGGAAACAAACAAAGAAAAATAAGAGAATAAAATTTAAAGATCTCATATAAAAAGGAAGCGTGAAATAAAATCTTCAACTAAGAAGAAAACATTCAGAGTATAAATATTTGGAAATTTAAAATAACTCATAAAAGTTTGGAAAAAATCATTTTAAAAATATTTTCAAATTTAAGTCAGAGAACGGCCAAAACTTAATGTTTTTTTATCAGTTTCTTTTAAAGAATACTTCTGAAACGTAACCGAAATATTAAACTGTAGCAAAAATAAGTAGAAATCCAAAATATTTTTATTCTTTTTCCCAAATTTATGTTTCCAACAACCTTAATTCTCATTGCGGATTCCAGATTTTTGTTTTCAAATTATGTGCTTTTTAGTTTTATTATTATTTCGACGAGAACTGTTTTTGAACTTTTAGGAATTGTGAATAATAATCAGTAATACTTCCCAATTACATACCATTTCATTCAGTTTTGCCACCTCACTGCAATCCAGTTTATATTTCTCTTTGGACAAATCTATGTAGATTTTGTTTTGCTTGCCGCTGCAGTAATAAATGTGGATATATATTATATAATACGAAATGCATGCAAGAACAACACTACTCACATCAATTCCTTAAGCTGCCCTCGGGCGCGCGCCAACGGGGGTTCGGCAATTTGAAGTATTCCATAGGATAACTGTAAAGCAGCCAGGCTGCATTCATTTTCACCAGCAACAGTTTGCCTACTGTTGCTGTTATTTGTTCGCTCGGCACCTGGAACGGCGTCGCTAGCTGCTTGATCAGCATCAAGTTGATTGATTACGCTATACCAATTTACAAAAATATTTATTAATGTTTCGTTAAAGATTCTATTTACAAATTAATTACCTGTTTAAGTTGCTGCTTCTCAACATACCGAAAATGAAAACAAAACAAAACAAAGAAAGCTACTGCCAGCTGGTGATAAGCAGTGCTGGAAAAGTCAGCAAAGCAATCGATGCACAACTTATCGATAACAAGCTAGGTCAATCGCTTTGCTAACAGCTGATTGAACAATAAGACAATTTGTTTATGTGTGGAGGAAATACGTGCAATACAATTGTTTACTAAAATTTAAAATGCGTTGTGCTGTAAGTAACTGTGGCAACAACAATCGCAACAACAATAAAAACAAATGGCGCTATTTTCACTTCCCCAAAGACAAAAAGCAGCTGCAAAAATGGATTGAGTTTTGTGAGCGAGAAATAACAAATACGGCAACAGGTAATAAATGCTTAATATTATTTGCTACAATTTAATTAATTTATGTTTCTCTAGCCTGCATCTGCAATGTACACTTCACTCCGGAAGACTTTGAGCGGAATATGCAGTACGAACTGGGTAAGCCCTGTGCAGTAAATGCAGAAACTTTATTATCTATCCAATAATTGCACTTGCAGGCTTCACGCGTAAGAATCCCACTAAATTAAAGCCTGGATCCTGTCCAACAGTTCATGGACCACAGGACAATGGAACAATAGGCAATGCGAGAGGTAAGCGGGGCAAAATCACGACCAAGGACCAACACATCGAAACGGACTCTTTCCCAAGGAAAACATCGCCCCGGAGAGAATCTACAGATTCCGTTGAATCTCTGCTCGGTGATTGTCTTGATGAATTGGACGACATAGCTGAAAACTTTAGCAGCTTGGAGCAAAGTAATGAAATAATTGAGTACTCCGTGAGCGAAATGGAAGAGTATTCAATAGCTAATGATGCCTCTCCTGTTGGACAAATGGAGCTGGAAATAATTGATTCCCTCATTCCACAAACCAACGCTGAGGAACATGTGGAGATCATTGATTCAGAGAGTGACGACTACGTGAAGCACTTGGAAACTGAAGTGTATGTTCAAAATTGTATAATAGCATTCACAAACACTTATTAATTAAATAACTTTTTACAACAGGAGCACTCTAAGGCGCCAGGTCTTTTTTCTGAAGGATGAGCGTAATAAACTAATTGACGAAATTCAAAATCTGCGTGCAACTGTTTGCAATGCGCGTAAAAAGGAATCTAATGCTAAGGAGAAGTTAATAAATAGGAAAACAAATGGAATGGTACGTTCACATTTGTATTTAATATCCGGCTTTCAGCAGAGCATAAAGTTGTTGAGTTCTTATTCTAAATTAATATTTTATGATAAGAATAATCATTTAAAACTGCATTTAAAGTAACAAGCGAACATGTTTATTATTATGAATTATTATCTTACTCTTGAGATAGTGGTACTTTCACTTTTTTTTAAGTATTTGAACAATCCGTGAGTCATTATAACAGAACATAATTTGCATAGTGTTAAGTTTTCTCTCTATCAATATTTAATAAACCAAATGGAGTTCAATCATGGAGCGAGTTTCGAAATAAACTACATTCAAAACTCCAAACCTTTCACGGTATGCGGCCCAGTTTTTATAGAAATTTTTCTTCTTATCGATACGCTGCTGGATAACTTTCTAATCAAGAAAAACAAATCGCTGAGACTAGTAACATATATACTACATATTTGAAAAATTAAAATAGTCGGTGCTTTAATGCAGAAATAAAAATGCAAACCGTATTTTAAATATACCTATGCTCGAATGTTTTAAACCTATTCTAAAAATATCTCATTTGTACGTCACTTTTATTAAATTTTTATTTTGTTACAGGTAACAAAGAACAGAAAAGGACCAACAATTAAAAAGACAGTAATGATATATACGGCAAATATAGATACGATTAAAACATTACGTAAGATAAATAATTCGACTGACTAAACATAAAATTAATTAATAAATAAACTGATAAATACAATAATAAATGTTTTTATGTTCACTTTTCAAAATATTCGATTTTAATTACATATTAGGGAAATGAAATAAGCATTAATTTATTGAGCGTGATGATATATAGTAAACAGACGATTAATCTTTAGCCAGAAAATGTAGTTTTAGGCAGCATTTAACTGTACCCCTTTATTGCAAAAAGTTTCTTGAACATATTTTTCACTTTATATCCTAAATTTTCAAACTATTTTACGGTAACAAATCTGTCATTAGAAAATCATTTCGTAGACATGATAGATATAAAATTCTTACGAATTCTACCTAAGTTATCGCGGGGTTTTCCCTGGAAAAATATACATATGTACAAATACACCATACTGTTTACATGTTGTGTTTCTCAATATCTTTCGACTCTGTCCCGATCCCAACTAAACCTTTATGAGCAGGCAAAAGAAAGTGCGATAAACGCAGGCTTAAAAATTTTCCACAAGGTCAAAGTCATTAGGAGTTTGTAGTACTCCTAGATAACTATGTCGTTTTTATGGTTCTGCAACTACCTGAATGAGTATAAAAGATCGCTGCGTCTGGCAATCGATCTGCACTGCAAGCGCAACTCTCTGGAGAACAACATCGTTGACGTTCCGAATGAGGTGTCTCTCAACTACTGTAAGGAGCCGCAGCAGGAGTTCCAGCTGGGGCCCCAAGATGTGACGAAACTGGAACCAGTGGACTTGTCTCGCTTGCAGTGTCAGCAATTTAAACAATTATAGTCAATTGTATATTTTAGTTAAGGTTTATAAATCAATTGTACATAATCCCTTTAGCCTTAATTAGTCTAAATATTTAGTTAATCAATTGTACATAAACCCCAAACTAGAGAAATATCAATTTATTTAGTTAATCAATTGTACAAACTAGGTAAAAATCAAAATATTTAGTTAATCAATTGTACATAAACCCCAAACTAGGAAATTATCAAAATATTTAGGTTATCAATTGTAAGAAACTAGGCAATTATCAAAATATTTAGTTAATCAATTGTACAAACTAGGCAATTATCAAAATATTTAGTTAATCAATTGTACATAAACCACAAACTAGACAAATTTTTAGTTAAATTTTTGTATGTATATTTAATATACGTGATATATTTGCAATAAAATGAAATTTACAACAAATGCAAACCTAAAACAATTCTTATTATTTTATTTTTATAAAATATTTTTAGATGTCTGTAATGAATACCATCGCTAAGCAAAATGAAACAACATTAAATAAATAGATGCCCTTAAAATAAGGGAGCATAAATATTTTTCTTCATGCATGAACATATATTACTAACATATAAGTTAATTTGTTCATAATCCTTTTATTAAGTTTTCTTCTGATATCTAAGTATATTCCATATCATTCCAGATCAATTATTTTTAATTTTTAAGTGTTGTGGAATTTTTTATTTTCTCTTCTATCTAATTTATAAATATGTATTTATAAAACTAAAATCGGATATTCCTGAAAGATTATTTATCTTTTTGCAATTCCATTCATAAGTTTTCCGCTCTCACATTGTTGGGGTATATCTTTGTTTATTTCTCTTTCAATCAGGAAAGTGTATTATTAGCTCGTTATCATGCAAATCTTTCAACTATTGATAAAACAGTTGTCGGTTTCCAAGGAGTCCAATGAAATCCTTTTGCTTGCATATCCTTAACAAGTTTTTTTCAAAGAGTTAAATAGAAATTTGCGCTGATTTCTTCACGGAAATATGGAATATATATTTAAGAAAGAACGTCGCACGTTTGGAGCACGTGTGCATTTCGAGGACAAGGATGATGTGATATTTAGCGAGAACTCCAATCCGGAGCTGGTCAAGAGCTACATACTAAAGAATCCCGTGGACCGAGTTACACAATATGCGGGTCAGACTTCGCTGAGTGTGGCCAACACGGAGCGTGCCACATACAAGAGCACGGGGATAACGCATAATGAGGGCGGCTGGCCAAAGGATATCAATATGCATGATCCGGAGCAGACGGTGCGCTATAAGCGTAAAATCGAAAAGGATGAGAATTACATAACGCAGGTGATGAATCTAACAAAGCCGATGGAACACTATATACATCAGAACAATGCCGTCAACATCTATGAGAACTACTTTGAGAATATGGATCCGGCGCCATTGCCGGAACCTTGCAGGTCGCGTACTGTCAATGTTTATCGCGATCCAAATCCTATTAAGGTGCCGGTGAAGCATTTATCCTGGTCACCAGATGGAGGCATCAAAATGGCCGTCAGCCATTGCGACATGAAGTTCCAGGGCGACAAAACTGGACAACGCTGCAATTCGTACATTTGGGAGGTGGAGAATCCGAATGAGCCCTTCCTAACGCTGGAGCCGAAGGTGCCGTGCGTGTGCCTCGAGTATAACCAGAAGGATCCGACCAGCCTGGTCAGCGGCATGTACAATGGCCAGGTGGCTGCCTGGGATACGCGGCACGGCAAGCATCCGGTGATGATTAGCGAACGTGAGGTCTGCCATCGGGATCCAGTTAATTCGGTGCTGTGGAACAATTCGAAAAGCGGCACCGAGTTCTTCTCCGGCGGCTCCGATGGCCAAGTGCTCTGGTGGGATACGCGCAAGCTCAGCGAACCGCTCGATCGACTGCTCATGGATCCCATCAAGAGTGATGAGCAGGATCTATCACGCTCCTACGGCATCTCGGTCTTGGAATATGAGACTACCATTCCAACGAGATTCATGGCTGGCACTGAGATGGGTATGCTCTTCTCCTGCAACCGCAAAGGCAAAACGCCCACGGAGAAGATACAAATCCGGGTAGGAATGTGTCTATATATGATCCCAGTGGAGTTTCAATTGACATGCTCTCCTTTATCTTGTATAGATGATGTGCCACTTGGGACCCGTTTATGCCATTACACGCAATCCGGCCTTTGTGAAGAACTTCCTAACCGTGGGCGATTGGTGTGCACGCATCTGGTCGGAGGATTGCCGAGAGAGTTCCATTATCTGGACTAAGAGCAGCTCCTCCATGCTGACTGATGGCGCCTGGAGCTATACCAAGTATATGTTGTTTAAACATTCATGAATAACCTGTTAAGATTTCCATACTTATTCATTGCAGGGTTTCTCAGTTCTTCATCACGCGCATGGACGGCGTGCTGGACACGTGGGATCTGCTGCAGCAACAGAATGAACCGGTGCTGACCGTCAAGGTCTGTGATGAGCCCCTCTACTGTGTCCGCACCAACGAGAACGGGAAATTCGTTAGCTGCGGCAGCCAACTGGGCGCCACATTCCTTATCGAGGTGTCCGACAACATGGTCATGTCATCGAAGAACGATAAGCCGCTCCTAACCGCGGTTAGCAGCAATCATAAGTCACTGCATAAGCACATAATACACATGTTATTGTCTTTCAGATGTTTGAGCGTGAGAATCGACGTGAGAAAATCTTGGAGGCAAAGTCCAGGGAGAGCAAGCTTAAGATTAAGGCCAATCATGGCCAGGAACAATCCGATATGACCATGCTGAATGGCAAGATTAACATGGCACCATTCGCCAGTGCCTGCGAACAGGCAGCCTCGGAGTACTTTGCCGCCGTGGAGCAGGAACGTCTACGAAGACTGCCCGGAGGCAAGCGTAGGTGAAAGGATAAACATTTCATATTGCTGGCCATTTTGTCTAAATGATATCTCTCTCTTATTGCAGAGGATGTGGAGGAGGTTGATGTATCGGAAGCGGAAAGCTCAAAATTATAAACTTGAAATTATTCATTACGTTATGCACTGTTGAGTTATAAAGTTCCTCAAAGTAAATTATTAACATTTCAAAACACTCGTTTATATTTAACGACATCTCCACCCGTTTTTCAGCACTATTAACAAGTGACCGATAAATGGTGGTGGTCAAGCGATAGACACAATGTAGCTAATCGATTGCGACTACATCATATATAATTGAATCATCGAAGAGAGCGAGTGCTAAGCTATTTTGCATTTTGTTAAAGTTTATAATAAATGTAAGTCCAATTAATATTTGTAAACAACAATAAGTTTTAATAATTGAACAAAGTCAATATTTTGTGGGTGTGTTAAAGCGCACTCCAAGGAGCTGTTCAAACTTGGCGCGTAATATAAGCAAAGTTCATGTTGCACGTTGGGCTGCCGTGTGGCCTACGTGACTCAGAAACAGTTATCAATGGCGCAACAACAGCTGCTTCAAAAGTTCACTGACCAATTTTAGTGCAACAGCAACCCCTGTGCCAAGCAGTATTCAAAAAATTCAACTTGATTTCATTCTCGCAGCATTCATTTGACAAGTGATAATAGTTTATAAATCTGTTTCCAACAGTTTACACACGTGTTCCCATTAAATAATCAGCAACAACAGTTTAAAACAAATACAAAAACAAAGAGCAACACGACAACAAAGTGAACGTAGAGGAAATCGCTTTGAAAAGTGCACAGAAAACCTTGGCGGGTTTGTAAAAAAAAATAAGTGATTCTAAAGTGAAGGTGAGACTTCTGATTCATTCAAGTTTTAAGCGTTTCTTTGTTCGTACGCACACCTCTTTCCCTCGGCCTCTTCCGGCCCATTTACGAGTATATTGTCAAAACAGCTTCCAAACGCACTGTGCTTGCACGTTACATTTGCATGTCTGCAGTCACGTAGGCAAAATTTGGAGGTGCAATGTAAAATTCCCACATGCATTAACTTTATCATTTGTTAGACAAATATTTATTTTTGACAAAATATGAAATTCCCTTGTTTAATTTTGGAAAAATATCTTTTTATTGTTTTGACAAAAAATCCCTTTTTTGTTTGGAAAAAAAATTTATTTAGAATTATTTTCTTCTTCTTTTGAAACAAAAAAAAAACACTTTTTGTTATTACATTAAATTATTTAATTATTGTATGTATGCACTTATTATTTGTCGAAATTTTACTTCACCTGCTGTATATACAGATTTGTTTATTTGTTTAGATAATAATCAAGGTCATCTTTGTTATTGTTGCAGATTAGCCAGCGGTCATAATGTTGGACATTGTCCAGCCCAACGAACTGCTTGACAGCAACAACAGTAACAGCAACAATAACAACAGTAGCGATGTGGTGGTCATCCGAGCTAAGCCAAAGAAGGTATTCAAGCCCAAGGCTCGCATCAATCGCATACCCCAGGAGCTGCTCGATGATCCCCAGCTGCAGCGTGCCATTGAACGGCTGCCGTCGAACTACAATTTTGAGCTGCACAAAACAATCTGGCGCATAAGGGAGACGAAGGCGAAGCGTGTGGCGCTTCAGCTGCCGGAGGGCCTTCTCATGTATGCGATGGTCATAAGCGACATCATTGAGCGTTTCACCAGCGCCGACACTGTCATTATGGGCGATGTCACCTATGGCGCCTGCTGTGTGGATGATTACACGGCACAGGCATTGGGCGCCGAGCTGTTGGTGCACTATGGTCACAGCTGCCTCATACCTGTCGACCAGACATGCGGCATTAAGGTACTCTACATATTTGTGGACATTAAAATCGATCCACTGCATTTCCTGGACTCGGTCAAGCTCAACTTCAAGCCCGATGTGGGTCAAATAGCCCTTGTCAGTACCATACAGTTTGTAACGACCCTGCAGGCAGCTTCCACAGAGCTGAAGGCAGCTGGCTACGATGTGCTTGTGCCGCAAGCGAAACCCCTCAGTCCAGGTGAAATTCTGGGCTGCACTTCGCCACAGCTGCCGGAGACGACGCAAATGATTATCTACCTGGGCGACGGACGTTTCCATATTGAATCCGCCATGATTGCTAATCCACTGTTAAAGGTATGCAACACATCTGCTCTTGTTTATTGCCTAGACCTAAATCTATTTGTTTTTTTGCAGGCCTACAAATACGATCCGTATGAGAAGAAATTTACGGTGGAGCAGTACGACCACGGCGCCATGCAGAGTCTGCGACATACAGCCGTGCAGCAGGCCAAGCAGGCACGCCGCATTGGCATCATATTGGGCACACTGGGCAGACAGGGCAGTTCTCGGGTGCATCGGTTTTTGGAGAAGCGTCTGCATGCCAAGGGCATCGAGACAACCACCATTCTGCTGTCCGAGATCTTTCCACAGAAACTGTCGCTGTTTACGGACATTGATGCCTTCGTGCAGATGGCCTGTCCACGTCTGTCCATTGACTGGGGATCGGCCTTTGAAAAGCCGCTGTTGAATCCCTACGAGCTCTCTGTGGTGCTGGGCGATATCGAGTGGACACCGGACAATGCCTCGCCCCGCAACAATGCATATCCCATGGACTTTTATGCCAGCGGCAGCCTTGGCCCCTGGACGCCAAACTTTAAGCCGCCAGCAGTGGGAGAGTGCGAGAATCGCCCCTCTGCCGACTGCTGTGGTCGTTGCAACCGTGCTGAACTCGAAAAGGACGACACCGGCAAGGCGGCGGCACTGGCAGATCTGCTCGACTTCAAAAAGGGATAATCAATTGACCCTCAAGCATAACTTGCTGCTAACTAAGTGATTTAGTTCATGTGCCCGCCCAGCCCAAATGTAATTTACCTACTAATTTAAGTTAGTACAAAGATTGATTTCTAAGTTTAGTAACTTTTATAATTTAGATACAAACATTTGTGTTCATCTCATTTTCACCTGTTTTGCAATTTCTTTACACAACGAGACAAAAACTTTAAGAACAACATTCATGTATTAGTTAAGGGTTTAATTGCATACACAAATGCAATGCAATTGTTTAACAAACATTAAATTATAAATGTCATTTTATACGTTGTGTATTTCTTATTATGAATTATACGAAGGAAAATTCAACATTATAGGAATATTTTGCTAAATTCTCCCCAAAAGTTTTTCACTTTAAATATCAAACAACTTTGATTGCCTCATAAATAGTCAAGAATTTATTTTCAACATAAAAATGTACGTAAAAATACGATCACGTATAAGAACATGCAGTTAGAAGCAGAACTAATTGCATTCTGCGCATAATACATTTATATTTTTGGGTATAAATCAAATCGAAAGACTTATACTGATCTCTAGACTTGAGAAAGTCCTTAAGCATAACACTTGAATCGCCTACATAAGGAAAACATAGTTGTAATTCGATTTGTTTCATAGAGTTTATCATCCTAGTTTACCCGCTTAACATTTAGAGAATCTTAACTTATGTATATTTTATATATATATATATTATTTGATTAATTTAGGCTTGAATTTGTATGCACCTATAGTTAATATTGGGACTCGTATTTGATTCTGATATAGTACATGCATTTATTTAGTGTTTTTTTTGTATTTAAGATTTGTTTGTTTTGTTTATCTTTAGGTAGGTGTATTCGTTTCTAGCTTTGCTTCCTGCAACATCACATGATTTCTGTATCTTTTATTTTGTTAAAGGTTGAATTATGTATTTTTTTTATTAATATTCTTTTTTTTTGAGATTGTAAATAGAGTTTTGGTTTGGTAACATTCCGGGCATTCCAGGATAACTTGGTAAATTGGTAATTGGTAACTTATCAACGAATGTAGCACCAAAAGCAGCTGATAATAAAATAACTACACTTAAATGCTAAGAAGATACGTTTAAAATTCATAATTCTTATATGCAACAAATTAGTTTCTTGAATTCTTTCGAAAATAGTAAAATGTTTGCATTTATTTTTGAATTATTTGTTTGTTTTGTTGTTTGTTGTTTTTATTTAATTCTCTTTTGTGGCAGTTCATTTTGCATCTCTAAAATACATTTCGGGACAGATGTTCTGGAATCACAACCAATGTGATGCACAATTCTCGCTTCATTTTCATCAAATACTCAAACATGTGATAATATGATGCTCAGATCGAGATACGATCCACTGATAAGGAAAAAGAGGCTCGAAAACAAGTTTAGGGTATATTTATAGCGTCTACACAAAGTTGAAAGTCTAGTCAAGCCATTGGCGGATCTGGATCCTAACAATAAACTATTCGAACTCAACCTAGAAGTGAGCTCACTTAAGATTTAAATAAAATAATGTAAGTAGTGTCGTTAAAACTTTATCACTTTGCTTTCTACTCAACCAAATCTCCATCTCATTTCTGCTCTCTTCTCTTTTAAAACTTTAACATACACAGTAAAATTCTCATATTTCTCTTCCCCCATTTTGCTCTCTGTCTAAAAATATGAATATATCTCTTTGCTCTCTCTCCCCCTAAGCCCCTCGCATTGGTCAGTTTTTAGCTCAGTTTCTTGTTGTTTTGTTTTTTTTTTGGTTTAGTCTGCGGGTCCTTACAATGAGAAGTACTTCAAGAACTGTGCAGGCGGCACGGGCTGGGCAAGAGCCAATTGACCGCCAGCCTCCTCGACGCGTTGCTTGTAGTCGGGACTCTGGTCGACGATGCACGGATGGCCGTCGGAGGGCCAGAAGAGGCAGCAGCAGGAGCGGCACAGGGCCAACACCTCAGCGAACTGATAGTCATCGTTGACGCCATAGGTGCGTCGCAGTTGATGATAGATCTGCTTCCAGTCTTTGGTCTCGCCCATCAGCTTGATCTTGTCCAGCTCCAAAATGGTGTTGATCTGTCGCTCATTGAAATGGAAGCGTGACAATTCGCGCCAAATGCGCTGCTCCGACACCAGCTTGGCCATGGTCTCCCAGGCCTGGGCGGCCGACTCCAGATCCCGATGATCGGCAATGCACAGGATTATCTCGCGCACACACTCCTCGGGCAGCTCGTGCAGCTTGGGCTTTGCCTCCGGATCTGGTTCCCTGATCTCAATCTGACTTGCCACGCGCTGAATGCGCTTAATCCTGGCCACATGCTCCTGCCACAGATAGGTGCTGCCCAGGGGCTTGCCCCAGCACTTTTGGTTCTCCTGGTTCACAATGTGCTCCAGCTTCAAGGCCAATCCCCTCAGCACATTCGGATGCTGCTGACTGTCATTGACTGTGGACGAAGTGGATAAAGTACAGACTCAATTCAAGTTGTAAGCAGCTTTCCAGCTGGATTAAGTACTCACCATGTGAGGCCACCTCCTCGACCATTTGGAGCAGCTGACGCTGTGCACTGCCCGGCAAGCTGGCTATGCCCTTGTTGGAGACCAGCAGCAGGAACGCACAGATATAATGGAAGCGCTTGCGGTCCCTCACCGATCGACGGAAATCGAGACGCTTCACTGCCTCGGTTAACCCATTGAAGCCGGCTATCTCGCGGGTGCAGCGGATTGTGATGTGATAATGCGGTGGCATACTCCCGGACTCCTCTTCTTCCCCCTCGCTGGTGCTGCCAATCTCTGTGCCCTCTGAGCTGTGACTGCAATTGCAACAAGATAAATATTTTTAATGGTTGTTCCTCAAAATATAGATTATATGTGTGTAAATACGCAAATGCTATAAAAAAATTATAATAAAATTTTGAATAAATAGAGTTAGTTAATATATCTTTAAAAATGAAAAAGTTTTTCGAAATTCATAAGTTCTAATGAACCGAACTTGAATATTGTAGTAGTATTTAAGGAAATTGGATATAATTCATCAAAGATTTAGTTTGATTAAGGTATTCATTGAGAAAAAAATCAGTTTTTTGTACGAAAACTTAATTTAGGATATTTCCAATAGATTTCAATAAGAGCTAATGAAATCTCAGGAAGAACTAGACGAGTTTGAAAATATGCCTTAAAAACACTCAACTAATTACCGATTTTACTAATAAAAATATTAAATTTTGTCACAATTCAACATAATTTAATAGAGATACATACTAAGTGTGTATTAAGAATCTATAAAAATACAGAAAGCAACTGTATTTTCAACTCAACTTCCTCTTAATATTTTAAGAATATGGTAAACCAATTGACCCCTTAAACTAGCTTTATCACTAAAAGATTATACATATATAATACATATACTTTAAGCAACCAAAAATGCCCGCTTTCAATCCATTTTACCAGGTATAATTGGCCAAAGTCACACTTCGGAAGTGAATGTAATTGGTTTGTCCAATTGTCTGACCCTCACCAAACCCCCCTCCATCCCCTGACCAACAATTTTACCAGTTGAACAAGTTTAAAGTGTTTTTTTCTTAAGTTATTTGCTTTATTTTAAAGATTCGTAAAGCGCATTTTAAGAGGCGGAAGCATTTCCAAGTTTTTCCAGCAACTGTTGCTGCATGTGTGTGAGACCCGTTTATAAGATTAAGCAGTTAACTCAGTTGGTAGTGAGAAGCGAAGAGAGGGCTCAAAGACTGTCGTGTTTCCTTCAATTACAAGTTTTTTACCAATAGGAGTTTGCACAATTACAAGCAAAAAACGACTATTATCAAAGCAATAATATAGTTTAACTTAACCTATACCCATGAATTCGGTGAGTGGGGTATATTAAAACGATAGACGAAATGAATAAGTGCAGGGTATACAGAACAATGATAAGGAATTCATTACCATGAATTTTGAAAATTGTACCTCCCTTCTTCAACATTATGAAATGTCTTTTTTAACAATGGAAAAACATATGAAAAACTAACAAACTTAAGATACATTTTTTAGTGCCAAGAGCAGGAACTTAAATTTATTCAAACTCAATTCTGAATATCGTTAGAAATGTTTCTTCTTAGCTTAATAAATAACATAAAATGTATCCCAATTTTTTAAGAGATTTAACAGACATTTCTTTAAAATAAATACACAACAAATTTAATTATTATTTATTTTATTGCCCTGAAATTGCCATTGAGAGATTCTTAAATTTGTTCATAATCTCAATAATATCTTTTAAGAGCTGTCAGTTAGTTAATTGGGCTGACTAGCTGCAGTCAACTGGTCAATAGGTCGATATGCCTTGACCATATTTCGAATGCGGCTGAAATTGTAGGCCAACCAGGACGAGGACATGTCCTTCGGCGACTGCATTTCAATTTTCAACCAAACTGGGTCAATTTCTCGCTCTGTTTGTGTGTGAGTGTGTGTGTGTGTGTGACAGTTGTTGTATCTGTGAGTTGCAATTTATTCAAAGTTTACTAAAATTGACTTTTAATTGCAGTTCCGTTTAGAAATGTTTTTAGCTCAGCTTGTTGTTTTCCTTTTTTAATGCTTCGCAGGTATTTTTCTTAAAGATTTAAGCATAACAGTATCTGAGTTTGTTTTGTATCAACTTCTTATATAATAATTAGCTTACAACAGCACTTAAAACTTGATTCTGAAACGTCTTAATTAACGTCAAACGTCAAAATTAACAAAAAAATTTTGATATGTTACGTTACCAGGACTAAAATTGGACCAACTTCAAACTTACAAAGCATCGCCAAAACTTATGTGACTTCTAAGCGAAATCTCATTTCTTAATTCAGTCAAGTCAAGTCAGTTCCTTTTTCTGATTAAATTATTGAAAAGTTTTTGAAATATAAAATGATAGTTTAGGGTTGTCAACCTACCGCAAAGCGCAATTCTTTTGCAAATTATTTACAAATTGCGCACTGCGTAGAAGAAAGTGAAAACTCTCAAGGCCCCGCCTTCTGGATAATAGCAGCTGAAACAAAGACATTGTTATTGCTGCTGTTCAGTCAACAGACTCCAGTTCCAAATTCAAACCAACAGACCATGGAGTAAGAGAAACATACAGAGAGTGAAGGATAGAGCGAAAGTGAGAGAGAGAGAGAGGGAGATTGTTGGGGGGCCGACGACCACGTGATTCATATATAAATCAGTCAACGACGTCATCATCAAGCGTTCGTTTACCTTTCTTTCGAGCAAATTAAACAAAATGCAATGGGATCGCATCGGACAGCTGGCAACTTGGGAATTGGGCTCTAAGATGTGTGATCCCGGGGCATTTTCGACTGCAATTCGCTTCTCTATTTTTAAGTGTATGTGCGACCTTTTTCTACATAAATTATTGTGATTCGGCCGAGTGGAATGGCGTGGAGTCAACTCGAGACTCGAGTCGACTTCTGGTCTAATTTTAGAGGAAGTTGGAAGCTATCACATGTCGCTGTCGCTCTTCCAATAATACAATCGTCCACTATAAATAGACTGTATGTTTGGGAGTTTTGGTAAATTGGAACCGATTTCAGAGAGCTGCCAAGGTTTGCAAGTTCCATTAGTTTCGGTTTATACTACCACACCATAGAACAAGTAAGTCAAATTTTATAACGAAAGAAAGAAAAAAGCTATAAAATGCGAATGCTATAGATAAATATGATTAATGCGCACATTACACTGCTCAGCAAACTTAAGGAACGAAGAAAATGTTGGGTAATCTATATGTACATATAATAAAGCATTTCTATTATTGGCTTTTTTAATAAGATTCTACATTTTAATTAATTCAGGACCTCTTTAAAAACTGTTTGGAAGTAGTTCGATTGTTATTTAACATCTTATCTGAATTGCTTTACTTTGTCGCTTAGTGTATAAAATGGATTTGAACGCATTTCCATTGGCTGCACCCGAGTTTCGAAAGTGTAAAACGAAATGAAGAAAATGAGAGTCAATTCAAAAGGCCAACAAATGTTCAGTGGTGAGTGCAGTGAAAGTGGGTCCACCATCCACATCCACGTCCGCATCCACGTAATGCACTTTGATTTGCTTTTTATGCAATTTGAATTTTTTCATTTTTCTTTTTTTTGTAATTTTTAATTATGATTTTCGTGCAATCGCAATTCGGCAATTGCATTTTTAATTGAGAAACTTAAAATGAAAAATAAAAACCATTTCGTTGAGCCACTTAACACAGTTACGAAATTTCCACCTAAATTTCCAGTGGCATTTCCTAATTACACTGAAATAATAATAATTTTAATTATGCAATTTACAATTGAGGTTATGCATGAACGACATTTCCTGACAGTTCACATTTCGGTTGAAATTTGAAAAATATATCAGATAAAATTTAACTGAACTATGAAAACCGAGCATTTTCTTACTGAGTAAATTCCATGCAATGATTTTGTTTGAAGTCGACAGTTGAGCGTCATTAAAAATCGATTTGAGGTGAAAAATCGAGACGGAACCTTGAGCTTTTAGTGCCGTTACAAGCTGCCAAACACACACGCACACAGACAGACGCACTTTCGCCTAAACTTGACCGAGTTGCGACCTGTTTACAAATGTATGTTTGTATGGAAGTTTTCAAGGTTATTAGGTTTATGTAAAACCTCAGCTCGTCCTTCTTGTAAGGTTCCCAGAAAATATATCAAATATCTTAACACACGTTTTATAAATTTAGATTTTCTTTTTTTTGGGGGGAAAAAGCGCTTTTGCTTCTATAACTAATTTTGGAATATAAGTTTCTTGTTGCTTCCGCATTTTCCTGCCATATAAGTAAAATATCGTGCACCGTGACCGCCTGACAAATGCCAAAAATAGTTTCCCCTGTCGCATTCGAAAAATCTTCTTTATGACATTTTAAAACAAATCACTTTAAAATTACTTTACTTTCCCGTGTGCCTGCGCTTTTTCTTCCAATTCTGTTTTATGTAAATCTTTAGACGGCTTCAAGTGGATCGACTGCAAGTTTCCTCTCCAGTCCCTTGAGATTTAAACGGTAATAAGAAAAAAATTTTAAAGGAAAACTATACTAAATGGCTTTATTTCTTTTAAATTTCTATACGCTTTGTATTAACTGCGATTTCTTTACCCAAATAACTGGCAATCAATCAAATGGGAGCGTCTACCATTTCATCAGACTTTTCGCTGCTGTCACTTTCACACTCATTAAAAGTGAGTCACCCTAATGATTACAGGCATATCTCTTATACTTAGTATAACACCTCTGGGGAATTTAATGTAATACTATATAATACAATTAAATTGGTTCAGCAAATCATTTCGTATAATTAAAAAAAAAAGAAGACATTTTTGTTAATGCTGGCATAGTTAAACTAATTCACGAAGCTTGTATTATACTGAGACGTTTCAACATTTTTCGTTTCGTCATTGTGGTTTGAGTTTGTTTTGTTTGCTTTGATGATGTTTTGTGTAATCATTAGTTTAAACTTAAAAAAAGAAGGTGAAGGGTAGTCCACATTTTGTTATCGAATACATCAATATTGAAGTGCTGTTGTATTTTATTCTAATTATACACAATAGCAAATGCTGACTAAGTCAGATAAGAGTTTTAGTAGGTCGTTCAATGACCTTATTATTTTCATTTACTAAACACGAAGCACTTCCGGTGACCTTGTCCTTTAATCTTTCAAATAGGTTACCGTTATCTTATCGATAAATTGCAAGTTGCGCCAATTTTGACAAAAATGAAGTTAGATTGAGTTTTCCGAAACAGACTATGAATTTGACACATCTGTTTAACATTAACATTTTCTTTTGTTTTATTTGGGCCAATTTCAAGGTGACTGCACTACGCAATAGAGAAATTCAAATCGATAGTCATCACATTTTTGTTTTGTCGTCGATCAGTTGATTGCTAATCAGAGCTGTGTATTGTCCCCGCCATATAAACGATAAACACTATCAACAAAAGCAAACAATAGCAATAATAAATAATGACAATAAGACTCACCGCTTGCGTTTGCCGCCACATTCGAGCACCTTTAGGCGCTCCCAGCCCTCCTCGGTTTTGACCCAAGCCTCGCCAGGTGAGCGAAAATCTTTCGAAATGAACGCCATGTGTAGTTTTTTTTATTTATGCAGCGTTTATGATGCGTTACAAATTACGCTTTATTGCCTACTTTGAGTATTATTTTAATTACTTGTATTTTTTTTATTATATTTTATTATGTTATATCCGGACGGCGATTTTTCTGCTGCAAAAGTAAGAAATAATTTTTCTTTTGTGAATTTCAAAATTTTATGCAATTTTTCAAGCATTGCTACAAAAATGTGTTGCGCATTTTCAAATTTTTTTAACAAGGCGCACTCTATATACACTCTTCGCCCTGGACAATCAGTTATTGTGAAAATTAAATTGATATTGTAAAAGAAAAATAAACAATCACAATATAAAAACAATTACAAGTGTCCAATATTTCTATTCTTTTATTAAACTTTCTTGCGAAAGAGTATAAAAACGTTGACAGTTCGTTGAGTTGCGGAATCAAAACAAAATGAAAAGGAACCAAATAAAGGCAAAGCAGCAAAGCCAGAGAGTGCACAACAGCAACAACAGAGAGCGAGAGAGC
Source organism: Drosophila subquinaria (assembly GCA_037043405.1). Taxonomy (NCBI): domain Eukaryota; kingdom Metazoa; phylum Arthropoda; class Insecta; order Diptera; family Drosophilidae; genus Drosophila; species Drosophila subquinaria. Next base: position 491,474 of record JBAMBL010000490.1, on the reverse strand, counting down.
ACACAACCAGCTGTTCGTTCAATGTTTTGATGAGTCGAGAGTGGTGGAGAGGGTTAACTGTTTGGCGCTCATGTGGAGCACAAGTCGTGCGTTGTTTTGTTGTCTCTTCTCGTGTGTCGTGTGCTTGTGTGTGTGCGTGCTGTAGGTACACAGCTGATTTCTGCAATTACGCGTTTGTTTTGCTTTTGTAGTTGTTGTTTTTTTTTTGTTATACATTTTTTCCAGCTTAGTTTTAAAACACGCAATCGTATTTTTATATTAACATTTGCGTACAACTTTACTTTCATTTCCTCAATTAAGTATTTTTAATTCACTTACATACATTTGTATATATGTATGTACCTTACATATGTATGTAAATACAAAATAGGCATATATAAATTCATTCGTATAGGTAAATTGCTTTGTAATTTTTCAATGCAAAGCGCAATATCAAATTTGTAAATACATATATTATTATTGTATACCAGGCGCGGGCAGTATAGGCTCTGGGAGCTATGCGGCAGCTCCTAACTTTTTTCGGCGCCGTGAAGTCGCACACAGGCAGCCCGTCATAAAAGCAATTAGACACGCTCAACTCGCGAGCAAGCTAGCAACAACAATGCACACAGGCAGCTCGAGTCGAGGCATTAGCAACAACAACGCACACAGGCAGCTCGAGTCGAGGCATTCGACGCTTCTTTTTGTACACTGAATGAAAAAATATATTAGGTATTGAGAAAGTGTAATTTTTACTAGTTGGTTTTTTTTCTTTTAATTGTATTTTGTATTATTGCCTACTCAATAATTTTGTTTAGTGTATTTTTTGCTCACACATTTGGGTAGGTCGTAAAAGTAGGTAGAAACGAAAAGGGTTGTTGTTGTAGTTTTTGCTGTGGTTGTTGTTGTAGAGCTCCCGAGGTCAAATTTTGCGCCCACCGCTGTTGTATACTGTTTTTATTACGCACTTTGTAAATTGGCTGGTCTAGTTTTTGATTGATTTCCACGCTGCTATTGCTTAGCAGTGGCAGTATTCCAGCTCCCACTCAGTTAAATTATAGCACTCGGCGGAACACAAATTACAATGCTAGCGCACGGCTCCACTAACTCCACGAAACTGCTTCACTCGACGCGTTTCACGTTGCATTCGAGCCCCAAAACGGAAGACACTTTGTTGCCTGGCATTGTGCAAATGTTGCTCTACTAGTAGAAACTTGGGCAACATGTCGTTTCACATAGAAAAGCTTAGCAGCATAAGGCCATACCAAGGTGGATTTATACCTGGTGATGTATTCGCTCGACGTGCCCTCTTTTTCGGGGCGGAAACGTCATTACGAAAGCAAACATCGTAGTAAGCGGTTGTATTAAATTCTCTAAAAAATGTCCCTTGTGTGAAAAATACATATGCCGCTCGAACGCAAGTCGTTTGGTTTGTGTTTCCAGAGATATGAAAAAGAGACAAATAAATGCAGCAGGAACTGTGGAAGCATGCACCGGTGAGCAGCTTCCACAAAGAGAGCAACAGGGATAACAGCGTCGATGCTGACGGCTAACAGGAGCTTAACAAATATCCATAATCACAATTAATTAATTGGTTACCTACGGGTCATTACAGGAACAACAAGACAAACATGCCATTGCATTTTATTTTCATTTTATATATTGCACAGCGCACAAAACGAAAATGAGTGAAGAGTATAGAAAACAAAACAAAACAATTTTTCTATATATCTATCTCTGTCGTCTCTCTCACGTCAGACTCATTTTGACAATTCCGCCCCGAGAGAGAGCGAATACATCACCAGGTATAAATCCACCTTGGGCCATACGGAAATAAGCTTAGCAACATGTTGCCTCACTATCACAACCACAATCGCCCGACCACCACAATATGTCGACCGTTTTGATACAAAAAATAATGAGCACGCAAAACTGTTTAATTTTAATTAAACCGTTTAAATTATAGATTACGAACCTTCTTGTGATCGTTATATTCAATGTTGCTAGTTCGTCACCCCTCCGGTGAAAAATTTGTATTGATGAATTCTAAAATAAAAATAGGATTCTTTTCAAAAAAGATCTAAAACTGACTGACTATCGCCCGTTTTCTGTGAACCAGGGCTGCCATACTTTTTTAAAATTATCGGGGACTCTTTTTCTGCGAACCAAGGTTGTCAAACGTTTCAATTGCCAGTTCATGTGAGAGATTTCATAATTGTTGCCGAAAAAAATTGTTCAACATAAAAAAATATTCTCGTCAAGCAGGTCAACTAAATAATAATGTCGGCATCGGAACAAGCGCCCAAAATCAAGTACGGAGAAACCGCACCAAAGATTGACAAGGCGCAACTGCAATTCATGAAACTGATCGAGGAACAAAACTTGGACCGTGTGCAGAAATTGAAGCGCGTGCGACGCAATAATTTGTTAACAGCCGGCGCTCTCGGCCTCTCAGTGGTTGCCATCTACGGCTACTCCATATTCTCGGTGCAGCAGGAGAAGTTCCTCGACGACTTCGAGGAGCCCAAGAAGGTGACCACCAATTAAAGGTGCTCCCAAAACTCGTTTACTGTTAATCCTCTCTAGTCGTTAAGCGCTTTTTTCATTTAATTTGTACACACAATTCTGAAATCGTTGTAAAACCAAATATCAAGGTAAGTGTTAAACGATTCCTCTTGGATCAGCTGGTAATTCTCTCGGCTTTCCAGATGTCCCAGGCAACGGCCCGCATCCTCAACAACGGCGTGCGATTGCCACCGCTGCCCAGCATTCGGGATCTGGTCAAATTATACAAGCTGCAGGCCATGAAGCAGCTCAGCCAGAACTTTCTCATGGACGAGCGTCTGACGGACAAGATAGTCAAGTCAGCAGGTCGCATTGATTCGCGTGACATTGTCCTGGAGGTGGGTCCTGGCCCCGGTGGCATAACGCGTTCCATATTGCGTCGTCAGCCACAGCGTCTGATGCTTGTCGAGAAGGACGCACGCTTTAAGGAAACGTTACTGCTGCTGCGTGAATGCGCTCGCCCGCTGGACATGCAGGTGGACATCTACCACGAGGACATACTGCGCTTTAACATCGAACAGCATGTGCCGGACACTGAGCAACGCATCCATTTGATTGGCAATCTGCCGTTTGCGATCTCGACGCGCCTGCTCATCAATTGGTATGCAGATTTGGCGGCTAGACGCGGCGCTTTTCGGAGAAACGACACCTGCATGACGCTCACCTTTCAGAAGGAGGTAGCTGAACGTATTTGTGCCCAGTTGGGCAGTGAACAACGCTGTCGTCTCTCTATCATGTCACAAATCTGGACAGAGCCAGTGCTCAAGTTCATGATCCCGGGCAAGGCGTTTGTGCCCAAGCCACAAGTGGATGTCGGTGTTGTCAAGGTGATTCCGCTTAAGCAGCCCAAAACACAGCTGCCTTTTTCGCTCGTGGAGCGCGTCATGCGTCACATCTTCAGCATGCGCCAGAAGTACTGTCGTCGTGGGTACAGCACGCTGTTGCCGCCGCAAGGTCGCGAGGAGACAACACACAGACTCTTCCAACTGGCTGATGTCCAAGATACACTGCGTCCCTTCGAGCTGTCTGTGGCCGAGTGTCTACGTCTCGCCGACGTCTATGCTGAGCATCTGGTCACGAATCCCGAGGTCGCCACATACGATTACCGTGGCCCAAAACAGACGGCCAATCCCGAGTGCCTGCTCTGAATCAACGATAACGATTTCATCAACTTTGTTTTTCTTTATATTGTAAAAAGTGTATTACATAAGTAGTTCAGTAAATAGAGACTACCAAAAAATTGTAAGGCAACCCTTTTATAGGGGTCATTGTAAATTGCTTATAAAAAAACCTTTGTGTGTGGACGGAATGTTGTTAGACGAGATTCGAGTAATAATTGAACTGTCGTTAATTCTAAGGCACTTTGGTACTTTGGATTTAGTACGGCTTAGTGAAAATGGAATGCGCTTAGAAGCAACAGCAAGATAGCTGAGACGCCGGCCAGGCCGCTGGCGCCATTGCAGCGATGATCAAGGAAGCAAAAGCAGAAGGTTGTATCCGAGAAATAGTCGCGCTTCACGTCGTGCTCCTTGATCGTGTGATTGACGTAGTGCGCCAGTCGCAAATCCTTTGCTGCTGGACGGCAGCCCTCGTATTTGTCAGCGGGTATGTCTGTGCGGAAACTCAGTGCACTGAGGCAGTCGCGTGTGATGGTCTCCTGGGAGCCACGTCGTTCGGTCACTTTGACGCAGATATCGTTGCTCTCGGGGCATTGTTCGCCAAGGAAGCCAATGCCTCGCCAGTTGAACTTCTCGGCGCAGCCGGGTGTGGCCGAAGTGCAGCGATAACACCAAATGGCAGCACCTATTTCAAGGGAATTCGATTTAAGTAATCACTTGTCTAATGGAGCCCCAAATTTTGTTGTTGTTGTTGCTGCTTCTTCTTCTTCGTTTGTTTACTTTAATTGATGATTCAGTTACATACCTTCGTGTATGAATGCTGCGATTAACAGCAGGATAGAGAGTAACGCCAGCGCTTGCATTGTTTATAAATATATTTTAAAAACTTAAATGGTTAAATACAAATAATACACAAATTAAATTACAATTTTTCGACAAAAACAACGCCCAAACAAACACGCGTATATCGACTAGAGGTGGAGAACTATCGATAGTCGGCACCATCGATAGTCAGCGATATTATTTTTCAAACCATCGATAGTTATCGATAGTTTTCGATAGTGTGTGATAGTGTGATAGTGTTAATTTGAGCACATATGTATAATAAAATCCAAAAATTATAAATTTTTTTATTAAATTCTAATTAAAATTTGAAATTGGTATTAGTTTAGGCATTATAAAAATAAATAAAATTCGTTATCAATAATAATGTTTCGCTATAAGCTATTGTAATAGCCAGAGTTCGATGAACTAAATCGTTTTGTCCAGCCTACTGAACATGCATTCGGACTCGTTTCAGTTCCGTTTCGTACTTCTTTACATTTTTCGACTATAGTAAGGTACTTGTCCATGTCATAGAAATATATAAATATTAAAAACAAAACTTAAATGTGTCTGAAGCTCTGCAGATGCCAAATGCGCGCCTTTCTGTGACGAGTTGAGCGTCATAAAAAACTATCGCCCACTATCGATAGTGCAAGTCTGCCATCGATGGCGGCTCGATAGTGCTTGACCATCGATGGTGCCGATAGTGCCATCGATAGTTCTCCACCTCTAATATCGACCACAGTTGTACGATTGTTGATTTATCGACCCAACTTTGGAAAACCAGGGTGGCAAACGTGGGGGTACAACCAACAGTGCTGGCAAACGCCTACATTAACGCGCCAGTTTGAAAGCTTGCCAACACGTAATTTCTTCGAGTTATTTTTGGAAAGTAAAAGACTTTGCAGACTTTTGTTTACTGCTATTGACAGCTTGGCTTGCAATCAAGTTCGAAGTGCTGTGACTCAGCTCAAAGTTGCTGGTTTGTTTTTTTTAATACATAAGTTATACATTTGGCATCAATTTAGCGATTTTACAACCTACTTCCGATGCAAATATTTTTGGAGTTTCCTACTAGCAGTCATGTGTATTTTTAGAGCTACGAAATTAATATGCAAATCAGAGCTACAGAAAGGGGGAACAATAAACTTTTGCTCGTATTTGGTGATCGCTTTTGGAGTATTTGTTTTTTATGTGTGGAATGTGCCATGTTTGCCAATTTAAAGGCCAAGATGAATCAGTCGACCAAGTTAAGGCGGCACTTTTTGGCAAAGTCCAAAAAGAGCGACATGCGCGTAAGACCGGTGGATGTTTGTATTGAATCGTCACGCAAAAGAAAGATACTCAAATATGGAAATGACGAAATATTCGAATCTTTTTTGGGGTACAATGGGCAAAAGCTTGACAAAAAGTAAAGTTAATTGCACACTTAAGTATAAAAAATATATTGTTTTATTTTTAATCATTTTTATTATTGTATTTTTGTTTTATGTTTATTACTAAGAAACTAAACAATTTATACAGTTAGTCACATTTGCAAATATCGCATACAGTGTTTTTGAATAAATCAAAATAAATTAATATTTTAAAACTAAAGAAGATAATATGTTCATTCATGAGATATGATAAAAGATAATCAATAGGTTTTACAAGAAATTATGCAAATTGTGTTTTTGTTTTTGTTATTTACAAATTGGAATAATAAATAAATTATGCCTGCTAAAATGAATCATTCACACAATATAAACAAACAAACAAAACTAACTAATGCACACAAACACACACACATACTAGACAACTACGAATACATTTTATGTAAAATCACGTTTCAGGTTAAGGCCTCTCCCTCCCTCCCCCCATTTGGGCCCCTGTTGGGACGACAAGCGCCTAGACGGAGACGACAAACTCCTTGCCGGTCTTGAAGTCGACGCACTTAAACTGTGGACAGCATTTGGGGAAGCTCCAGTTGAGGTCACTGGGCAGCTCCTCGCAGCCGGGCATCTCGATGTAGGGACAGGTCTCGATATTGATCTGACGCGCCTCAATGTCGCACGTCATGGCGGCACAGATGCCCTTCGGCTTGTATTCCTTGTCGGGGAGCATGAAGCGTCTGGTCAGCTTATCGAAGCATTTGCCTGGATGCGCTGTAAATGCATATAAAGAAGAATGTGAATGTTAATGTGAATCAGTTAAAGCGGAAGTTGGTTTTCTGTTGTTGCTTTTGCTTTATTACAGCTGCCTGCAATTTTTCTTTATGTTGATATATATTTATGCACAAGGAAGTTAACTACAACAACGCTATGCAAAACCCACTCAAACTGACTTGAGATATGTCTATAAATATCCGTAAGTATTTACCTTACTTTCAAAATGATTTGTTTTGTTTTCATTTTTGTGGCATGACTTGACGAAAAGACTTAAGCCACAAACTTCACAAAAGACTCAAGGCACGAACTTGACAGTCATGCCGAAACAGAATTGGAGCCAAGTAAAAATACACTCAGAGCTCTCTTGTGGCATATTTATAAATAAAATTGCCAACTCTCAAGTGGTAATTGCAAACAATTGACTGGCTTTTATTTATAACAATTTGCCGCCGGCTGGAATTTGCCGTAACAGCAGCCGTCGAAGTTTTGATTAATGGTACTACCCATTTGCCATTCAGGTCGCTGGCGGTACAATCTCAAAGATTTTGTACATTTATTTCGATTTTTTTTTTTTTCCTTCTTTCTCATTTTTTGCACATAATTAAGATGGGGATAAAGAAACTCGCGTGAACTCATCGCCTATTTTTAAGCATTAATTAGTCAGCGTTTTGCTAGTTATTCCTGATAGTAAACCCGGTCAGTAGTTGGACGACCTTCAGAAAAACAAATCGAGAAACTATTTTATCAAGATCTGCGACGTTTTTGTAACACAAATCCGCATAGCTATGCAAATTAATTCAACAAAAAAAAAAAACAGAGACAAAGAAAAAAATCAGCACATTTCTTATGCTAATTTTTAGCAGATGCGAAAAACCCAAAAACCGAATTTCGTACAAAGAAAAATAACAAATAACTAATTTAGTTGTTGTTGCCAATTTGGTTTTTGCGCGATTTGGAATTTTTTGCTATCTCTCTTTGACGTCAACAAAAACAGCAAAACAAAATATAAATCAAAAAATGTATAATGACATAAAATGAAAACAAAAAGAAAAAAAGAATAACTTTCTTACGTAGTGTCTGACGTCGATCGATGCCCTAACAGTTACGATTAAAAGTATAACAACTTCTTAAAAGTTAACAAATCAAAATAAATACGAGTGTAGTGAGCGTATATGTATATGTATATATGTATATAGAGAGAGAGACTATCCTCAACCTGTTCCATAAATCAATCAGAGAAACTGCCAGCTGCTTTCAGCTTTATGCGCTTTTTATTGTTGCTAAAGGTCGTTTAAAGCATCTGACCATGTTTATGTGAAGGCTTTGTTTATGACTGAAATTAATTAAAAACTTAATTAAAAAGTTTCCAATTAAGTGACATATCGAGCTACCAGCTAGCCGCATATATTAACATTTTTATTAAATCGAAGCAGAATCAACAATATTTTAAGATCATCATTTGGTTCTCTAATCTACGCACTTCCTTGGCAAAGAACTGTTACGTTGAAAGCTTTTAGCTAATGGAGTTTCTGTATTTTTTAAATACTAACCAGTATGAATGATAGCCGGCTGAGAGTAAACAGCCGATTCAGCAACGCAGGCGAGACAGGCGAGCATCGCGAGAAGAACACAAACTTTTTCCGCGAACATTTTGATTTATTTTTTTTTTATATTAATTGTTATCTCAATTAGTGTTTTGTATGTATATTATTTCACTAGCCGTAAACAGACGTAGATTTTTAGCTTAGGCTTGTTTTTATAGCTTGAATTTTTGTTGAGCTTTGCACTGGGCACTTATCAGTCAGCAACTGAAGCTCATCGGCCAGCGACGCTCATATTTAAGCGCGCCAGCTCAAGCGACTGTCAGCGGGCTCACGCTCTCCCACACAGTGATGTCATTTCAGCTTTTTTCCCGTCAGATTTGGATTTTTTTGAAGTATGTTTGCGGGAAAAATTTGAAAACAGCGGGCAGCGGGAATTCTAGATTTTTTAGCAAATTTAAACAGTTTTTTTTTATTTTGTGCTTTTAATCAATTTTGCGAACTGTTTTAATTGAGTTTGACGGTTTAAATGTTAAAAATGTATTTCTATCGGCAAAGTATCGATATTTACTTTTATTGAATAGTTTCCCTCAAAAGGTCACACCTATTTTGGCGCGTCTTCCATCGCTAACATTGTGAAATTCGTTTGCAAAACAGAACAAAATATATTTTGATGCTAGTATTTTGTAAAATTTGTATAAAATCCTAAAAATTACAATTTTTACACATTTTTCCTCATTTTCATGCAAAAAGTGCCTTTTTTGCAGTTTTAAAAAAATTCAAAAAATACTAGCAAAAATATTTTTATGCAGTTAGTTTTAGAATTGTTCCAAGTATTTTTTTGCATCAAAATATTTTTTGTGAAAAATCGAGGAAATGAGTTGAGGAAATTTTTGCATCATTCGAACAAACTTGACAAACTGTATATGAATGTTAACATTTGTAAATTTTAAGTGAATTTCTGATCTTGTTATATATGAAAATAAGTCTTTATTAAAGAAAAGCAAACAACAAATTATTTTATAAAGAGCTGCTTTTTTCTTGACTTTTTTCCCTGGGATTCCGCTTTTTTTAGCTTTTTTTTTCGTTGATCCAGCTTTTTATGCTCAGAAAAAAATGACATCACTGCTCCCACACTCTCTTTCTTACGCTCTTGCTCTCTGGGTTGCCCCTGCTCCAAAGCACATGTTTTCTTTTTGATTGCGTTGTTTGCCAGCTTCGCTTCTTTCGCCACACATTTTTGCGTCTTGGGTTATTCCGAAGCCCAACACGCATCATAAATCTTGGGGAGACTTTACAAATATACATATAACTATGTATTGTATATATTTATAACATATGTAAGTACAAATGTGTGCACAAACTTGACTTGTCAGTGAAATGCTTTTTCGTTCTCTTCCTCTCTCTCTCTCTCTCTTTGTTTGGGCGCCATTATTCTATGGCTCTCCCACGCTAAAGGCGCGCTATTGTTCTGCATTATTTTTGCAGTTTTATTTAATTGTTCGATCACTTCAAATGGCAGCGACTTGCCAGCGGGTTTTATCCAAATCCGTTTGGCTCTAGGGGTTGCAGGTGGGTGTGTCCAACTGCTTGGAGGCGTCACGTTCATTCAGCCTTCTTTTGCTTTCATTTGATGGCAAGCCAGGCTTAGTCAGCAGAAAATTGACATCTATTGCGTTTAATTTTTATTAATAACCACAGTAGTTGCTGCCTTCAAGCAATTCCTAGTTGGATGAGAATTTGTAGAATGCCTTTTTCTTTTTTCCCTTAGCCACCTTGAGAGTGTGTGTTAAATTGGCCTGACAGAGCTTGATGAACCTGCCACGACAGTGCCTGTTAACAGTGCTTATTATCCCATTTGAGCGACGCCAAGTTGACGCCGCTGGCCGCCAGGGGGCGTAGCGCTTAATGGAAACTAGTCGCCTGCTGCCTGTTTTTGTTTTTATTGCATACCAGACTTTAAATACTACTCAGTTACGCCCGGCATTGCCCGAGCAAATTAAGAACAGGGCGAACTATAGCGAGAGTTGGGGAAATTTCAAAGAACAAAGTGATATTCCGATCAAATCACAAACAGTTTGAAGAAATTAGGTAAAATTAAGTATGTTTCGAATCAGTCTTATGCTAATACTGATTGATGTGCATTTACGTAACCCAATTGAGATGGATTGCTTTGATTAAAGTCTCTCGATTTTGCTAGTTTTGTTGTTATTTAGGGGTTCGTTCTCACTTGATTGCGTCTTGGAGCCCCCACCGAATACCCGTTCAACCCGTTTTGAAGCCTTGATACGCATGTCACACTTGCAGCAAAGTCGCAGAGTCGAGACAGGCGATTCCAAGCCCGGAGTTCGACAACGATAACAACGGCGACCGTGTGACGTCAATTTGTTGTTTAGCCGTTGTTGTTGTTGTTGTTGCTGCCGGTTGTCAGTTGTCGGTTGTTTTTGTTTGGTTGTGTTTGGCGTTGTTTTTGACATTGCCTTGGCCTGGCCTGGCGAGACTGAAATCGAATTCATTTAGCGGCGCACGCTGGAATTTATTAATTATGACCGGGTACAACATTTTAGCACAAGACTTGGCCAGAGGGCAGGGGTAGAGGCGGGTGGTGACCAGGGGGCCCAGGGAAGGCAGCTATGCTACAAAAAATTCCATTCCAAGCCGCCGTTTTATAGCTGATTTATTGTTGATTCGTTTTAATATTATTGCTCATTTTTGGTCTACGTGCTGGACAGTCAATGTAACTAAAAAAAAAAAACAACAACGAGACACAGAAAAACACAACAAAATAAAAATATAAAAAAACCAAACAAATTGATAAATATTTATGGACTTTAGGTTTTTGTTTTGACGTGACGCATAATTAGTAATAAATTGTGTATTAAGTCGCATACAGTAGCATGTTTTTGATACCTCTCTCCTCATGCTCCCCCTTCCTTGCCCCCCTTGACCTATGCGTACTTAATGAACAATTAATTACTGATTAATTTGATTGGACGTGTGCCGCATACAGTTGAATCACACAATGTCAGGTACATATGTATGTACATATGATCACAGAACTGTTTCGAAATGTAACCATCCGTGGTCACTTGATTACGAGAAGTAGACAGTTAAAAACAGTTGAAAACAAATTGAGACTGGTTTGATTTATGCAATTTTTGTACAGGAAAAGTTTTTAGGAGTTCAGAAAGTGGCTTTTCAGAAATATAATTTCAATAAAAACAAAAAAATACATAATGAAAATATATACATATATTTTACTAATACAAGTGAATTTTTGTAAGTTGCATCGAATAAAGATGTGATAAAAATAAATAAATTTATTTTCTTATTTTTTTTATCTAGCTGTAATTGGAATCGGAATTGTAATATGTTATTTTGTTTGTTTATTTGTTTTGAGTTAAGCCACTTGATATTTAAATATTATGTTATACTTTGTATGGGAATTCCCCAGAATTGTGTGAGGTGTATTGAATGATGGAGAAAGAAATTTCTTTTAAAGCAGCATCGGAGCAGACTTCATAAATTAATTTAAGTTAAATTTGCATATTTAACACGTTACTTTTTATTGTTGGTATTTTGCTTAGCAAAAAACCCCGAAAAACCAAGTCCGCAAAGTAGAAGCTCTCCGACTGTTTGACTCTCCGCCAGAGTCTGGCGCCGAAGAAATTGCCAATAATCCATCAAGCGGTTTGAGTGGTTTTGTTTATCACTATCCACAGTCAAGTTCCACGTCTCAGTCAGAGCTTTAGTCTAAGACTAAGAGTATGACTTGGATCCAACTCCAGTCTCTGCCATGTGCTAATCGCTCGACGGAACGTTGCGTGAAGTTTTTATTACACGTCGCCGACGTCGCTACCGTCCAGACCGGTCCATAGTTGAATTTTTTTAATTTATTTCCCGGTCGAAATGTTGCTGCGATTGTCTCTAATTATGCAGGAATTTTAGATGTGGCGTCCGTCTTCGAGTCGCCACAATAAATTCTGCGAAAAGTATTTTAATTTTTGTTCTTTAAATTTGTATTATTTGACAAACTCATGTCATAAATTTAATTCCAGTTGGTAGAATCTGTGGTGTGACTTATTTACAAAATTTACTTTTATGTACAACATAAATATCTAGTTCACTTTTGTTTTAGTTTAATTTTTAAAGTATTTATAGAATCTTATTTTAGTTTACTAAATTGTATAGTGTATTTACAATATTTTCTTATTTGACAATAATGTCTAAAACAGTGTTAGTTTCAGCTATTAAACAATTGGTTAAATGCCTAAAAAGTTTAAATGAACCGGTTACAATTGATCAACTGCTCCAAGCTTGCAATTTAAACATGGAAAGTATAAGTCCATTAAAGGAACAATTAGCAAGTATCATGGAGATGGGGATAAAGTTAGGATACATAATGAGGTGCAACGATCACTACTTTGCATCCACACATGTCGACGACTTGCTGATTATGATGGATTCTACTTTCGATCCGCAACTACCGGATGCTGATCCTGCCGATCTTTTTCAAATACTTTTCACTCAACCGCCGATAAATGACAATTGCAGTCACGACTACGATAGCGATAGCACTACGATGTAAAATACCAAATTCCAAAATACTAAGTATACCAAATTCCAAAGCCAACGACAATTCGAAATTTAAAAGGACTACAATGCTTGTGAACTTCTCTTACTTCTCTTACATTAAATAATAACTGGTATTTTTTGCATAATGTGGCAGAGTTAATTTTTTGTTAATTGATTATGTCCACAGTGGCTAATGGCTTTGAGAGACCTGCGTGTCTCCCACGCGTTGTGTTTTAGAACCTGCACGCTCCACTGTCAAAAATCACTTAGCAGGCGACGAATTGACAATATTAAGGAATGTGCAGTTAAATTAAATTAACTGTAAAATAATAGAAATTAAATTACATTTTATATCCACAAGATGAGGGCAATCAATTCATTTGCCAAATTCTTTTTGTTTTATTTTTTATCGTCTCCGTTGTCATTTCGGGTTAAACCCAAAGAGCATCATTGCTCCCCCGTCGTCGTCTCGCCTCATAGTCAATAAACAATGTCGAACTAGTTCAAAACACCGGCGACTCTCAGACGCCAGACGCCGCCGCTGCCGACGCAGTGACGCCGTCGACTTTCACGATCCGGTCTGTGGTTGAATTTCAAATGAGTGACGTGGATTAACCAAAATATAAATGAGTGTGCATACACATTTGTTATAAGGCTATACCTCTTAATCTTTAATCTAAAATTTAAGTATGTACAAGACAATTTGCAAAAGCTACAATTTTAATTAGTCGTATTTGTCAAGTAAACAAAGCCCAATAAACAAAACGAAGGCCAGAGAACCCAGATGAACCTTAGGAATTCCCAATTTTGTTTTTTTCATATTCCATTTTATTTTATTTAAGATTCAACAAAATTTGCATATCAAATTTATCTGCTGCACGACGCAGTTTTTTAGACCAATTTTGTTATGATATTTTGTATAATGATATATCTTAAATATGTATATCAGAAAGTTACTGTGTCTGGGGAAAGACCAACCATGATGAGCAGCTCGTTCGAGTTTAGTATGAAGTTGTAAATATCGGCTAAAAATTAATCAAGTTGTCCATTGTTATTAAATTTTTATTAATTAATTTACATAGTTTTTTATTTTACTAAAAGGTAAATGCAATAAATAAATAAATTTTTTATTTCTTTTGTAATGATATATACAAACAAATTTTCATTCTTTTAAAACTTTTGATTCTTTAGTGCTCATTGTGGAATTTTTCGATATTTGTTTGCATAAAGCTAGGGACTTAAAATTCGACAATGAGCTTAGTTACACTCATTTAGAACTTTGCAAGTTTTTAACGGTTTGGGCTTATTGAAATACTATTGAATTAACAAATTAATTATTGAACTAAAATTCACATTTAAGTTTCGCGCCGCGAGAATCAAATAGAAAAAAGAAAATGGGACCGATAAGCCGATGACCCACCGATAGCGATCGCTATGGGTGCATTACAAATGTATCGATAGTATCGAACGGGCACACCGTTGCCAAGATTGCCACCTGTTCCTTTTTTTTTTGCCAAGCATCAGCTGGTTTTCGGCGAGCACGGCGTTTGTTGCGTGATTTTATAATTTTTGTTTTAACTAATCAACGAGCGGTGTCTACGGCGTTAAAATCACTCAACAGGTGCAATTGCTCCTGGAGCCATGACTGAAGTCAAGGACTGGCGGCCATTTGTTTATGGCGGCTTGGCATCCATAACAGCCGAGTTTGGTAAGCTGTTAGTCAATGAGCGGCACAGATTAGTGATTTGTGTGATTTTGTGGGGTTTATTTCTTGCTTACCCAGAATCTGATGTAAACAAACACTTGTCTCATGTGTGTGAATTATTTTACTTTAATGCAGGCACTTTTCCAATCGACACAACAAAGACTCGCCTGCAAGTTCAAGGACAGAAAATTGATCAAACATTTTCACAACTGCGATATCGTGGAATGACGGATGCATTTGTCAAAATCTCCAAGGAGGAGGGACTGAGAGCATTGTATTCTGGGTAAGGGCAAGACAACTAATTGACCCCTCTCACAGTAATGTGCTAGCCCCAAACAGCTACATACAGACATCGTTGTATTTGCATTTGTATGTATGTATGTAAAATTGTAATGTGTGATAAGGAGGAGCAGCGAGCATACGAATTGGTCTGTAAACTTTGCCCCCGCTTGATAAGCATAGGCAAGAGAGAGCAACCCCCTTAGACTTTGTTACCAATATGTTGTTATTGCTCTTGAGATAGTCAAGTAATGCTTGTCATCTGCTTCTTCTTTGCAGCATTTGGCCAGCGGTGTTGCGACAGGCCACCTATGGCACTATCAAATTTGGCACCTACTACACACTCAAGAAGCTGGCCAACGAGCGGGGTCTGCTGACGGATGACGATGGCAGCGAGCGTGTGTGGAGCAACATTATTTGTGCAGCTGGAGCGGGAGCTATCTCGTCGGCGATTGCCAATCCCACCGATGTGCTGAAAGTGCGCATGCAGGTGCATGGCAAGGGCACCGATCAAATGGGCCTCATTGGCTGCTTCAGGGAGATTTACAAATACGAGGGCGTGCGTGGTCTATGGCGCGGCGTCGGTCCAACGGCGCAACGTGCGGTTGTCATTGCATCTGTTGAGCTGCCAGTCTATGATTTTTGTAAACTGCAGCTGATGAGCGCCTTTGGGGATCATGTGGCGAATCATTTCATGTACGACGGACTCATTTATGATATCAGAACAATTTATGATTTCATCTTATTTGTAATTCTTTTACAGTTCGAGCTTTATTGCTAGCCTGGGCAGTGCCGTAGCCTCGACACCCATTGATGTGATTCGGGTGAGTGTCATTTAAACCATCTCCATCTCCAGACTCTATTCTATTTTATTTTGATATTTCGCGCAGACGCGTCTGATGAACCAAAGGCATGTGACAATGCTAAACGGTGGCATGGCGACCGCAACGGCATCCGCACAGAAATTCTATAGCGGAAGTCTCGATTGTGCGGTGCAAACCATACGCAACGAAGGTATCCTGGCGCTCTATAAGGGCTTTATACCCACGTGGGTGCGCATGGGCCCCTGGAACATTATATTCTTCATAACGTACGAGCAACTAAAGAAATATTAGCATCCTCTCGTTGGAAATCGAAGGACATCAAGTACAAGGTGTATTCAGCATTTGAAACCAAAAAATATCTATTTTAGAATACCGGTTAATAGAAGACGGTTAATTAAGAATGATAGTTGAAATCTTTGAAATCGAGCCAGGGAGTTGACACTAAAGTGCCTCTTGCATGTTGGCTATCAAATAGCAACATTAACTCCTTTACCCAGTGGACAAAAGCGACAACTATTGAAATGATATGCATATATGTACATGTTGTTGCGCCTAATTTAAAGTATTTGCATTTGACCTAAGGAATCCTAGACAAGTGGAATTGAGCCCATGTATTCCTCTAGTCCCTGAGACCTTATGCAATAACTAGCATTTCTTTTTTCTCATCCTAAACGCATTTTTCTTAAGAACAAAATGTGACAAAAATTAGTTTAATTTAGCTTTGATTTGGCTTATTTTCTTATTACTTTTTTAAAAGAGAGTTTAGTTTGGAATTGTATTACAATGCGCATTTCATTTATTTAAAATACAAAATCTGTGCTGTAAATATGTACATTAAGAAATATATAAGAACATGCATGTATCATATACCATATATCTTATGTATGTACTTTAAATAAATATACCATTGGAAATCTCATTCAGTTTATTCAAATACAATTAAATTTAATTGGATAGTATTATTTGTAGGTATACTTAAATACTGATCTAAATACTAGAATTCGATAATACAACAGCGATAGCCGAGGAGGCGATTACGGCTTATCGAAAGTTTGAATTAAGGCGGGTAAATTTTTCGCATGCTATCTGTATACCTTACATTACAAATTAAATTTATTAGGTCTTGTTTAATTCACATTTATGTTATTTACGATCTTTGATAAGTTATGTGTATTATAGGTTCTATAAAAATAGTATGTATTAATTTAATTGGCTTAAGGATGGATCGGGTTTATTCTCTTATTCCCTGCAAATCCAAAAAAACGATTGACAATTAAGTTTATCCTTTATTTCTGAGCTCAATTTTCAAACCAAGAAGACGTTGAATGAATAATAATTCGAAATAAAAGCTGTGCTTAAAAGAAAATTGTTTATTGATTCGTTTTGAGATAGGAGCATGAATATTATAAATGTGTATATAAATGCAAATGTACATACATACATATGTACGAAACGTGAAATCGTGTCAATTGCAACTGCGAGTATCGCTGTATTCCTGAAAACATTTTGTAAAACAAAAAATGGTTGTAAATTTATTGCATTGTGATTAACACAATCTCGTCAATATATGGACATATATGAATATAGTATATATGATGCAGTATAGTTTGATACGCGCATTCTTAGCTTGATAACCAACCGCATTAATCACATTTTTTACTTGATGAATAACCCTTGTTGCTTACAAGCAAATATGGGGGCTATACATTATTTCGATTTAAGCTCTGGAAGTGGTTGCATCATGGAACTGGAAGTGCAATTATCCCAAGCATTAGCGCACCGAGATGCGATTCGTTTCGAAGAGCTTTTAAAAGACAAAGCCAATGCCAACAAGCCGGATGGCAATGGGATAACGATCTTTGAGAAGGCGCTGGCCACCGCTGGCTGCGGAAAGTTCATCCAACTCTGTCTTAAATACGGATGCAAAGCGAACTATGTAAGGCGGATTAATCTTTAAATAGTCTCAACAAAAATGACAATTTTAAATTTGCAGTTAAATAAGAAAGGAAAAGCAGCAATAAATTTTGCAAGCGATTCGAGAGACAGTGAAAATATTAAAATACTGATGCAGCAGAAGCAGGTGGATAATCCATCCATCCAGGTGGATAACAAATTTAATGAGCAGACGCCACTCAATTCGTTGGCCAAAAACTTGAGTGCGAAGAATGCCGACGAGGTAAAGGAATGCATGAGACTGCTTCTTTGCAACGGAGCCTCACCGAACATTCTTGATGATAATGATTATAATCCCCTGCGATATGTGTTATACAAACAAAATCTGGAATTGAACAAGAAGCGGGAGATTATTGACTTGTTTCTGCAACAACCTGACATTGCCATAGATGATGAGCTGCGCCGTGAACTGCTGAAATGGAATCCCCAACTAGTGTTTAAGCCGAATTCGAACTCGAACATGAATTCGAACTCGATCCCGAGTGAAGTTGGCAGCAGTCAAATGCTAGTGGAGTGCATCCGGAGTGGCAACCATGAAAAATTCGATCAACTGCTGACTGATCAGTTTGACGTGAATAGGAAACCGCAAGGATTTGATAAAACTTATGTGGAGATTGCGAATGCATATGGCAACTGGTATTGTTGTGTTCTATATTAGAATTTAGTTATTTTTTATTGCGACTTAAACCTCAATTTGATTTCACTATGAACTGGCGTTGCCAGTCCAATTAATTTCATAAAAGCTTACAAAAAATAATTATTTGATAACATATCGTTATACAAAATGATAATCATGTAATATTCTCGTTTCATGCATAACATTACAGGTATGCTCTCCAGAAGCTGCTGCAGCACAAGGATCTAAAGTTACACAGCAACAACAACTTGGAATTGCTCCATCAAATCATCGGCAGATTGGCAGATGAGCGGCCACCGAATAATTTCAGCGACTATAAGAAGTGCTTTGAGTTGCTCCTGGCCAGCGGACGTGTGGACGTGAACGAGAGGGACAAAAGTGATAGGACTCCATTATACTATGCCATAACATTTAACATAGAGTTCTGTGTGAGGGAGCTGCTCCGTCATGGCGCCTATCTGGGTATAAGGAGCCACTTCAACGAGCTGGCCATAGATGACATCGATCCGGGGCTGTTGGAGCAGCATTTCGATGATTGCATTACATCGAAGGGTTCGTGTCGTGCCGATAAGAACTTTAAGATCATACTCAACTATAAGAACTTAAAGTTGCCCAACAATACTCGCACTACGAGGCACAGCGAAATGGAGCCCATTTGTGCCATGGCCAAATCGAAGGATCTGCGTCATCTTCTCACACATCCGCTAATAACGACGCTGATATTCCTCAAGTGGCAGAGTATTTCCGCAATATTTTATCTTTACACTGTGGTCTCAGCACTATTCAGCATTTTCCTAGTACTAAACATACTGTCGATGTTTTCGCGCGATGTTATACATATTCTCGCATCAGTCCTTATGATGCTCTCCTGGCTGAGTATTGGATATATTACAGTAGTCGATGTGGTTACTAAGCCTTTCCTGACAGGACCCAAGTGGTCAAATATTCCCAGTCTTATTTTGAATTTATCTCTTGTTGTGCTGTCAGTTATCAGCAACATAATAAGCAATCCTGAGGAGTATTATAGCCGTGTCATTGCAGCGTTTACCATTCTATTGATTGCCGTTAAACTCACCCGACTTATAGGATCGCTGCCCATATGTTCTCTATCGATGTATGTTCTGATGCTTCGCGAAGTCAGCTATACCTTCCTAAGGAGCTGCATCCCTTATTCCATTCTGGTGACTTGTTTTGGCCTGTCCTTCTACATACTCAATTTTCATAATTTGTCTGAGAAGTCCATTTCGGATGCCATTATGAGGACGATCTCGATGTCGACGGGTGAATTCAATGAAAACGAAATTGGATTCAAGGAAATGTTCTTTGATCGATTGATCTTCGTAATTTTTGTAATTTATATATCCATCGTGCTCATGAATCTACTCTCGGCTTTGGCTTTTAGTGATACTCAGGTGGGTATACCCATACACATTTTTGCTTTCATTATCATATATGAATCCTTCTTCTATTGCAGGCTATCCGAGCTTCAGCTGAAGTGAATAGCCTCACCAACATTGTCAATTTGTTGAGCTCCTACGAAGTGCACTTAACAAAATCATGGGTGAAATTAGGCAAAGTTGCAAGCTTACCAGAGTGTATATTCACCTTTCCAAATAAGAAACATACGCATACCGGTACTGGGACAAGAATTGAACTAATCACAAGACACGATAATCAAAATAATATCAATATCCCAGAGGATAACTTTATTATGCAACTAAGCAACAAGACAATCCGAAGTTATCTCCGACTGATAGATCGGAAATCAAAAATAACGATTGCCAGAAAACTGGAAAATATAGAACACATATTAAGTACGAGATTGCTAGAATACTAAAAAATAAAGCAAATATTTTAAGTTTGCTATTAAAAAATGTATTTATTTATTATTTAATATTCGATCGTTTTCGATCTCTGATATCGACGGCATCGATTAATATCTGTGCGATAACCAATAAATCCTTTTCGCCTTCTTTCGATGACAATACGAAATATCAACGCTTTGTTGGTAACGGCACTTATTGACAAAATTGTAAATTTTTCAAATGGATTTTGTGACTGCTATTTCGACGGGCGCTACCGTAAAGGTGAATAAAATGTTTCTGGCTTGCAAATTAATAATTGCAATTGTTTCTAGTATACGACGGAGGAGTATGCGTACAGTTTAATAGAGACAGTCGCACACAATCCACACAATTGGCTGGGCCAAGTGTCGCATCATTTTGTTGGGCAATGCTTTCGAGTGCTGGGACTCAACTTTACAGTGAGCGCTGAGGCGTTTGAGAAAACCTATGTTCATCCATATCGGGATGATAATTTGACCTATATATTTAATGCCGTGCCATTTGTGCTGAAAGGCGTCGAGTTGTTTCTGGACCAGCTGCCGCCTCTGTTGTCATACTATGGAAGCGAGGCATTAAAGGATATGCCAAAAACAGGCCTAGGCAAAGAATTCTACGAGCTGACGCAACCTGTGCCCTGTTACTTGCGCGTCATAAACGTCTGGGCGGAAGTGGTACGCAGCATCATTGACACTGGACAGGACAGTGCGAATGAGTGGTTCTTGTTTGAGCCGCTGGCCCGATTGTCATTTGGCATGCTTCGTGGGCTGGTCAAACTGCTGCCGACTGCCGACTCGGCCGACAACTTGCTGAAGGCAACTTGCCTTAAACTTGCCGTTCTGTCACGTTATTGCATATAGTAAATATATAAATATCCTATTTATAGGTACATATATTTATTTACATCTCTTTTTCGATGCACAGCTATGAGGAGACCTTTGACTTTATGCTGGCGCCCATGCTGGACATATTTGAGCAGCACTTTCAGCTCTTTTGCGAAAGATCCGCCCTATCGTTTGTCTACAACGCCTTTAGTTGCGAGGCAAGCTGCCCAATAGTATCTACGGGCATACGCGTATTGACACATTTCTTTTTAGATGTCTAACAACGCTGGTTATATTAAGCTGTACAAATTTCTGGAGAAGATGTTGGATAAATTTGGCGATGGGCAGCAGCGCGATTCAAATGGAACTCTGTATTTACGTCTGTTTACCAACGAATTGATCACCGACAAATATCTGGCCATTCAGTTTGAAACGCTTAAGCCGTCGAGCACCAATCCCCTGTTGCTATCGACACTCCAATATCTGCAAGCGCTGCAACGGTAAGTGTGACATTGATTACTCTAACATATCTTCAGAGAGATCTCTGCTATCTTTTTAGTCACCTGGTGAGCACGGAGGCCTTTCCAAGTCGCTTTCTCGAGCAAATTCTGCTGGTGTTGCTCAACGGATCGTCCACGGCATCTGTGTGCTGCTTGGCGGCACAGCTCTATGTGACGTTGGCACGACGCCAATACAATGAACAGGAAATTGTTGTGCATATTATAGAAACATTCTTGAAAACGCAGCACAGCTCACGTAGATGTGCCTCCTATGAGCAGGCGATATCCTTTTTACAAAACTATCTAAAAGATTTGATGCAACATTTACCGGCACTAAAGAACTTTGACTATTACATGTTTGTGCTCAATGCGAGCAACGTACGCGATGAGCTCGTCCTGTTCACTGCCCACAGTGTGTATGCAATGTTTGAACTCTACACAGAGCAGTATTCTAGCCAGGAAATGGCCCGCCAGGAGATTCACAAGCTGCTCCACAATTGGCCTCGTCTCATTGAACGCACCGCCCAGAAATCGTCGGCCCGGGCAGTACTCTTCTCCGTTTACTTTAACATCGACTTAAAGGCCCTCGCGCGGCACAATGTCGAGGTGTGTTGTTAACTTACTGACATTATTCTCATAGAAACTAACCGCTTTCATTGCAGCTATTGTACCAACTGGAAGGATTCTGTTTGAACATCTTTCTGTCCGACCAGACGTTGACTGAATCCGAGTTTTCATCGCTATTCAGCAGCATTTGCAGGTCCATTGCGGTGACTGGGAATGAGGAGCTACTCGTGATGACCGCCCAGACCTTGCAGGATGAATACTCTGAGATATCCATGCTGTTGTTGTCACACGAACAGGACACATCAGAGTCGGGCTCAGAAGAACTAATGCAGTCCTATGCGCACTGCGTGCGGCGTCTCTATGCGCTGCTCAAGGAGAACAAGCTGCGTGGCCATCAAGTGTCCAATATGTACGAAACTCTGGCTAACCAGTTGTTGACACCGCCAAAGATCACAAAGTCTCTGGGTAAGGTTCGCTATTCTTGCCTGTTTCTCATTCAATGTAACCACAAAGTATCCGCAGCTCTTTATGGGTACGAGAGCTTGGCTTTAATGTTAACACTTCTTCAACGCGAGCGAGATCAGACGGAGGAGGCAGTGGTGCACGAGGCAAGGATTCTTGAATTGGCTCAACATCTACATAATGTTTGCGCTCGCGATCTGCGCAACGTATCCGACAACTTGCCGCAGGTTAAGTCTTTGTTTTGTGCCATTCTCGTGCTCCAGTTGGGACTGCATAATTGCGCACCCTTGAATGCGGTAACATATGATGTGTTGCTAAATCAACTCTCCAATCCAGTGCTGGCCGATAACGCACGGGCCAATACGCTCTCCTGCAGCTATGTGGAGGAGATGCACCTACTCTTCCGTCAGCTCCACAACCGAGTTCGGATGACATTGCCCAGCAACCGTATATGGAAACTCTTGTTGCAGTTTAAAATGGTAAGATAACAAACGAAACAAACTGATATATGAGCTGCTTTTAATCCTTTAAATCGTTTGCAGATCACAAAACTTCCAGATTATATAAGTCCAATGCTGAATCAACTGATTCCCGTCTTAATCAAGCGACACATTGACACCTATGCCCATTGTCTGCCCGTCATCAATCTGCACATATGCAACGAGTCCACATCTAAAAAACGCGTTGAGGCTGCGCTGGCCGCCCATCTGCAGCTGCTCCAGGAGCATGCTAGTGCCAAGGAGGCGTGGCTGCTTAGATTGCACGTCTTTAACGCCTCTTTAGAGATGTTGATCAAGAATCTGTCCATACGTCACATGGAGTCAAGTGCGCAACGTCGTCGCAATCAACTATTGCCACTGGAGCATCTGATGCCGCTGTTGTCCACACTGCGTCTGGAGAAATCCCATTTCATCAATATGTACGTAGTCCCTACTCATGTATATATTCAACTCTAATTGCAACTTCTTATCGCACAGCGCCCGCTTACTCTACAGCCTCAAGACAACCGCCCTTGGTGATCAGAAACTGGACAAGTTTTTGACACAAATCAGTGCGCATAAACATCGCTGCGAGGATGAGCTGAATTCCTCCGATTTAAAGCCTCAACCGCCGGGCCCTTTGACCTTGTGGCAAACTGAAGTGTTTAGCAAAATAACTGACAACAGTTGCGAACCATTTGATATTTCTGTTGCGGCGATCGAGGATGAAAATGCAGAATAAACTCCAAAATCTATTGGAGATCATGAATTACAGTCAATCTTTTTAGTTTATTATGTTAATCATATGTGTATTTGTGAATTTAACATGAATTTATTAGTTTATTATTATTTGTTAAGCAGCAATGTGTAGCTGGTTTTAACCGGAAATTTCCGCATTTTCATAAGTTGAATTTATTATTATGCTAATAAGTTTTACGTATGTCTTATATTGGCTGGTGTTACCCGGCATTTTCCATAAATTCTTATTTTATTTTGCTCAATGAAATGAATAAAATGTTTCATACAACAGATTTCCCAAATTTAACAATCTCGGTTGACATTTCATCTACAATTTATTCCCGACTCTCTCTCTTTCTCAGTTTTTGGAAGCATCATTTGTAGTGTGTGGAAATAATTCCAGAAATGTTCTACAAGTCGTAAGTAAGATACAATATCACATTTAAAGGAGAATGCCTAGTACTAACGTTTGTTATCCCTATTCCAGTGAGATGCGAAAAAGAATGTCTTCCTACGCCGGAGCTTGCACGGCCACTTCACTGACAATTGAAGAGGAACTGGCGGCGATATGTGATGCGGAGCGATTGGAGCGCAAGTCTCTGGTGGCTTGGCGACGTCCCTGGATGACCTTAAAGTATAGCACCTTGGAGGCGTGTCTACTGTTGGTTAAACTGGGCTTACGTCTGTGGGATCGAAGGCTATTGGGAGGACTCCTGATATTGGTTATTGTCCATTGTGTGCCGGGTCCCCATGCGCCTTACATGCAAATCTACTGGAAGAATCTTGGATTCGCCATTTATTGGCTGGGATTGGGGCTGCTATCTTCAGTGGGATTTGGCACTGGACTGCATACCTTTCTGTTGTATCTGGGACCACACATTGCCGCCGTTACATTGGCTGCTTACGAGTGCCAGACCTTGGATTTTCCCATACCACCCTATCCGGATCAGAAGATTTGCCCCAAGGAGCCCTATGGGCGGCATGTGCCGACCGTGTGGCAGATCTTGGCGAAGGTGCGCATTGAATCCCTGTTGTGGGGCGTGGGCACGGCACTAGGCGAGCTGCCGCCCTACTTTATGGCCAGGGCAGCACGGCTGTCCGGCAAGTGTGTGGAGGAGCGGCATGAAATGGCGGAGCTTCAACGACGCAGCGGACATCTCAGTCTATTCGAGAGGGGCAAAGTCCTTGTGGAGCGCGTCGTGTTGCGCATCGGCTTCCTTGGCATCCTCCTGTGTGCCAGTGTGCCGAATCCATTGTTTGACCTGGCCGGCGTTGCGTGTGGCCATTTTCTGGTGCCATTCTGGAAGTTCTTTGTGGCCACGCTGATTGGCAAGGCGTTCATCAAGGCCACCATACAGCAGCTGATCGTAGTGGTTGCTTTTAGCGAGGATCTGGTCACTGTTCTGGTCAATTCCCTGGGCCGCATTCCCTGGCTTGGCCCAAAACTGCAGCTTCCCATCCAGAATCTATTGACGTCCACCAAGCTGCGTATGCATCGCAAAATTAAGGACGAATCCAACGCAGGCCTTGGCCTAGTGGCCCATGGCTTCCAGCTCTTTGCTCTAATCGTTGTCGTCTACTTTGTGGTGTCTTTACTAAATGCCCTGGCCCAAAGATATTGCCAGCGTCTGCAGGATCACAAGAGAGAGCAAAGTGCTCAGGAAACCGAGTTGGAAATTCGACCAACTGAGGAGATGCAACAAATACAAGAAATCAGCGGCTGATTTTATCAACTCTTATATTTTCGTCTTATATTTTTTGAATATTAAGAGGATTGATTTACATAAGATCCTGTACTTCAGACATATATTTTATTCAGCTCAAAAATTTGACTCTTATATTTGATTAATATAAATCTCATATTTTCGTTTTATATTTTTTTTTGACCAAATGGAAGAGGTTTTACATTTGGCCAGCTCTTATAATAATTGATTTACAAGAAGTCTTATATCCTTGAGTTATATTTTGTGGGGATCAAATAGAAGAAGCGAAAAAGGTTTTTTTAATCAATTTACAGTAGTGTCTGAAGACAATGAGCATTCTGGAGCATATGCGAAATAAAACATGGTGATGAAATTTGTTGTATTCTTTATTTTTCATTATCATTAGTTTTGTTTTGTGTTTGGGCTTCTGTTGTTATTCTCTTTTGTTGTTGTTGTTGTTTAGTATCCATTGCACATTTACATTCAACAGCAATTTAACACAAAGCTAAGCATTGAATTAACGCAACCATTTTAATTATTATAATAATTAAGTGTTATTATCTGGGGATCGTAATTGATTGATTTGTTATGACATTTGACATTTTAAAATGTTTTCTGTATGAGTTGATGTGTGATGACTAAGGACTTCCAGCAAATTCAAATTCAACTCTTTTGAGTACCCGATCCGATTAAAAAAATGCCATACTTACATAAGTACATACATTCATATATTCAATGTGTTGGGGGGCTTAAACCCTATGCACACTCATACATACACTTCCTACGCCTACTTCTACAGCTAAATTTCGTCTAACATTTGCACTACGATGATTTTCGAGTACGTTTTTATGGCAGGGTTCCCCTTCCTTCCTCCCTCCATTTTGAATTGCATTCCTACTCGGTGTCGAGCTTATCGCTTGGTTCGGCATTACCTTAACATTCCTTAACAAAAATTAAACATTTTGTGAAAAATGCATAAGATATAATAATCAAATACTTATACAAGTACTAAGTATGTATGTATGTATATGCACATTTCATGTTTGTTGGATGATTATGTTTAAGTTACGAGTACAACAATTTTACATTTCATATGCCTTATCTAATTTCCCCATTTCTTTCGTCAAATTGGTATAATGCGATTCTCTTTTATCTTTTTTTTGTAATAAGTTTGTAAAATGACTTTAGTACTTATTGGGAGCGTTTTATTATAGAGTTTTTAATATCTAAGTACATACATACATATACATACAAATATACGTAAAGGTTTTGCTAATTGCGGCAAAGTCTTTTCAATAGAAAGAGAGATATAGCGAGTGGGAGAGAGAGATATATAAAAAAAAACAGATCAGGAAAGAGAAAATTTACAAATAAATTACAAACATTTTTGGGATTGCCATAGAAAGGATCTTTCCAATCTTAACTCATTTCTTATAAGCATTTCGAAATTGTTTGTTTCGCACAATTTTTGCTAATTGGATTTCATTGTCTTTTCTTTATTTTCTTTATTTTTTTTTGTATATTTTAGCTACATTCATATACGACACGACCGTTAAGATATATTTATCTTCACTTTTTCCTTTTATTTTTATCTTGCTATATTATATTCCTGTAATGCATAAATAAGTTTCGGCATATGAAACAGTTTATGTTAATTTTTAATTTATTTTCTAATCATTTATAAATAATTGAGATTAATTTGATATTACTTTAAGTATTTGTTGCTTTTGAGTTATTTTCGAGTTCTTTTTTTTGTTTCTTCTAAAATTTGACGCCTAATACAATATTTTTTTTAAAGTTTATAATTTCGGTTAAAAATTCATTTTGCCATAATACAATCTTTCTATAATTTGCGATAAATATTTTTATGGATTGGTTTTTATAGTAACTTTTATACTGTATGCCCAAACTTGATCGACTTAATAAAATAAAAGAGAACAAAGTATCCAAAAATGTAAAAAAGAAAAGATAATAAATCATACAAAACATATATAATGGCTTATTTATGGATTATAAGAACTTCTAGTTGTTTTTGGAACATATGTATTAACGTTTATTTTTATTGCAGCTAATTTTTATTTATTTATCTTTACAAACGCCTAGACATATTGAATATTATAACTTTTATGCTATTTAATTTTTCAATTAAAGGAAACATTGCAATGAACGGAAATTTTCAGTTTTATTTTGGTATATTTTTTTTGTTTATTTTCTCTTTCAGACTTGGAACCAAAAGTTATTCAACTGACTTTTGGAAGTTGTTTGAAAGACGCATCATAAGAAGCGATTTTTGTTTATTACTAGTCGTATTTATTAAGTATTTAACTTGACTTTTTAATGATAAGATTTTTTGTTGTTTTTATAAAAAAAATATTAACGGCGGGAATTACTACAATCGTTTTTGAAGCAGTTTTGTTTTCCTTTTGTTAATACAGTGTAAGTACATATAATCGTATCCTTTCGATTTGTAGCAAAATCTTAGACTTTTAATTCGGTTCTTGATTGTAGAAAAATGTATGCGGACTACTTTTCCAGTAATTTTACTTTCAAAAATGCATTTTGTGTCGTTTTGTGGTGTAGTCAAAAAGAGCAAAAATGTGTGTGTTTCGTATTGTCCTTTAATGTCTCAGAAATTTGTCATTTAGCATTGGTTGTTGTTCCGTTTTTTATTTTGGAATGGTTCGATGGTAAGAGTATCGTGAAAATTGATGATGGTCGATTTCTAGATCTGTAAATCTTAAGTTATCCAAGCTATGGACAATGACAATGAAGTGTGAGAAATGTGTTACTTGAAGTTCGCTTAGGGGGTTTTCTTTTTTATTTTTAACTTTTATTTCAATATTGTCTACTACTTATTTACATCCCTTGTTTATGTTGTTCTTGTGTCCATTATATTATTACTCGCTTTAATTTATTATATTTCGGCCTAAACTTCAAATTTCATTAAAAAATCAATTTCAGCTTCATGAATTTAAAATATTTAGCTGTTCATTTTATAATCAATCGTTTATTTATGTATGCTAATAATGACAGTATTTCGGTTATTGTTAATCGCTAAACATTTTCATATTGAGCTTTAATACTTTTAGCGGTTCTGTAGCTGTTCCTGTTCCAAAAATCCATTTAAATGCCATCAATTATTTTAGTTTTGTCCGCTTCTGATGCTTACTTAGTTTTGGTTTATTATTTCCCATAAACAAATTGAATACTACGGAAGAAGTGCTAACAATTAAATATATATAATAATAATGTAAACTGAACTAATTGCAAGGACTCTTCTTTGTGTTTCTGGAGGCTGTTATTGTTAGACTTTGACCTTTCTCTTGTCCTATAATCTAATATGATTTTATTTTTTTTAGTTTTGTATTGGTTTATTTTGGTATCTTTATCGGTATCGGGTTTAGCTATCTTTTTTTAAATTAAATTAGTTTTTTTTTAATATATGTATTTATAAACTATATACAATTGCATTGGATATCCGACGAAATTATGCATTTCGGCCAATGCTTCGAGATTCTTCCTGGGTACGAGTAGATCTCTTAAATATACACCCTGCGCGGTGATGTCCACATTATTTGTTGTTAAATATAGTCATACAGTCCTGTAAAAGAAAAGAAAATTAAGGTTACTGCACATTTCCTCATTAGATTTTCTTAAGTTATAATTTTTTAATGATTTAAAAAGTGGAACTGAGAAGGGCATTTTCATAAATTTGGGATATAATTTTTTGTGACTTACTTCATTTAATGCTCTGCAAATATCCATAAAATCACTTAATTAAGTGCAGATTATTGTGCTCAAGTCAATTATTTAGTTGGTTGTTTTGTTTGTTGCTTTCGTTCTTTCACCCGGAACCGGAACCAGTTTTGCTCGTACATTTTCGTTTGCTTGCTTCTTGTTGTTGTTGGTTAAAGAGTAGAGTCGTTCTTAAACGAACCACTCGTCCTTTTGGGCAGCACCGACAGCGGCATTGGCATTCGGATGATTGCCAGCTGCGACGGCGATGTTCGTCTGGCTGAGTCCGGCGGAGTTTTGTGAAAGATCTTGACCTAATTGACGGAATTTGCCAAGCACCAAATGGGACGGACTTTGGTGGCCATCTTCAAGTAATTGTGTGGAATGCGGTGGTACCCGGATGGTCCCGCAGGGTGATGCCAGTTTCCCGAAACTGGCGGCAATTGTGTATGCTCCCTCGTCAGCGTGCCCCCCACGCCTCCGCCCATGCCCATGCCCATGCCCACACCGTGATAATGCAGGTGCTTCGACGAACCATTCGTCTCCGCATTATGATGCACTGTAAAGGTGATAAATTATACAAATTTTATTTGACATCGACTAGGATAACGTCAAATTAGGATACACGTAATCCAATAACAATTAAAATAAATTGTGTATAAATTTTTATTTAAAACTGAAGCGACAATATATGAAAAAAGTTTTTAAATGCTTAAGACTTCACATTTTAATATAAGATGAGCAAAAAATAGCATTTGAAGGAAATTGTTTTAAAATAAAATAATCTTAATATAAAAACTAAAAGGCCAAAAATCAATAAATTAAATTTTCAAATAAGTATTCAAAAGATTAATTGAAGAAGCTTATAAAAAAAAAATAAAAAGAATTTTTTTTCCAATTAAAATTAAATTAATTATATTGGATATTTATATATTTATATAAGAAAAAGTTTAAATATAGGATGAACTGGAAACAGGAGGAGAGGAAACTTACTCTGCAGGGCCGTGTTCTGATTGGCGGCATTCTCATCCTGGCGTCGGCACACACAGATCGCAATGGCCACAATGATGGCGCTGAGCACTAAGAGCACTCCAACGACAATCAACACGAACCAAGTCATGTCCACGCCAAACACTGTGCTGGTGGTTTCATCTGCAATTATGGATTCTCATTGGATATGATATTATAGCAGTTTTGAATGGATCACTTACTCTGGCACAGATTCTGGACAGATTCGTCGGAGTTGTCGCCACAATGGTTGACGCCATCGCACAACAGATCGGGATTTATGCAGAACTCGCGTGTGGCGCAGGTAAAGTCTTTGCAAGTGTGCTCTGAAAAGAAGGGGAATCAAATTGACATCATGGATTCCATCTGTGGATAACAGCTCCATTCTCTACTCACTCGGATCCTTCACCGATGTTATGACCAACTTGAAACCGTTCGCATCTGTTCCCCATCCATCGGTCACGTATTTCAGCGTCACGAAATTCGTTCGTGTCAATATCGCGTTCACCGTGTTCTTCGTATTTCGACAGGAGATGTCAATCTGAAAATTCAATCAAGTTCATTAAAACCGTATTCATTCGCTTGTCAATATATATTTATGTATTCTCTTTGAAAAGTATTTCTCTTATTTAACTTATTTCATTCTATAAATATAAATTCTTTAATCTGCTCTGACCCTAGGCGACTTCATTTTCCCTTTAGAAAACATTGTAAACTCTCATAATCTTTACTACCAATCGATTTTATTTTTGAAACACTTTTTTGGCTTGTTTCCTGCCCGTTTCATAGAAGACAACTATTAACTCAAAACCTTTTTTTTATCAATGTATAAGATTGATTGGTCAATTGAAATGTGGACATTCAAGAAAAACTTACAAATCTTTCCAAGTTTTTATTATAATTCTAAAATATTCATACGGGATTGTCAATTGTGAAACACTTCGTCAACAAATTTTTAATCATTTTGGCAGAAGTTGTCTGTCAGCTTTACAATTCTCTCAGATAACAATTTAAAAACTAACAAATTTCGCCTTTTGTTAATGACGGATTGCGGAACGTCTTTGTGAATTCTATGTGACAGAATTGTGGAATATTCCCATCGCTTGCTTTTAGAAAAATTCCTGCATTTTCTCCCTCTTTCTGTGTGATACATTGGCCACGCCCCTTCTGAGTGCCCGTGGAGAACAATTTGAAGAATGGAAGTGTCGAGCTGTAAGCAGCTTGTTGGCAACGTCACAAAGACGAAGTGCAGCCCACGTGACGCATCCCCCTGGATGCTCCATCAATGCCATCGTGGATGCCATCGCCCACCCACATTTGCCACCTTCTGGAGGCAACATCAGCTGACAGTGGCACGCTGCATTGGTTACCGGAATGCTGCGGTTAACTACGCATATACGGGCCGTACTCCACTCTATCTGTCTACCTGTCTACAGTCTACCGTCTCCCGTCACCACTCCCAATCCCAGTCTCAGTCTCAGCCCCGTTTTGCAATCCCTTGCGGCAAGTGTCCGCGTGCCACTGTGCAACAGTCGAAACAAATCAGCAAAATGCTCAACGACATATCAAAAAGAATTTCAAGTTTTTCCAGTTTGAAATTATTTTAAAGATTTTCTTTAGGTTCAGTTGTCTTGCAATTAATAACATAAGTAGAGATTTAAATCATTTTTAAGTATTGAAATTTTTTTATTTTATTGGAAATGACAACAGACATGCCAAAAACATACGGATTTATACTATTCATAAATTGCCTGCATTTTAAAAATATTTCTGACTTTGAAAAATATATATCTAAATAAAATTCCTTTAAATTAATTGATGCTCCTAATATTTCATTTATTTTGTTTCAGTTTTGCAAATTTGGTACCACGGTTCAATTGCCACCTTGCCGTTGTTTTCTGTCTTCTCTGCCGATGATGATGATGATGGGCACTTGGATAATGATGATGTTGTCTGCTGTGGCACGTGCACGCTCTGTGTATAAATGTGTAATGTGGCAACTGCAACCCAAAACTTGCAACTGGGTTCATCAAAGTCCACACACTCTCTCTCTCTCCCTCTCTCTCTCTCTCTCTCTCCCTCTCTCTTTCCCTGTGCGTGTCATCGTTGAGGCCTTTGCTGCGGTTGCTTTTCTTGACACAACGCTCTGCTTTTTCGCTGCCGCTGCCGCTGCTACTGATCCTGATGCTGCAGCATGTGGCAGTACTGCTGCCTCTGCAGTTGGCCGGCATCTTCGACGTGCGGCGCTTTGTGGCATATTTTAATTTTGTTGCAGCCCAAAAACGCAAACTTTTCAACGCCCTTCCGTTCTTCAACTTACCCCTTTGCTTTGTGTATGCCACACACACACTCACTCACACCCACACACACATACATACACACGCTCACAGTGTAGCAAAATTGTAATTTAGCATTTTTAAAGGCAGTGACAAGTTCTTTTGTCGCCCAAAAAATATTTACATACCAAGAACTCTCTCTCTCTCTCTCTCTCTCTCTCTCTCTCGACTCTCGACCAAAAATGTTATTAGTTTTTTCTGGGGCTTCACTTTGCTGTGGCCGTTGTGGCATGCAAATGAGCACAAGACTCGAATTAAGTCGCATGGCAAATTCATAAATCTGACTCCGCATTGCTCATACGCCACATAGTACAAAGATACATTAAGAGCTGCATCAAGTTCCCCTTTCCCACCTTTAGCTTCTTATGTGGCAAGGTGGCAAGAAATCAAGACGTACAAAGCTGCTTAGGTCACTTGCAACCGACTCTCTGACTGTTTGACTTACTAAGTCTGCTGCAAAACAACGCACTCGACAAATATTTAAGCAAAGTCTTTCAAGACATGATTGCACCAGGTAATGAACAAGGAAAAGAGAAGGGGAAGTAGAACGAAGGCATTTTCAAGTGGAGAACCGCAAAGTGAATACACATTTATAATCGGATTTCAGCTAAGCCCAAGTACCTTCTTCTAAAGTCATACGTGTTCCTAAGTATTAAAGAAGATTTTATTTTCTTTTAAGAGAAAAAAAAGAAGAATCTATTACTAATCGATTTCTGGCATAAAAATCGATTTATATTCAAAATTGCATTAAGATGATTTCAAAACTAACCGAGTTCAGATAGACTAGTCGGAATATAGTCAGATACCTATGAGAAATGACAGCTAAAAGATATACTAAAGTAATTAAATAATTAATTTGAAATTAGCAATCGATTTCTAATCGACTAATGGCATTTAAGCCAGTTTCCACACAAAATTTCACTAAGATATCTCCTAAGCTAACCAAGATCTGACAGTCAGGTATTTATCTCTACTAAATTTTAAAGATTGTTTAAAGTTATTTGCAATATATTATTTATTAATTGTCATGTTTTGCTAACAGTTCTAGTTAATGAAAAAATTATAATTATGGTAATAGGAATTTTTTTCCCCTTACCTAACATAGTTGGGAGACCTATCCCCTTGAACTTAATTGTCCATCTTGGAGTAGAATTTTCATAATTGGCAGCTTAAGTTGCCATTGATTTTGATGTAAACTTTGACGCGATAATATTTGATGCGAAGCAATTATGTAAATTAAGTTAAAGAAGAAACGAATGTGTGCAATATACCCTATAATTTTATAAAATGTTGATAAGATAAGAATAGTCCTACTCATTACAGGATAAGAAATAGTCGAGCTTGTTCGCTTTGGATTCCATATTTTGTTTGACTTTTCCCTGGGCTATAAAAGATTTAGCTACTGCTTATGCGCTGCATTTCTGGCCACTTGCCTTGGCTTACATTACCACACACACGCACACACACACACACACAGTCACGCCCACATGCGCATAATATAATATAATGCAGTCCCAGGCCGAGTAGGAGAAAAACAAGGGAGTGGGGTGTAATGAAAAATGAAAATTGTTGCTGATAAAATCGTAGTGCTATCAGCAAACTCAGCCGGCAGTTGGCATGTGGCAGCTGCCAGTTGGCGTCGCAATGCAACCGCTGTGGTGCAGCCAACCCAACCCACCGCCGCCCAACCACCCAACGAAATAACCCAACCACAACCAAACGAGCCACATTCTTGCCTGTTGTCATCATTGCAAATGTTGCAACTGCTAAAATTATGCCTACACTTTGCCTTTCTCTCTCCCCCCTTTCTCTTTTACTCTCCATGTGTGCATGTGTTTGTGTGTGTGTGTGGCAGAGCAAAACCCCCACAGGGATTGAACCCAAAATGTCAGAGGCATCAACGTGCTCTGATTGTGTATGTGGATCATGAGGCTGCGGCACAAATTTCCCCGCAATAACTTTGCCTTTGACAACTTTCCCGCAATGATTGCCCTTAACTTTTGCTATAAATAATACTGTTATTATAGTGTATTCAGCTAATATATACACACTGTTCAAAATAGGGTTTCCAAATCAAAAAAAGGTTTTTAATAAAAGAACTTTGGGAGAAAAATGCAAACCCTCACTCTAACAATCAAAATGTTTTCCAAATTTTAAGTGAGTTGTCTTAAAATTAATTATTTCTCAATAAAACTAAGAGTTTTAAAAGGTCTTTGAAATGAAACTTGAATATTAAAATGTGAATTTAAAATCTAATTATATAATTTAATTTAGTTTAAAAGTACTTATAAAAATAAATTACTACATGATTTCTCAAAGTCTTCAGCTGTTACTGGCATCTTTTTTTAAATTGATAATTAAAACATATAGATTTGCATACCTTAGGCGTCGACACCGCATGGGCTCCATCATAGACAAGTAGATGATCATTGCAGTCCAGTTGGAGCATGTCGAAGCGTAGCATGAAGCGCTGCAGGATGGAGTGCGTCTGAAATGTGATGACACAGTCCAAATTGCGCTCGTTTTGCGACCAAAGTACAGCTCCATCTATTTTGCGATAAAGTTGCTGCAGAAAGTGATTCTTGCACAGCGATTGCATATAGTCTAAAATAGAGGGAGAGAGATAACAGAGTATAAGATAACAGCGTTTTAACATGGCATGTTACACGTGTGCTAACATATTTCGTTAGGAAAATGATAGACAAAGTTTAACAAGAACTATGAAATGTTGTACATTTGGCTCTCTTTATAACTTTTAATATTACTTAATAATTTAATAACTTTGTGGCAAAATTCAGCATCTACTCTACTCGTACAAATATCCTCTAGTGCTGTCTCAAGTTCCATCAACTTCCTTTAACTTCCTTCAACTTAATGGCTCTGATTTCAACAGCGACGGGCCGACCGTACGGCAGCTTCTCGTGCGTTGCGCCGGAAAATGTGCACTTAAATTTTAATGGCAAAATGAAAAATTCATTTACGCTTCGTTTCACGTATAACCCGCACATGTTTCCCGTGCATTTTACTCAAGTATAGTAACTCGAAGTTGTGAAAAATTTTATAAATTGGTATTAATTTGCCTTGGGCAAGTAGCCAACGTTAAAAACTAAGAAGAAACTGTGAAATGCAGAGCTTGTACGTATATTTTTAAACAAGGGAACTTAAAAGTTATTAACAGCATAAAATATCAATATTATTCACTTAAAATAAATGTGCAAATATGTATGTTAAGCGTTTACGAATGTCGCTTAAAGAAGCAAACAAGAAATCAAAGAGATTTTAGAGAAAGAATAGTCGCTGCAACTTAATTGTTTTTAATCTCAATTTAAAGTCAATGAAATGTAGCTAATATACATAGTAAATGCGGCGCAGCTGGCGAGGGTAACGAGTATATAAATTGCATTATTTGAATGTCTGTCAATTAGTTTTAATAAGCAAAACTATAGCGCTTAAGTGCGTAATCCATTAACATGAAATGAACTCCATTACCTAGAGAGAATAACGGGGGGTTGCTAGAGCAGCAGGGGGTGAACTGAAGCGGAGATGATGGCCATTGGCGGCCCAGTGGCACTTTTGGAGCGAAAAACATTAAGAATGCTAGCTGAAAGTTCAGCGGTGCTGTGCAGCCGCTTTATGTAAAGTTCTAATTCGCTTTTACATTAGCGTGAGCGGGGTAATTCGGTATACGCTGGCGGAAGATTTGGCGGAAGCTTCCGCCAAGGTTTCAGGCCGCCACCGCTGAAATTTTTATATCGTCTTTTCAGGGGTGGGAATTTTTGCCCTGAATTTCCCTTGCTGTATGCCATTAGAAAATTGTGCCGAATCGGCGGCAGAAAATTATGAACACCAAATTTTTTTTAATTTTTTATTTTATTGCACTTTATTTTAAACTTAATTGTAGTTAACTTATAAAAACTTTAAAAATAGCTTTAAATATTAATTTATTTCACCTGGCAACAGCATTCGCTTGAAGGGGTCAATCTGTAATTTAGAATCAATTAATTGTTTGTTAAAAGAGCATTAAATTGATTAATTCTTACCTAATTGTAGGGCGATTTGCCAATCCTCTTACTTTCCATTTTGAAGAGCCCCCTACAAGTTGATTCTAAGAAAATAATTAAAACAAATTTGGTGTCTAATTGATAATATTATTTATTTACTTACGCACTCCTGGACATGCTTGCAACAGCTATGTTCCTTATCATCGGACAATTTGAGCTGCCTATTAGGCTATATCAATAATGAAAATAAACATTTATTCATAGAATTATAGTTAAAACTTACCTTATTTTGACACTTTCTGCACAATGACGAAATACACAAACGAAGGGCTGCAATGTCTTCGGTAGCCGATAATAGTATTGCCAGCCCTGTGTATTTATCGATAACCGCCACGATGATAGTATTTAATAATAAAACAACATTTTACCATATTTTAAAATGTTTAATTAATAAAATAAGTTATTTAATATATTTTATTTATTATGAATTCTACTAAAAATACAGAATTACAGAAAAGTATGGTTTAAAACTCATAAAAAGTGATTTCGATATTTATTGCCAGGCGTTGGCAACGTTAAGTTGGCTGCAGGGACTTTTTTCTTGCAGCAAAATTAACCCCTGAAGAAACGATAGACCATTTCTTCAAAAATTTCAGGTGTCTCGCCCTGAAACCTTAGTAGACTTTGGCCTTTAGCTTTACCCCTGCATTTTTCCGGCTGAAGGCTGTGTGTATTTTGTTCATCACATGCCATCAGGTTCTATTGGGGGTGCATGCAAATGAAGTCAGAAACAGTAGCAAAAGTAGCGACAAAATTGTCACATAAAAACCAAAAGCGTGCCAGGACCAGAAATGGCGATACGAATATTTGAGATTTTAATGAAACACACGCATACACGCGGTGTTTGTGTGTGTGTGTAAGTGGGGGAGTGACGGCGAGGCTTACGTGCGCCTGATTTCAGGCAATTTCCTGCTTAGCAACCGCTTCCGTTTTCGCCGTCGCACTAATTCAATTTCGCTTCAATAAAGCGCACACGAAGGCGACACATCACGGCGAAGGAGGCGAATCAGGCGAAACGAAGCAAAAGAGCAACTGAAAAGATGTCGTCGCAGCAGGAGAGTTCAAGCAAGAGCGAGAGAGAGGGGAGAGTTACGGAATTTAGTGCAAATTCGTTTTGCGCCTTCACACACACACACACACATGCAGTCAGTGGGGCAGCGCGTGAGAGCGGGAGAGCAGTATAGCTTATGTGGCGCTGCCTCCCAGACATAAACGTTGTTGGCGTTACCAACCTCCAAATTGAATTCACAATTGAATTCAATTGCCGAGCAGCGACCTCTTGTTTTAGAGGTAGCTAGTTCTAATGAGACACTCCCACTCTCATTCACAACTTCTCTCCTCTGCTTTTCTCTCGACTTCCGTCCGGCACAGACAATTTTTGCGTGTTTCATATGTAATTGGCAATTTTGTTATACATTTCGCTTTGATCTTCGACGCCAGGTGAGCCAGCCATCAGCTAAAGTGGGCGTGCCCGAAATTGTGGGCGGCTGCACAAAATTTGGCCGCCAGCAAATAATTTACGATTTTGGCCCTCAAACCAAATAAAACTTTTCCTTCATTGGCTTTTCCCCTTTTGCTTTCTCCTTATTTCCCTACCATGTTTAATTTTTACTCCCTACCGAAGATTGATTACAGTTTCAGCTTATGATGTGCCCGGAAGTTTCTGAATAATTTAAAGAAGAAATCTACATGATGCATTAAATTAAGTCTTACCGGCGGGGATGTGGCGTATTTATACACTTAAAAGCATACTTTTAGCTTAGGTGAGTTTTAAATGCAATCTTAATAAAATAAGCTTAATACTCGTTTTTAGTTTATTTAAAATTGTGTCAATCCGTCAGAATATATCTGATCACCCAGGTGAGTTTTATGCAATATAGATAAGTATGTTACATAATACAAATATTCTGAGACTTTGCAGAGAAACAGCGCCAATTATTTGAAAAAAGAACGGATACAAAATAAATGCAAGCTACTGAAACAAACTGCCCACTCAAATTATATACGTTTTTGTTTTTCATATATTAATACAAAAGAAAAGTTCACATATAACATAAACGCAAATTTGGGTTCCGCTTATACCCGCGGCGCGGGTGCCATAAAATTTATTTTTTTTCACAAATTTAACAAATTTCAACTTTGATAGCCCCTAAGTAAGCATGTAGGAGGCGTGGTACTTTTCTTAAACACTTATTTCATAGGTTTCATAGGTTATTTCATTATTCGATTATCTCATTTAGTTCAAAAGTTACGATTTTTGCAAAGCTAAATGAGCAATGGCCCCACTGTGCGGCGCTTCGTATTGTATTTTACTCAGAGAATTACACATTTTCGGCGTTTCCTATTGTATGCGTATTGTATTTGTATTGGTGCAACGCACAGCTGACATACCAGTGTAACCACTCAACTATTGGTTTTTTTTGTGTATTGCATTTGCAACACTGTCGGTCGCCTCTGCAAAATTTTAAGGGGTGCTTCGGATTAAATATCGATTTCGTCGATCAGCTATTCACAGCTGCTCTGTACAAAATGCTAAGAAGTTTTCAAATAATCATCTCCGAGACATTTTGAGCATTTTTCGCTCGCATAGAAAACGACTGAAACTGCAGACAGTAGAATCTTTAATTTGACGCTAGTACAAATAATAAAGTACTGAAGTGGTTATAGAATACATGATTCTAAAATAAACCGCGAAAAAATAACTCTCGAAGTACGACGTAAGTAATTTTGAAAGTAAAACAACGAACATACCACTATGCAATTGCTACAATTCCATTTTTCGATTCAATCTACGATTTCAATGAACGGCACAATGTATCCGACTCCGTCCGGTCAACGGTTTTTACATCTAGCGAGCAATGTTTAGCCTACACAGCAGATCATGGTGTTGGTGAAGAATCTATTTTTTCTTATGAGGTTCGCAAGAAAGCTGAAGCAGCAGCGTCTTCAAAAGTATTTCGAGAAATATGGAGGCGTTGAGCGCTTGGATCTGCGTCGAAGTGCGAATGGAAGAGGAACTGGCTACGTTGTCTTTACGAATCCTTCTGGTGCCGCCAAAGCGTTGCTGAAATTGTATCACTATGTCGGAGAATGCTGTATATCAGTCCGACCCAATTACAGCTGGCTCCAGCCAGATGCCGAGACAATGCCGGAGAAACCGGAAAATGTGGACCCCAATGAGCCACCGGCTGCCATTATGAAACTGAACGATTATTGCCTCGAGTATATATTCAGTCAGTTATCAGTTCGTGATCGCATTCACTTTGCACGCACCTGCTTTCGTTTTCGCAACATCTACGAGGGAATGTCGCCAATTCTCGATAAATACATCAGATTTGAATTATTTGACGCATTGACTGTCTGGGAATTGCGTGATTTTTTTCAACTTTCCGGACGCAATATAAAGAATCTCGAAGGCGACATAGCACCACGTCTTTCTTACCACATGTTTTTCTATCTTAGCATGCATTGTATTAATTTGCAGTCAATGAGCATCGGTAACAGTTTTACTCACCTTAAATTCAACATGTTTAAATTGTTCGCAAATCTGAACAGCCTTCAAAATCTGGATTTATTCGGGTGGAATATCGCTGATGAGCATTTGCAAGAGTTAAAAAATTTGAAGCAACTGAAGGAACTGAATCTTTCCTACAACGAAGGGATTACTGGTCAGTCTTTGAATTGTTTGCCAAATTCAATTGAGTCTCTAAAAATATCAGACTGTCCACATTTGAAGCCGAAATTTTTGATTGAAATGTTACGCAGGCTATCGCTGCTTAAGGAATTGCACTTAACTAATAATTTATCAGCTCCAGATATCCAAGGGCTGTTTAACGAAAAATGCTGTAAATCGTTGGAGGTCCTCTTAATTAAATATGAGAATGACGAGCGTGTTGAATATGAAAGCATGGCAAGGCTGCCAAGCCTTAAGAAAATGATAGTGAATATTAGGTATCTACCCTCTCCAAAGCTAATCACATGGCTGGTGGAGTATAAGTCCAAGCAGTTGGAACAATTGGAAATAAATTCACAATCGGAATGGGTCAAAGACAATATACTTTTCGAAATAGGAAAACTGAGCGCATTGCATACGCTGGTTTTGAATAACAACAGCGTGATCACCGATAATGGATTAGGGGCACTATTCAACTTGCAAGAGTTGAGAGAAATCGGTATACCTAATAATAAAAAAATCACTGACAATGGTGTGCTTCAATTGATACTTGCTTGTCCCAAGTTGCAAGTGTTACATCTGGAGAATTGCGAGCAACTCACGGATAAGCTTCTTTATAATATTATTTTAAAACTACAAATCAATCAGAATCATCGTCCACTTCCTATTAAACTTTACATGACCGGCACCAAAGTCAATCAACATACACAACTGAATGCGGATTTGGCTGCCAAGAAAATAATCGATGTATTGTGTGCGAAAGTCTAATACGACGGCGACGAAAACGACATCAACGACTACGACTACGACTTCGTCGACAGATACTACGAAGAATACGGCTACGGCTCCGACAACGACCATTATTCTGACAAATAACTTTGACTTTCTTTATAAATATACATAAGTAACATTCATTCACTATCTTAATATATAAGCACGCTAAACCATTTTGATTTTATTTTGTTTATTATATTTAAAACAATATTAATCTATATAATACGGGCCGTTTTTTCCAATGAATATATAAATTGTATCTATGATACATATATATATATGTACATATTATAACTATAACAAAAATTAGTAATTCAGTATTTTTAGTTTACAAAAATGTTACAAGACCGATATATTACTATATTTACACTGAAAACTACGTTTAGTAAAATATATCAAAAATTTGTAAAAGGCACTGAAAACAATTTGATTGTAGGATCACTAATTTTTGAGTTTTTAATTATATTATTCCATCTTGTATCAGTGTAATAATTAAATACAAAATTTATAAATTCAGTTGGTAATTTTATTTGATTGAGAAAACTAGCTTAAGCAGAGCTAGCGTGCTCATGAGCATACTTTTAGCTGTCACTGTCATCGGCAATCAAACCAGCTATGATGTGCAAAGCACAGCTGACAAAACAGTGTAACCACTCAACTAATGGGGTTTATGCAACACTGTCGGTTGCTTCTGAAAATTATTAGGGGAGCTTCTGATTAAATATCGATTTCGTCGATCAGCTGTTCACAGCTGATCTGTACAACATTTTTAGAAGTTTTCAAATAATCAGCTCTGAGGCATTTTGAGCATTTTTCGCTCGCATATGAAAGCGACTGAGACTGACAATAAATAGAGTGTTTAATTTGAAATTTGTACAAATTATAATATACTTCAGTGCTGAAAAAACAAATGGTTTAAAAAAAACTACAAAATAAGGCCCGAAGAACGACGTAAGTAACTTTAAAATAAAAAAGGACATACCACTTGTAATTTCTACAATTCCATTTTTCATTTCAATCTAGGATTTTAAGAACGGTACAATGCATCGGACTTCGTCTGGTCAGCGTTATTACATTAACGAGGAATCAGCCTACACAGAAGATGATGTGTTAGTGAAGAATCTGTTTTTTTTTGTGAATATCGCAGAAGAGCTGGAGCAGCAGAATCTTCAAAAGTATTTCCAGTTAAAAGATTGCGTTGAGCACTTGGATCTGTACCCCAGTGAAAAGGGAAGACAAACTGGAAATATCGCAGGAAAACTGGAGCAGCAGCAGCTTCAAAAGTATTTCGAGGGATATGGGTGCGTTGAACGCTTGGATCTGTATCCGAGTGAGAATGGATGTGGAACTGGCTACGTTATCTTTGCGAGTCCTTCTGGTGCCGCCAAAGCGTTGCTGAAATTGTATCACTATGTCGGAGAATGCTGTGTAACAGTGCGACCCAATTACAGCTGGCTCCAGCCAGATGCCGAGAAAATGCCGGAGAAACCGGAAAATGTGGACCCCAATGAGCCACCTGCTGCCATTATGAAACTGAACGATTATTGCCTGGAGTATATATTCAGTCAGTTATCAGTTCCTGATCGCATTCACTTTGCACGCACCTGCTTTCGTTTTCGTAACATCTATGAGGGAATGTCGCCAATTCTCGATAAGTCGATCAATTTTGAATTATTTGAGGCAATGACTCCGTGGAAATTGCGTGACTTTTTTCAACTTTCCGGACGCAATATAAAGAATATCAAAGGCTCTACACCACGTCGCTGTTTCCACTTGTGCTTCTATCTTAGCATGCATTGCAGTAATTTGGAGTCAATGAGAATCAGTAACGAATTTGC
This sequence comes from Drosophila subquinaria, assembly GCA_037043405.1. Taxonomy (NCBI): domain Eukaryota; kingdom Metazoa; phylum Arthropoda; class Insecta; order Diptera; family Drosophilidae; genus Drosophila; species Drosophila subquinaria. The sequence continues at coordinate 448,787 of JBAMBL010000490.1, read as the reverse complement.
GAATATTAAATTCAACATATTTAAATTGTTCGCAAATCTGAAGAGCCTTCAAACTCTGGAATTAAACGGGTGCTGTCTCACTGATGAGCATTTGCAAGCGCTCAAAAATTTGAAGCAACTTAAGAGACTGGATCTTTCCAACAACGATGGAATCACTGGTCAGTATATGAATTGCTTGCCAGATTCAATTGAGTCGTTGATACTAACAGGCTGTAAGGCATTGAAGCTGAAATTTGTGACTGAAATGTTACGCAGGCTATCGCTGCTTAAGGAATTGCACTTAACTAATAATCTCTCAGATCCAGATATACAGGGGCTTTTTAACGAAAATTGCTGTATATCGTTGGAGGTCCTCTTAATAAATTATGACAGTAACGAGCTTGCTGAGTATAAGCACATTGCAAGGCTGCCAAGCCTAAAGAAACTAATAATGACTACAGATTCTCAACCATCTCCAATGCTAATCACCTGGCTGGTGGAGTATAAGTCCAAGCAGTTGGAACATTTCGAAATAGTAACTGCACGATCTGACTGGATCAAAGACGAGATCCTTCTCGAAATAGGCAAACTGACCGCATTGCAAACGCTGATTTTAAAACCCTACAGTGTGATCACAGATCGTGGATTAGGGTCACTATGTAACTTGCAAGAATTGAGAGAAATCAATATCAAAGGTAATAACAAAATCACTGACAATTGTGTGCTTCAATTAATACTTGCTTGTCCCAAACTGCAAGTGGTACATCTGGAATTTTGCGAGCAACTCACGGACAAGCTTCTTCATAATATTATTTTGAAACTACAAATCAACCAAAATCATCGTCCACTTCCTATTAAACTTTACATGACCGGCACCAAAGTCAATCAACATACACTGCTGAATGCGGATGTGGCTGCCAAGAACATAATCGATGTACTATGGCTACGGTTCCGACAACGACTATTAGTCCGACAACTACTACGATGAATAACTGGCTTTATAAATATACATAAGTAACATTGTTTGAGAATTTACTATGTTCAAATTACAAGAGCGCTTAACCATTTTGATATTATTTATGCTTATCATATTAAAAACAATATTATTATATATAATATGGGCCGTTCTTTTCAATGAATATATAAATTTTATCAAAGATATGTTATAACTATAATCCAAAAATATAAATTATAAATATTTTGTTATTCGCTATTTGTAGTTCATAAAGATGTACCAATAATAAACCTCCACTGAAAGCTACGTTGAATAAAATGCGTCGAGTATCATGAACTTGTAAAATTGTAAATTTGTGTTTTTCAATTTAAATTTTCAATCTTATTGTTAGTGTAAAATGGAAATATTAAATTTATAAAATAAGTTAGTAATGTTATTTGATTGAGAAAACTAGCTTAAACAGTGCTAGCGTGCTTATGCGCATACTTTTAGCTGTCTCTGTCTGCATCGGCAATCAAATCAGCTGTGCTGTGCAAAGCACAGCTGACAAAACAGTGTAACCACTCAACTAATAGGTTTTTTTTCGTGTCGCATTGGCAGCACTGTCGGCCGCGTCAAAAAATTATTAGGAGTAGTTCCGATTAAATATCGATTTCGCCGATCAGCTGTTCACAGCTGATCTGTAAATAATGCTTAAAATTTTTCAAATAATCAGCGCTGAGGCATTTTACGCATTTTTCACTCGTATATGAACGAAAGCGACTGAGATTGACAATATAGTGTTTAATTTGACGCTTGTACAAATTATAAGGTATTTAAGTGCTAAGAAAATACTTGGTTAAGGAAAAACTGCAAAACAAGGCCCGAAGAACGACGTAAGAAAGATTAAAATAAAAAAAAGGACATACCACTTGTAATTGCTACAATTCCATTTTTCATTTTAATCTAGGATTTTAAGAACGGCACAATGTATCGGACTCCGTGTGGCCAACATTATAACATTAACGAGGAATTAGCCTACACAAAAGATGATGTGTTGGTGAAGAATCTGTTTTTTTTTGTGAATATCGCAGAAGAACTGGAGCAGCAGCATCTTCAAAAGTATTTCAAATTAAATGAATGTGTTGAACCCAGTAAAAAAAGAAGACAAACTGGAAATATCGCAGGAAAACTGGAGCAAGAGCAGCTTCAAAAGTATTTCGAGAAGTATGGATGCGTTGAACGCTTGAATCTGTTTCCTAGTGAGAATGGAAAAGGAACTGGCTACGTTATCTTTGCGAATCCTTCTAGTGCCGCCAAAGCGTTGCTGGAAATGAATCACTATGTCGGGGAATGCCGTATAACAGTCCGTCCCAATTATAGCTGGCACCAACCAGATGCCGAGAAAATGCCGGAGAAACCGGAAAATGTGGACCCCAATGAGCCACCCGCTGCCATTATGAAACTGAACGATCATTGCCTCGAGCTTATATTCACTCAATTATCAGTTCCTGATCGCATTCACTTTGCACGCACCTGCTTTCGATTTCGCAACATCTATGAGGGAATGTCGCCAATTCTCGATAAGTCGATCAATTTTGAATTATTTGAGACAATGACTCCGTGGAAAATGCGTGATTTTTTTCAACTTTCCGGACGCAACATAAAGAATATCGAAGGCTCTCTACCACGACGTCGCTGTTACCACGTGTGCTTCTATCTTAGCATGCATTGCAGTAATTTGCAGTCAATGAAAATCAGTAACGATTCTGTGGACAATTTTAAACTCAACATATTTAAATTGTTCGCAAATCTCATTAGCCTTCAAGATCTGGAATTAATCGGGTGTGGTCTCACTGATGAGCATTTGCAAGTGCTCAAAAATTTTAAGCAAATTAAGAAACTGAATCTTTCCTGCAACGATATGATTACTGGTCAGTATCTGAATTGTTTGCCAAATTCAATTGAGTCGCTGAAACTAAATGCCTGTAGGTCATTGAAGCTGAATTTTGTGATTGAAATGTTACGCAGGCTATCGCTGCTTAAGGAATTGTACTTAACTAATAACATCTCTAGTCCAGATATCCAGGCGATTTTTACCGAAAATTGGTGTAAATCGTTGGAGGTCCTCTTAATTCGTTATGACAGTAACGAGCTTGCTGAATATAAGCACATTGCAAGTCTGCCAAGCCTTAAGAAACTAATATTGGCTACAGATTCTCAACCATCTCCAAAGCTAATCACCTGGCTGGTGGAGTATAAGTCCAAGCCGTTGGAACATTTTGAAATAGTAACTGCACGAGCAGACTGGATTAAAGACGAAATCCTTCTTGAAATATGTAAACTGACAGCATTGCATACTCTGGTTTTAGTACCCTACAGTGTGATAACCGATCGTGGATTAGGGGCACTATTTAACTTACAAGAGTTGAGAGAAATCAATGTCAAAGGCAATAACTTAGTCACTGACAATGGTGTGCTTCAATTGATAATTGCTTGTCCCAAACTGCAAGTGCTACATCTGGAGGATTGCGAGCAACTCACGGACAAGCTTCTTCATAATATTATTTTGAAACTACAAACACTTCCTATTAAACTTTACATGACCGGCACCAAAGTAAATCAATTGACACTACTGAATGCGGATGTGGCTGCCAAGAACATAATCGATGTAGTCTGTGCGAAACTCGACTACGTCGGGGACGAAAACGATTTCAACGACTATGAGAACGACTTCGACAACTTCGTCGACAGATACTACGAGGAGTACGGCAACTGCTCCGACGACTATTTTTCCGACAACTATGACGAATAACTTATACATACCTAAGTAACATTGTGGTAGAGTCCACTATCTTAAAATTACAAGATCGCTAAACCATTTTGATTTTATTTTTATTTATCATATTGAAAACAATATTATTATACAAATATAGTATGAGCCGTTTTTTTCAATGAATATTTAAATTTAATCAAAGAATCAAATGTATATTATAACTACAACAAAAATAAGTAATTTAGTATTTATAGCTTATAAAAATGTACCAGTACCGATCGATTACTATATCTACACTGAAAGCTACGTTTAATGAAACGTGTCGAATACCAAGAATTTGTAAAAGGCACTAAAAACAATTTGTAAGATCACTTATTTTTGTGTGTTTTCAATTATATTATCCAAACTTATTATAAGTGTAAAATTGGAATATTAAAATTATATAATAGGTTAATAAATTTATTTGATTTAGAAAAGTAGCATTAACAGAGCTAGCTCGCTTGTGAGCATACTTTTAGCTGTCACTGTCTGCATTGGCAATCAAATGCAGTGCCAAAGGATAAGAGGGCGTCATTCGGAGACAGCTATAAATAGAATTTCTGCGCAATTTGACACAGAGACAAGACATCAGAGGATTGAGGATGCCGGAGGATACAGTCGGAGTCGGAGTCAGAGTCTGACAATAGTAAAATATCAATTACGGATGAGAGTAAAGTGCTCAGGCGTACATATTTCCATGTAGCCAAGGCAACAGGAGCGAAATCCTTCAATCATTTCTAGCCGGATTGCAGTGTTGAGTGCTGAGGGATTGGCGGAGGGCGAAGCCGTGGCTATAGGAGGAGTTGGGTAAACACCTCCTACATAACAGGAGGATTACTCGTATTGCGCAGCTGTGGCACCACTGACATTTGGGGGGATTCGAGAGGAGGATACAAAACACGACAGCAAACAATCCGTTGCCGACTCCTTTGGGAAGTTTTGGGTAAATGGAGTGAGAAGCTCATGTGACAACTGAAGCTCGGATAGAGGCATCGCCAGATACATTTTCTATAAATTAAGCCCGAAAACAATTCCATTTACAGCGGATGACTGGAGATGGGGGCGTGGCAAACGCGACATTGCAGTTGTCCTTCCCTTTTCTTTCTTTCACACTCTTTTTATGCACTCAGAAATTCTTTTGGGGAGTAGCTTAGCATTGAATGGCATTTCGAAAATATTGGGATTATACTTAGCGCCTAATTTAGTATAGAGAATAGAGATGAGTTGCCCTACTTTGTGATACCCTGGAAATATCTGTGAATTTCAAATTATCAATAACAGACACCTGAATAAACATTATTTTATTTTTAGAAAAGTCATAAATTTACCATAAATAATATTCCTAGCATATCCTGTATTCAACTGAACATACTTCCCAATGCTCTACATTCGAAACACCCCAAGCTATGAGACTCCGGTAAGGGTCTAATCCCGTCTACTACGTTGGTTGGTCACTTGAAATGTCCTCAGTTGAGCCAACTTAATGGTCTACAAATCCAAGGCCAAATTATGGCTCAAAGTCTTGTTTGTGCTAAGCCCCGCCCTCCCCGACCAAGATTTGTTTCATTTTTTGTTGGTTATTTTGCTGTTGTTGTTGCTGCTTTTGGTGTATTAAGTGCTCAGTTTGCAGAAAATATGTTCCACATGGTGGGAGAATTCGGAGTGGTTCTGCTTTGGTTCGGTTAATGGCCAGATTAGTTAGTCGCAATGTCATTTGTTAGCATGAAAAGCACTGCTAGAAAAGGATTTAAATTAGCATAATTAGTTTCAAGGACCTGCTCCTTACAATGCTTAATGCGCATGTTATTAATCGAAAATGCCTTTCCAAGGCCACAAGATTTGAGTTGCGATTCAAATGATGTGGCAAATGACTTCAATAAATCAATTTTGAAATGCTTCAGAAATTTCTAAGGATTTAAAAAATATGCAAGAAGGATAGAGAAGTTATTTCAAAGAAGCTCACTTGATGAGAGAGATATAGGATACAATTTCTAATAAAAGTAGCTTCTATAAATTAACTTATGAAGGTATCCTAGAGAAAGCTAAGCAGAAAAATTCATAATGATAGAAGGTAAAATAAATAAATAATTAAAATAATTTAAAAAAATGTCGAAATATAATTAGACTGAAAAAGCGACAAAAATAAATAAGCTAATGAGAAGATCTTTAGCTTCTTGAGAGAAGCTTAAAGTAGAAGGAAACCCGTTTCATGCATTAAACAATTCCTTCAGGAATGTTTAGGTTAATGATAAGAAGTTGTGAGAGAAACATCGCGAAGGCTCTAACTAAAAACAAGTTCTTCAGTTTGTCGAAAACAAACTTAAGAAGAGAAGCCAAGATATGAAGGAAGCTGTGCAAAGACACATAACGAAAGTACTAAATAAGTCATTAAACATCCTCTCAAAAATGTAAGGATACTTTGCTCGGCAACTAAACGCAGGCCAGGACCAAATTGTGTCATCAAAAGCTGCGGCGAGACTCTCAAAAAGGAGCAAGCACAGGACCGCAGCACCACAGAAGTAATAACCACAGCTCGCAAAGGATACTCGAACGCAGCAAAAACCGCGAGGATGTCCACAGACGGCTTTTGGGCTGGCCATTTTGGGGTCCTTAATGTTTCCGGCCAAGTGTAGCGTTGAGCTGCCGGAAGTATTTGCTGCTCTTTAATGCGTTTACTCAAACTCAAATGACAATGCTGCATTCAGAGGCCACGCTACCCCCCGCCCCCCACCCTCTTCCCCCTTACTGTTGTCCCACTCTTTTGGCCAAGTCTTCGATACGCCCACATTATCGGTTAGTACTTTAGCTTCTGCTTGTGCAGTGCACACAACACATTGGCGTTGATTCCTCTGGCAACATCTCTGACAGCTGAATTGGCAAAAGGAATTCCAATGCACTTGCACTCCTCCTTCTACTTCTCCTTCTCCTGCTCCTTTTTCTCCGTCTTCTTCTCAATTCCTTCCACAACTCCCTGCAAACAAGCAAGAACTTTGTGCAAGTAGTTTGACTAGAGGAAAATTATGTTTACCTTGCCACAACGTTCTGACGTCTAATATCGAGCTTAGCGTCTTCGTTTGGACTTATTTTTACATCCTTACAAGGATACGATGTTTGTATACGTATGCAGCAGCTCCCTAGTTACCTAGCTGTCCTGATGTCCTGACACGGGCGGACAGCTGCTGTGGGCACCAGCTCCAGCCCCACCCCCCATTACTCAGCCATTACGAAGCTCCTGTCTATTTCTGGGTAGCTTCCATCCATCTGCCTGACACTTGCCCCCAACTGGGTCAAGCCTAGATCTACGCCACTAAAAGCTATGCCCGGATTACTTCAATCTGTCAAATACTGAATGTGCATTTGCTATCTATGTATCTACAACATGCTGATTGTGTGCATTGCAAAGATTCTTACGAGAAGTTCGTAAAATTCACCTACAGCGAAACCTGAAAATTATTTAAAAAAAACATAATAAAATTATTTACTACTTATCATTCTCGAAATCCGTCGTAGTTTCGCAACAACTGTGTTTTAAAGCTTTTCGGAATGTAACACAAACTTTTTTACTATAAAAAAATTATAATACTCCAATTAAGACATCAAATCCTATTGAATACATATTTCATAGTTAAAACGTCATACCTCTAAAATTGCTTCAGGTTAGTTAAAAACTAAATACAAAAATGTGACCAGTTGAGTTTTCAAATACATATCTAAGCCAACTTTAAAGTCCTTAATAGCCCATCTCTGTTTTTCACTTACAAATCCCTTCGCATTTCACAAAATAGTTTAGGAGTATATTTTAAGGTACATTTTAAACATTTTAACAAAGCCTTAACTTGTGCTCGCCTTGGGAAAGCTAAAGTGCTTAAACATTTGGTCCGGAATTTGCGAAATCCCAATTCCCCCTGAGCTGATTCAGGGGAATAAAAAAAGGAGAAAATCAGCTTGACCGCCGACATTGAAATGCAAATGCAACGTAAATATTTTAAACTAATTTTCAGTGATTATGCAAAACCGCAAATAAATCTGCAGCAATGGCATAAAATTTATAGGAAAAGCTGAAGCCAAAGCCAGAAAACCGCCCAGCTACAAGAGAATAGTTGAGGACCAGGACAATAGCAACAACAATGGCAACTAAGAGAACCACAACAGAACCCAAAGGCAACCAGGCAACTAGGATACCAGGATACCAGGCTACCAGCTGAGTGCGTGACCTCGGGTCAGCAAGGGAATGGGGAGAATTGGCGGGTTGGGTTTCTACAGTTTCAAGCGTGGCGAAACTTTAGACAGGTTGAGCTGGAGGGGAAGGAAAGGAAGAGGAATGAGGAGGTTGTTGGATTGTTGTTTGGTTATTTCGCTGCAACAAAATAATTTCGCTGGCTCGTTTGTCAAACTAATGGCAGGAATTTGAGCAATTTAAGTAACAAAGGTTAAACAATGAATTTCCTGTACGCCAATATTGAATTTAGCTGACCCAATCCCTACTCCCCCACACTCTTCTCTCTCTCTCTCTCTCTATCACTCTTTCCCTCTCTTTCTGTTTCTCCTGACGTGCTGTGTGAAGATGTCATCCAGAGTTCCCCCCAACTCTCTTATCCAATCACACTCACACACAGTTGACTAAACCGAGCAAGTGCTGCCAGTATTGAGCATGGACTTGGCCCTGTTCCTGATCCACATCCACATCCACTTCCACTTTGAATCTGCAGCTGCTGCTGGAGCTCACACGCTCCATTAGCGCGTCCAGAATGTCGCCTCGAGTGGTTGAGTAGCTCGGACTTTTGCTTTAATGAAATATTTGTATATACATATACTACACTTGAATGTATACTCAATTCTAATCTGAAGTAAATGCTTGCGCGTTAGTCCACAGTTCATGGCATTTGCCAATTCTCTGCTCCTCTGAAGGCTGCCCATGACACGCCCACCGCCCTCTGTCCACTGTCCACTGACGACTGTCCATGGACCAGTGCTGAGTAACACATCGTCAATTTAATTGAGCCTTTGGGGCAATGTTGTGGCAACTGCCACAGTTTAAGCTAAGTTTAATCCCAGCACAGAAGTGGATCGTGCTTAATAGAGATGACAGCGTGACACGCTATTGACAGCTTACTTCAACACAGTGTGACCAGAGAATATTTAAAGAGATGTAATTTGCCATAGCTATAGTCAAAGCTATCTATCTAAATAAATAAATAAAATAATACTTTAGTTAATATAGCTCAAGTTTAGTTTTTCTTAAGTTCCAAATATCTAAGGAATAGACATTGTACTGTATTTTCTTGTTAGGTTTACTTTATAGTAACTCTTTTGACCATAGTTAAACAAGAATCACCTAAAGTACTTGTACTTTTAAATATTTTACAATCGAGCAAGTAAACATTTTGACCAAACAAAATGCAATTTTCTTTTACTTTCTATAATAGTTAAATTCAATAGATATTATTTTCTTTTTTTAACCTTTTTTAAAAACAAAAACAATAAATTAAGTTTGAAAAATTATTAACAAAATGATTCAAACTAAAATATGTGATATTTGAGCAACTGTAGTTCTTCTTTAAGTTTTGATTCGACATCAAATTCAGTTGGATTTTCGTGTCTCATTTCTGTAGCTCATCGCTGTTCAGAGGTGTCAACCGCAGCCTCAACTAAACTCGGAAGCACGTTTTAAGCTCACTAAGTGCCGCTGCCAACTTGTTTAATAATTCATAAATTGCAACATGTATATATATACTCTCATTTCTGTATAGAGTTTTCTAAAACTTCAGCAAAAAGCAAGTATTTGGTAAGAGGAAAGCTTAAACGCATCATTAAACTTTTGTCAGTTGGCAGAGTAACGGGTAATTGCAAAGATGTGGCAACCTCCAACGGCAGCCAGTCGAGTGAGAAGCAAACTAATGAAAGGACTGCGTCGGGATGGGTAAAGGACTTGACGGACTAATGGCCATCAAGTTAACCCCCTCAGTCCCTTTCCCATCACGGTCTTTCACTTGATTCCATTGCAATAATCAAGCAAATTGTCGCCTGTCAAAATGTTCAAGTTGCAAAAATGCGAAACTTTTCAGCAAAGTGTCAGGGACATCAACTCCGGACTTCACCATGATCAATTGAGTGTCGGAAGTCGGCAAATTAAATTAAATGAATGGGCATAAAAAATGTAATGAGATCTATTCATAAACAAGTCCATGGAATTCACTTTAGATACACATGTTGCGAAATCGATTTCCACAATTTTTCGTTCGTTTCATTTGTTTGTAGATGGCTTTAATATCCTTTTTGCTTTTCTCTCGTTTCGTTTCTTGTCGTTATTCAATCTTTGGATTGCCCTTTGCGCCTGTCCTAATGCCCGGGAGTGCCATTACAAATGTCACTTGGGCAATTAGCGCTTCCTACTCTTGCTTTTTTTCTTTGTCTTTCTATGATTTGATTCCCAGCTGGTCAGCGGTATCTTTTGCTATCTGTCTATCCAACTTTTTAGCACTTGAAAACACTCTAACAAACTTGGGCACAAAAAGTTTTCGGACAGCTGCTGCAAATTGTTGACAAGCCACTTCGAATTATGTGACAGATTTAAATAACTTCAGTTTTCCCAACTAACTGTTAATTCAGTTATTCAAAGGTGGCAGCATCTATTGTTAAGTTGGCTGCTGCTCGCCGGTGCAAGGTGGCAACGCTACCTGTTTCACTTTGAGTCGAATTTTCTTCTATTCTGGGGTGCCACAGAAATCTCTTTCACCTGAATTTGACGTACATTTGTATGAAATTTACGTCATTTTTCAGGTGAAAGAGATTTCTGTGGCACCCCAGATTATCTTTCTTTTAAACTTCCTACAAATGCTCAAAGCGGATTATTTTATTCAAGCGGATTTATTGATTTAAAACCGTAATTCTTTTCCTTTGTTGCTTTGACTAAAATTCATTGCATGTTATTCAATTAGTGCGCATAATTTCCAGCTCGAAGAATAAAAAGAAAATAGTCGGAAAGTAAAAGAAAACTGTCCTGTGAGGCTTATCAAGTCTCATGCGAATGCCTTTTGAACTTTTCTTTGTTTTTCCTTAGGAAATTGTTAATTAAACTTGCGCTGCCTTCAGCTGATTTCCGTTCTTTGCTTTTCCTCGTCCCCTTTGCTATGTCTGAAAAAAAGCTCTTAAATATTTAGCAAATAATTTATCTTTATTTATTTAATAAAGAATTTGTTTTGCGTGCGGCAAAAAGGAAAATAAGAAATACAGGATAACGAAAAACTAAAACCGAAAGAAAACAAAGCCAAAATTGTTTTTTTTCTTCTTTAGTTTTTGTTGGCAAGTTTTGCTAGTTTATTACGCTATTGTTGTATTTGTTGCTGTTGTTGGTGTTTTTGTTTTTTTATTATTGTTGTTTAATTCTTCTAGGCTCTTGTAGTAATATTTTCTGGGAGGGGGCGTGGCAGGCCGGAGATAATATTGCTGCTTTGTTTTGCGAGCGCGCGAATATTTCTTTTATGTCGACGGCTTCTTTTTTTTTCAACTGGAGCACTCACCAGAGCGAGTGAAAGAGAAAGAGAAATAGAAAGAGATAGAAATACGAGGAGTGTAATACAGATACACAGTTACACGGATATACAGGATATGCACGGAGATAGCCAGGATACACCCACAGCACAGCCGCCAAAACACAAAGCCCATCAGAGCCAACACGAAAAAGGTTTGGGACTCGCATCGTTTTCTTTTCATTCTTTTTCGCTTTTTTCGCTTTTCCTTTTTTGTTGTGTTTTTTGTTGTTGTTGGTATATAGAATAGAATTTTCTGTGCATTTGATTACAAAAGGGACTCACGCGCCTAAGTGAAAAGCATAAAGGAAATGCTCTACACATTTTCATGAGCTCTTTTCTACTCAATTTTCTGAGATACACAACTCGCAGCAGTCTCTTTATGTGATGTACATACATGATTCTATAGCTATGCGTTTACATATATCTTTTATACTATTCTTGATCAATAGTATTTTTATTTATATTTATTTATTTATTTTTTTCGTTGCTTATCTGACTATCACTGTAATGTACTTAAATAAACAGTTTAAATTTCAAATAGAGTAAACAATTAATTATAAATTATTGAAAACAATGAGTACAATTAGTGTGGCAAGCAAAATGGTAAATTGATTTCGAATTCAAATTATGATTTCGATTTATTATCATCAACACAAATTACTCAATTTTGCAGCCAATTAAAATTGAATTCAAATTCGCAAAATTCACAAAATGTGCGTGAGGCAGAAATAAATTTGAAAATGAAAATAGACGGAAAACTCGCATCACATATCAAATATCGATTTCATATAATAGCAGTTTACTGTTTCTCGTTTGACCGGAAATATTGATAAATAACCCGAACCTCCAACCCGCTAATCCTCACCACAATGCTCCATCGCAGCCCCACCAATCACCCTCTGCCACATTCATGGACAATTTGGCCAATTTATTGTTTGGCTTTCACTCTGCGGAGGGGCTAAAAGGAAAGGGGCTTTGCCAATGGCAGTAGCCGAAAAGTTCGCAACGCATCAATCGTCCATTTGGCATTGGCTTCGATAGACAGAGAAAGCGAGAGAGATAGAGAGAGAGAGAGAGAGAGAGAGGAGGATAACACAATCCCCTCGCAGGATCCCTCAAACACTTGGCAAAAATGTTTAGCTATAAATGACATTTGTTATGCCTTGCTTGATTTCATTCGCGCTTCGATTTCACAGCTATGAATTTATCATGCCCCTAAATATACATATAAACATTTATCTATCCACTCGACTGTGAATCGAGTTAACGACTCTGAACTCTGCTTATTTTCCAGCTCTGTGAATGAATGCATTTCATAGACACTTGACTTTGTACGAGTTGGGTAACAGGTAAGAGATGTCAACATAGAGTTTACTTAACAAATTACATATATAGTATCACATATGAGTATAATTTAATTTATTTAATCTCCGAGTTTATCCAAATATTAATTTTTCTGTAACAAAACTAACATTACTCTACAATATGACTTTATGAATACCAAAAACAGTATATCGTAATAACGTTATATCGTTATAACGCTTTCTATCGATAAATCAGAAATTGGGCAACAAAAGGTTTTGGGCTATACAAAATCTCTGTGGTATGTTGCATATTCAAAATCCTTTTTATTTCGTATGCGAATGGATTGTTATAAAATTAAAATTTATTGCTTCCGCAAAGCTGTCATAATGTTAAACCCCCCTTCGACCCGCTCTCCTCCCCAGGGCTGCAGACTATGTAGTACGTGCAGAGTCCATAGCAGCTGCCTTTGCCTTTGGGCTCATTCAGTTTTGCCGCAGTGGCAACTGGTACAGCCTCCTTCTCCTTTTCTCTCTCTTCATGCCTCCCTCTTTCAGAGCAGACCCAAATCCATCCATTCATATTTATGCCAAACAAAAAGCAAAAGTTTTATGCCATTTCTTGGTCGTCGACAGTTGTTTTTCTCACAATTTTATTGGCAGTCGGCCATCAGCGGCTCTTGGAATTTGCCCAAAAGGAAATCTTTTCTCCCGCTATTCCCCGCATCTCTCATTCCTCTTCTCAGACTGTCACCCAAGCAACGTGACCCATTTTATAAAATTGTGTAATGCTCGTATTATTGCACAAATTCGCACAGAGCAATACAATTGTTTACAGCATCAAAAGGGAGTAGAGAGAGAGAGAGAGAGAGAGGGGGGAAACTGGGAAGCTTATTTCGTTAAGCAACTGATTGCTTCTTCAATATTCAACAAAGTGGAAGTAAGAGTAGTGGAAATACAGACAGATAACCGTAACTTCTGTTGAAAAAAGCAAACAGAAAGAAAGAGAGGGCCAAAGACAATCCCGTTGACATTATTCATCAACTCAAACCCTAAAAACGTTTACGAATGTGACATAAAGAAGAATTAAAATGCTGTTTCAGGAGTTAGCTAGAGGGACGGAAAAAACTAGGAGTGAGCTGAATAGAGTGAAAGACACACCGAAAATATCCATTAGCTCACACCATAAGACGTTTACGAATGTGACACTAAGAATAAATTAAAAAGTGAGACTAAAAAGTAAGCTTGTCACAGAGAGAGAAAGAGAGAGGGAGACAAAAAGCGAATGTACAAGTAGCAAAAAGTTAATTATAATACGATGATGTGGTAAACATTCAACAAATTGAATAAGTCCTAAATTGTAACATTCCGTTGGAGTCAAGAGGGGAGGAAGAGGAGTTTTGGGTGGCAAAACTCAAGCATCGAGGCAACTTGTGCTTTAGATAATTTGAAGTGAACACACAAAGTAATTATGAAAACCACTTGCAAATACGAAAGACAGGCAGACGGAGAGACAAACACACACACACCGCACACACACACACACACAGAGACACATTGGGTACATATTTACACATGTAAGTGAATGTTTGGTCCTGGAACCAACAAGTTTAGCTCGAGTCGCAGCTCATGCGAGTCATTACAAGTTACGCTAATCAAGTTGAACGTGCGCATCAAAAGTCGAGCACGGGCAACAGGACCGGAAAGCTGGCAGACCGCTATAGGTGGAGGAGGAGGAGGAGGATGAGGAGGAAGAGAAAGAGAAGCAGGAGTAGGGGTAGGCGTAGGAGGATGAGTGTTGAGTGTTTTAGACAGGAAATGACAATTCAAATTAAAGACAACGGTCCAAAAAATGCACGAATGTGGCAAGTAACGCCAAGGGATGAGGCATAAATGAAGTGAAAATTGAATTACCAGAATGGGAAGAGGAGGAGCTGGAAGTGGGAGGTTGCAGAGGTCCTGAGCCTACGTAACGTTCGCATTGCCACTTAACATGAAATTAATTATGAAACTTTTGTGCAAAATTTTGTTGAACGAGTTGAGGGAAGTCTTCAATGTTGCCGACGTCGCTGCCAGCAGCGGCAGAGGCACAGAGGCCAGCTTAAACCTTTGGCCGCGCCCCTTTTGGAGGCAGCAGCAACAAAAAACAAAAAAATAAGGAAGAAGAGGAAAAGTTTCAACGCGCCTGGCAATGGGCCTGGGGAAAATTAAGTACACGCCACGTGGGCCACAAAAGTCTGCTGAGGACAGTCAACAAGGAGTAGCGTGTGTGTGTGTTAGTGTGTGTGAGTGTATGTGTGTGTTTATGTGACCACAGCAAGCATTGCTTTTGGTTTAGCATTGCCTCCCTCCACCCGGAAATGAGCAAGTAAAAAGCCAACAACAACAACTACAACAAGAATTTGCAAACAGGCAGCAGAGCAAATCCGAGACGTCACCCAAACTGCGTTTAGAGGGAAGAAAAGGAGAAGAAGAGGTAGTGGCAAGAGAGCGGGCAGCGAGGGATGCTGCAATTAGAGGCGCAGCAGCAATCCTCCGCAGTCGACGGTCGACAGTCGGCAGCCGGAAACAGGCCCAAAAAAGTACGCAACAACTTTTGCAGCACATGAAACTTTTTGCAGTCGCTATCGCGCTGCCGCAGTCGACGACACGGCTCTGTTTGCCGGCTTGTAAGTTGTTTTACTACAACATTTTTTAATTATGATTTAATGTTAAAATACGGAAATAATTTGTGGCCACACAACTTGCGACGAGACGCGTCGCAACGCTTCAGCAATTTCATTTAATTTCCCAGCAATTGCCGTGCCCCTTATCCTTCCCCTTCTCCTAACTCTGGAACTGCTCCGCCATTCCCTACAATTTTAAGCAGCTGAAATCCTACGTGTATCAGTGTAGCACAGCCTGAAGGTGTAGTAAATGATTGAAGCTTATGCAAACGGCTCGATACGGAATTTCCAACATTTGGTCATTAATAACTATATAATTATTAAACATTCCATTTTTAACTTCTAAGTAGTTTAACTTTTAAGTAATTGCTTGCTGGTAAAATAAGTTAATAAAATGTGCAACTTATTGGCAATAATATTAATTAAAATCCCAGTAAAATAAGGACTCGGGCTCGAATCCTTATCTAAGCTGTGTATTTATAATGTTATGTCTTCAACTTCATTTCGTTTTGTTATTGCTGCTTTGATTAAAATGTTTTGGCCAAAGTCAATGCCAAGACAAATGTATTTCACACACACAACCAAACACACACACTCAAGCACGCTTACAGACACAGATAAGCTGTTTAGTATGCAAGTTGCCTTCTCATCGTAAAATTGTATTTATATGTTGTTTATTCTTCGCATAAACAATATGTAAGACAATGTGAACAAATTACCACAGAAAAAGCATCGCAACAACAAAAACAACAACAACACACACGCACATATGATACGTGTGTATATTTTATAGTTATAGTTTATAGTTTAACAACATTTTCATGCACTTTTATTACATTTGCTCGTTGCTCGATGATGAACATTTTATTGTCGTGCCAAGAAAAAAGCAGAGAAAAATCTCAAATACTCGTACAACAATAAAAAATAAAAATATCGAAAGGAAAAGGGAAAATTGTGTGCAAATATTTTGATATGCTGAACCACAAAACAGAAGTTAAAGAACATAAAAAGCATTACAAAATGTGACAAAATGTAGCACATATCAGATGAGAGTTAAAATTCCTAACTTGTCGTCATCACATTTCGATTATTGCATTTCTGTTCTTGGCTAAGAGAAAAATGTAAATTTAAATAAATATATAACAATCTCTTGATAGATTTGGTGAGGAAAAAGACAATAAAAGCAATTCCTTCATATTCTTTTTCCACATGATTTTAGATTCATCTCCCAAAGTTTTTGTGACCTTAATTCCATTATGTATATTATTACTTAAGCATATTTCTAAATATTGATCACTTTATTGCTCAATTGGCTTCTGATAGCTGCATAACTACCCTCCATGGTCACTTTACATTTATCTACTATCTTTTTTTTATCTTTTAATACAATACAATTACTTCTGACTCTGTTTCTTTAGGTAGTTTGAGTCTTTTCGATGTTTTATTTTAAATGATTGTTAAATATAAAATAATTACAAAGAAATTTAGATAATTTATCAATTTATTTGGAAATTAATCATTTTATTAAACTGTCAAAAGCGCATTAAATTTCTCAATTGAATTAGTGACAAAACTTTTAATTTTTCCCCTGCCAAAACTCTTGTTGTCGAAGTGAAAAAAGGGACAAATTGTTTTTGCAAATTCAAGTGGACAGCGAACAAGGGTAAAAGTTGAACAAAACTTTGATTTTAAGTCAACATAAATACACACAGATATGTTTATAGATAGTTATATAGATAGATAGATAGTTGGGAATACTTACAGTGTTTGCTCTTCTCGGCGGCCACTTGACGCTGCGGCGTTTGGGCCACAATGACAAAGAGCATGAGGAGCATTAGAAGCCATCTGGGAATGCCCGTTGTGGGGCTGCTTGGGGTTTGGATTTGGACCCTGGTCTGGGTCTGGGTTAGTGTACGTAGTCGGATACGTGCACATCGTTCGTGTGGGGTTAAGCTAAGGTCAACAGCAGCATCGTCGTCCACTGGCGGCCCCGGGCCACATGATGTTGGCATCAGCAGCATTTTGTTCGCTCAATTTTCGCGATTTTCACAATTCTCACTGCTGCAGCTGGCCAAAGAATGTTTGGTTTTTGCTTTTGTTGTTCTTGCAAACAGTTTTCATTTTGTTTGTTTCGTATTTCTGCTGGCAAATGTCATTCTTTTGCAATTAAAAGCATTCATTTATGACTTTCTCTCTTTCGGCGCGGTCCACACGGCGTATGCGCAATGTTTTTAACGTTCATTCGACATTTTGCCCCGTTGCCGTATTAATTTTCAGTTTCTGCATTTGTCATCAAGTCTGCAAGAAAAAAGAAGAATAGAAAGAACAATGAAAGAACGCTCAGCAATTAGAAAAACGAGGAGGAAACAATAGGCGAAAAGCAAATCGATGTTAAAGTTATTTTTTTGGTTAAAATATCAAAAGGTTTTTCAATAGAATAATATAACGAAAACTTATCGATCTCCACAACGTTTTCACTACTGACCGCTTCAGCACTAAAGTAAAGGATAGTTATCAAAGTTAAGTTATAGTTGATAATTTCCTCGTTTATATTTCATTTTCCTGCAATATGATGCAATTGATATACATCTGATATCAAGCATAAATTCGCATTTCTATTTCCATTTCTGAGCACTGACAAATGAAGCGATTGCACACTATCTCCATTTCTATCTCTATCTCTATATTTTCTTCTTTCGTTCCTTTCTCTTTCGCTATGGCAATGCGCAGCGATTCATAAGTATCACATAAATGCAGAAATCGATGCATAAATTTAGTCAGATGGCAGAGAGACGCATTGGCGCAATAGTCAATTGAGGAGCGTGCAACGGGAGCGTATGCGCATTTAAAAGTGCATTGCAAACGTGATATTACGTATACGCAGCGTGGCACAGTTTATCATTGAAATACAGTCGCTACTCATGTGTGTGACTGTGTGTGTGTGTTTGAAATAATAATGAGGCTCAACTGCATGAGTGGGTAATAAGAAACTAGCGTTGATTTTAAAGAGTCGCCCGACGCAGCTGTTGCCGTCAAATGATTTCTTAAGTAAAAAGTGCGGGACGATAAAGAGAGAGAAGGAGCGGGGGTAGTTGCGTCTGGTATACAGTGGCCAACTGCAGGCCGAGCACCACGGGACAGCGGCTGCGCCTTTGTGCCATCAAAAGTTTATCACATTAGAAATCAACGGCAGGCGCCGTGTAGACGCAAGCTCCTCCTACACACTCTGCTGCTTCCAACCATCCTCCCTCCCTCTCTCTCTCTCTCCCCTCTTCCAGTCTGTACGCTACACTCATTCTATTCTTGTGCCACATAAAAGGCAAAATAATAATGAGAAGCCAGCAACAGAATCGGGAACAGAAGCAAAAGAAAAAAAAGAAAAATTTATCACACATATTTTGTTGTGCTTTATTTGCTTGCAGCAGTTCTCCTGCCACTCCCCTCTCCTTTGACCGCTCCTCTGGCTTCTCATTCTGTTTCTGGACCATTCAGGACTCGGACTTTGTATGTGTCACATACACGCGCTCGGCACTGTTTGTTATCCATCGAGCGTTCCAATTTCGCCTTTAATTAAATTTGATTATAGTTTTCCTCATTTTCATTCCCGCTATACCGTTTCGACTTTCCGCCAAGTTGACTCCCAACATTTTGGCCTCGGGCCCAATTTTTGATGCCAATTTTATTTGCTTTACATTCTTGTTTCAGAGATTTTAAATTGGAGCAGTGGCCAAGACTGAACCAAGTTTATGATAACATCAGCTCAACGTATAATTTTCGTTAGATTTGGAGTTCTTAACTTAAGTTTATATGGAATAATGACATTTTGTTCTTTAGCTTCTTTTTGATTATTTTTTTAAGAAGTTCCTCGAGAAATAAGTGAATAGAAGCAGAAACAACATATTGTTAAGCATTTCAAATAGAATTCAGGGCTAACTAAGTGCCTTACCAATAATAGTGAACTTAATGCATTAGAGAGCTAACAATTTCCATCAAAAAACCAATTAAAAATGTTCATAAATACAAAAATATATTAAATATTGTAATTGTAAAGTTTGTTGTGTTTATGTTTCTGTTATTGCCTTGGCAACCAGTTTGCTTGGCCCCAACGTGATTAACTGGCAATTGGTAATGGAATTCATCCAAAATCCTTTATTATTTGAACATTTTTGGTTGACTTTTTAATAAAAACAGAATGCAAGGGCAAGTAATTCAAAAAAGAAGTTTTTGTTTTCAGAAATTGATATAGTAATAAATATAGAATTTTAAATGAAGCTCGCAAAAAATACTAGCAGAGTACAGTTAACAAAGTTGAAAAAAGCTTTAAAAAGCGAATACAATGTAACTAACAACGAGAACCATGAAATGGGTTAGTAACGAGCGGAATTGTGGTTGGGAGTTAGGAGATGGTTGCCCCTAAAAGAGCGTAAAATGTAATTGTTGTTGCTGTTGTTGTTGTTGTTGTTCTGGGTGAACGCAGGAGGTCGAGGGAAGCCGCATAAATTACAAACACCGGCAAGCACATCAACAAAAATGAAAAAGGAAAACGAAAAAAAAGCCCAAAAGCAACAAACGCGTCTAAAGCCGCTTTAGACAGGCGAAACAAACAAACAACACAACTAACAACAACAACTGTGACAACTGTGTGTGTGTGTGTGTGTGTGTGTGTGTGTGTGTGTGTGTGTGTGTGAGTGCGTAAAATACAATGGAGGCAAAAAGGGAAAATAACTATGTAGACCGGCATACAATTAATGGCCCTGTGGGGTTTCATCGGGCAATCGCTTTGGAGTTTCATTCCTGGCGCTTATTTAGGCCCTCACATAGATGACGTTACCATCTATCTTTGTATAATGGGGCTTTGTTATTGTTTAAATTTAGCTGACATTATTCCGTTAGTATTATTTATGATGCACTTTCAAAGGAGACAATATAAAGTGGCAACATAAAAGCAAAATCTAATTGAAATTGGAGACAACAGCAAGGCAAATCAATACATTCCCTTTTTCCGGTAAAGTATTCGATCCAGCCCGATATCTCTTGACAATTATCGTGTATATGTATACCTTTGTATACCATTCTATTGCTTAACATATTTAGAGATCATATAATATACATAGATATTCTCTATATATTAATATGAAATGTATTGTTTTTTAATTATAAAAAATAAATTAACGTTAGGAGTTTAATCAATTATGTGTTTTTAATGAGTCCACAGAAAGTCCCCAAATATGCGACAATTTCTGTTATTATAAAAATCTTTTTTTATGACATGTTACCAAATAAATATATTATAAATGTTATATGCCTGTTGACTAGTTTGTTATACCCCATTTAAGACACACACGTCTTGTCTACAGGGTATAGCTCACATTGCAGCGAGTAAATATTCACAAATTTCCATTAACAACAGTACATTAAATCCACAAAAAAAAAGAAGAGCAAAAAGCATGGAGCATAAATACAATCACACTCATATACACACACACACATGCATACCTATATTAACTGCTGGTCTGCTATAAACAAAAGGAATTACTTTATATGTAACGGCAAAGTGTTTTTATGTGTGTTGGCAACACTTCATCCAACTTCCCCTCCTGCAAATGCAAAAAAAAGAACTCCCTCTTCCAATGTCTCTGTCTCAATTTGCACCCCAAGCCCTCCTCTTCTGCATGTTCCCTCCTTGTTGTACGTACGATTTCTTCCATTCGTCTCGCTTGTCTGCCAGTCTGTCTGGCCGCCCTTCTTCTTGGCCATGTCCATTTGTCTGCTGAATGTTGACTACCAACAGCGGCAGCAACAGCAACAATAGCGAAACTGTTGGCGCCACCTACACACAGATACTCACACCCACACACCTACACACACACATACACTGCCTGTTGTGCGTTCGTATTTCATTGCCGTATGAGTAATTTTTCAGGCGAGTCGTCGAAAAGCCGCATTGTTTTGGCCAGCACACCCTCACACACACACACACATTCGGACAGTCATACAGTCACTTGCATGTGCATTTTCAAGCAATTTTAACTGGTTTCCTCTTTATCCTTCTTCCCTCCGATTTTTTCGCTCTCTTTTGTGCTTTGTTCAGGTGCCGACGTCTGGCAACGCTTCTCGCGTTACTTTACATCATTTCTCATTTGACGTCATCGCTACCTTAAATAGCAGACATCGGACAGGGGGCGGGGGGCGTGACGGGTCATCAACATGCAAACGCCTTCAACGCAACTATATAGAATTAATGTAGAACAATTGCCAGGCTCATAAATATTGATAAATGATTTTTAGTATAGTAGAAATTGATGTTTCTCGATATTCGATTCTTTACTGGAGAAGTCTTTATGTCGAAAAGAAAACATATTTTTAGTGAAATTTTTGAAAATTGTTGAGTTATATTGTAAATAGACATGGGAAGCACTTCCAGCAGGAATTTTCATAAAGGAATTCAAAAAATCCTCCTATATTGGGTTTACTTAAATCTGTATTCTTCTTAAGAGTCGCGTAAGTCATGTTTTTTTCAATCGAGAGCTCTACAACTAAAACCTGCGTAAAGTAAAGTGTTAAACCAAATGTGCAAGCAATAAATAACAAATTCTTAGCTGCATCAAGTTATTTTTAAAGAAGTTTTAAATACCTTCCACTCTCTCAGTAGATCTTACAAATTTACGTCTATTCTTTTAATAAAACAGGGTTTTTATTTTGACATGGGGTAGAACTATTTAGATTCCAACCATTAAAAGTTATAATATTTCATAAGCTTGTACCCCTTTACCATCTTTAACCCTTTTTAGCCATCGTATATGTATCGGATAAAAAGTAAACACTTGTTACATCAGAACTAGGCAATCCTTGCCTCTATGAGGAAAACTGAATAAATTTTCATTGTTGTGAAAAACCAAGAAAATTGGATAAATAAAAAGGCCAATAAAAAAGTTAAGACAACATGCCGGAGGTCATTCAGCTAGCTGGCGTGCTGACCGGTCACAGTGGTTGGGTCACTCAGCTGGCTCCGCATCCCCACGATCCGGATCTATTGGTCTCGTCGTCACGCGACAAGACAATCATCGTCTGGCGTCTCACGCGAGAGGGTCTAAATAATTATGGGTACATGCTGAAGAGGAACTACGGACACTCGCACTTCATCAGCGATGTGGTGCTGTCATCCGATGGCAACTTTGCGCTGTCCGGTTCGTGGGATCGCACCATCCGTCTGTGGGATCTTACAGCCAGTGCTACGACACATCGTTTCGAGGGACACACCAAGGATGTGTTGTCGGTGGCATTCTCGCCGGATAATCGTCAAATAGTGTCCGGTTCACGGGATCGCACCATTAAGTTGTGGAACACACTGGCGGATTGCAAGTACACCATAACCGATGACTGTCACAGCGATTGGGTATCGTGTGTCCGTTTCTCGCCCAAGCCTAACAATCCCTTGATCGTCTCCTGTGGCTGGGATCGCACTGTCAAGGTGTGGGATCTGACACACTGTAAGTTGCGTAACAATCATCATGGTCACACCGGTTATCTAACCACGGTGGCCGTCTCGCCGGACGGTTCACTATGTACGTCGGGTGGCAAGGACGCCAAGGTGCTGTTCTGGGATCTGAGTGATGGACGCAATCTTTATCCCCTCGACCATCACGATGTGGTCAACGCCATGTCCTTCTCGCCCAGTCGCTATTGGCTCTGTGTTGCCTGCGGCTCATCCATTGCCGTCTGGGATCTGGCCTCCAAGAAGGCCGTCTTTGATCTCTGGCTGGAGGATGTGCCGGCAACAGCCAAGGGGGATCTTCCACAGTGTCTGTCGCTGGCCTGGTCCATAGATGGCCAGACTCTTTTTTCCGGCTACTCGGACAACAAGGTGCGCGCTTGGCAGGTACTAACTGGTCAATAAAATAAAACTTATACTCTCTAAACACTATTCAGAGGCCATAACTAAATATTTAGCTGATTTGTTTATTCTATGTTAACTGTAACTGGACACGTAACAAATATAACACAAAATTAGGATGAGTTTGAAAGTGGAACAAAACTTTAGATCCATCAATTAAAAACGATTTAGTCAGAGAAATTCAATTTAATGACAATATTTGAGTCAGAATCGTCGAACCATCTCATTTCTTTGTATGGCACTTAACAAGCTCATTTCCTGGAGCGCTAAAAAACTGTCAAAACATGAGTTTCAGATAGGATTGGGCGATAGGAGACGTCGTTGACAAAATGGGTGGACCAAGTGACAACTGGGTCAATCGCAAGTCGAAAAAAATAAGATACGAACTGCAGGATGATGTTAGAAATAACAAAAAAATATATATACAGAATTCAATGTATTTGATTTGGATATGTACAGATTAATAGCAAGAACATAGCATATTGGAAGCATTCTGGGATGGGGAATTGACAGAGTGTCGACAAATCCACAACAACAGACCGCAAACGCAATCACAATCACATTTATTTATTTATTTTTATTATGCTTAGCAGTTGGCAGTTTTCTCATTTGTGCCAAGCGCAGCAGAAAAAGCTGACAGAAAACAGCAGAATCCAGTGTAAGGGGAAGATGGGAGGTAAAGAGATTCATTGAAAGGGGTCGAGGTCATTCAAATGATTAATACGATTTCCAGGCTGAACTTACGCATTGAACAAGATGAGGGATAACTAAGTTAACATGGATCAACTGTGCTTTCCTTGCACCTGCCACAAACACACACACACTCGCATCTTTCACTCTGTGTGTGTGTGTGTGTGTGTACCTAAACGAGCCTACACACAATGAAAATATACATAAAAACGCAACAGAATCATATTCCGTTACACACATCCTGACCCTGGCTACGAAATTTCCACATACTCCCCATATACTAATGTATACTCATAGGTATGTATGTAATATAATTGCAAGTACATATGTATATGACTTATGTACATCGGCTTGGCACTACTTTCACAGTGTACATACATAACATCCTCACACACACACACACACACAAACGACTATGTGAAGGACTTTTAAAATCGACCACTAACTACGCCTAAGCACAGTGTGTGCGCAAGTGAGATGGCTATATTAACAGCGCCTTTGAGCATTGCTCTCAGCACTCTCCGAGTTAGAGAGAGAGTGACTGTGAGAGTGGGTGGAAGGAGAATAACGAGGGGGTGGCTAGCGAGTCATCGGCTCTGTTCGTTTGCAGCTTACTATACTCGCAGGCGTAAAAATGTGTAAAACTTAGCTCTCTGATGAATGAGATTAACCGTTACACACACACACATACAAACAACGCGTGATGCCGCTGTACTGAAAGCAAGTCACCCCCTGGCACACGCGCACACAGCACACCGAAGGCTACAACAAAGGCAAAAGCAACAACAACAACCACCACAACCGACAAAGCACTTGCTGCTGCTACTGTGCTGTGGTGGTGATGGTGGGGGGTTTAACTCGCTACTTTGTTGCTTTGCTTATGCTTGATAGCTATTTTTTATGCTCCTTTTTTGTTTTACATTAATTATTGCTGGCTTTTGTTGTTATTTCCGGGCGATTGTCGCTAGCAAAAAGTTCTTCTTCTCTTGGTGCGCTTTCGTATTACATTTAATTTCAGAGAACTTAAATTGAGCTTTGCGCCTCCTAGTTGACGCCCGTCGCAATCTACAGACGAGTTAATAATACTCACACAAGTCTATATAGTATCGACTCACTTCACTTGCGATAAGTTATTGGTAATTTCTGCATTTACACTGTCAATGTTTTGTTTAGCACTCTTATAAATTTATTTTAATTGCATTTTACATTTTCACATCTCACAGGACTCACATAGACACACCACAGAGTCTTTAAATACTCTGTAACCGTTTCGTTCTGAACGTTTCAACGTTTGCACTGCGACTGTGACTTCTACTCGTTGAGTAGCTGTCCACATTAAGCCCGCCAAGTTGGCAGCCCACTGTTAACGTTTATCGATTGAATGTTGTCTGAGCTGCTGTTGTGCGAGCGAGACAACACTACTGCAGCCCGCCTGCTTTGGGTGTGTTGGGTGGCAATGGCAACTCGTCAATTTGTGTTGTTTTTTTTGCTTACATGTATATTAATTACTGTTCAATTTCGGAGAAGCACCGCGCGCTTATATATATTTATTACATACTTATTATTATACACTCACAATGCATTGTTTGGTTATGATTTGCTTATACAAACTTTTTCTTATCTTCCGTTAATAACCAAACAATACTTTTAACTGCATTTTAAGAGAAGCCGGCTTTGTCGGCGCTAAGTCTGCACGAAAATCGATTGTGATAACATCGATGATTGAAACTTCCGATATATATCGATGGCTCCACTTAAAAATTATAAACTACATAGTTTAAATATTTTAAAAGTGGCAACTGAACTAAATAAGCTCTGCATTAAAAAATTAAAAAAATTTTTCAAAACAATATAAGGTACAAAGATTGAATGAAAATTTATTAATAATGAAAAGAAATAAATTTTGTTTAGAAAGTACATTTTACTGATGTAATACTGTTTATTAAGTTTAAAATCAAAATGTAAAAAAAAATAATAATAATATGTACTCGCACATTTTGGCGCCCAATATTCTTACCCAATACAGCCCAACATTGTCACATTGATATTAGTTGAATATAAAGTGTAGAAAGAAGCATCCTTGTACTTTGTAATGCCCTTTACTTTATGTCATTGACGAGGGCTGCTCTTCCGGGGTGTCTTTTGATAAAGCGTCGACGTTTCCTTATCACCATGCCATGTGTAACTCGAAACGTTGGGTGTCTTATGTCTGTGCCGACTCTGGCTTCCATCACCAAGGAACAAAATCGATTTCACGCTGTCTCCCAGTTGTTAGCGGCATGTCCTGCAATTTGTCGCCGTACGTCAACGACTAAATTAACAAAGTCAAAAAATACCCTATCTTAAAAAATAAGGATATACTTTTTATAGTAATCAGATCATTTATTCCCTGTAAAAGACTATCGAGCAGGACAATACTCAGTCGGAATAAACTGAATAACGTTTAATTTATAAAATATTTATTTAGTTACTTAAAACAAAACACCATTACCAAATCTATAATATATTGTTTAGATTATGCTAAGATACGCCACTTGTCTTATATATATTTAGTATTCCCCTTCACCATATTGTACAGATAATTGAGATAAATCATTGTTATATTACTATCGCCTCTCTCTTAGTTATTACACTCTACCATTCGCTTTTGGTCGCAAACTTCTCGCTTGAGGTCAAACCAGTTTCCAGGTGAACAGAAATGGGCTACTGGAGTTCCCTTCAGGCAGACGTAGTACTTATTGCACATCCTTGAGTCGCGTATGGTAGATCCTTCCGCTTTATTGCTGCAATCGATGTTACTTGACACGGCAGCTGGCAGAGTTGGCAATTCTTCGGAGCTATCAATGGAACATTCCACTCGACTGGGGAAATTGCAGAATTTTATCTTTGTGTCTATATAAAGACCCTTGGGACATTGTCGTGGTATAGCTTGGCCATTGGCGCATACATAGAATCTGTTACAGGACCTCGGATCCCTAATGTAATCACCATTTGCTACGGAACTACAATCTGGCATAAGTTTGGATAATTCTTCCGACTTAGCTGAATTTTCTTTGCTAACAGTTTGGGAGGTCGTTAATTCCTTAGGCACATAGCTATAAGCCTTATCATTGGAACAGTCTACCAAGCTGGGGAAGTTGCAAACTCTCTTCTTGATATCAAAATAAAGAGTTCCGGGACACTTTCGGGGTATAGCACGACCATTTGCACATACGTAGAACTTGCCGCAAGACTTTGAATCACTTAGGAAGGAGCCGTTTGGTAAGCCCGTACAATCTGAAGTTTCCTCACCATTAGGAGGTGCAGTCAAGGACTTCTCTTCACCTTCAAGAATCGCAGATAACGATGAGCTCTTAGACATATCTGTTTTAGTAGTTACTATTTCAGAATCCTTGGAGAGGCCTTTGGCTTGTTCATAGGAAGAAGTTGGTGTCGTTGATAGCAATTTAGAGTTGGCAGCGGAATTATTAGTGGAACTACTAGAAAGTTTTTCAGTTTTTGCGGGCGAAGGAGATGAAACCTTTTTAAGGCTTGGCTTTTCTATTTGTGAGATACTATTCAGATCGTCTTTATGAAGTGCTGAAGTCCTATCAGAGTTGATAATTTCCTTGTCATCAATCGCACATTTTACGAGACTGGGGAAGTTGCAGACCTTTTTCTTGATATCGAAATACAAATCTCGTGGGCATCTGCGTGAAATAGCGCGTCCATTTGCACAAATATAGAATCTGTTGCAGGACTTTGGATCTTGTAGATAGGCGCCGTTTTGTAGAGAGCTGCATTTTGAAATTTCTTCTTTAATTTCTGCAGGATCTTCCGAAAGAACCTCTATTCCAGGTCTTTGTTTTACGCTGCTGGGGAAATTATTACGATCCTTGGTTGTTGATAAGCTTGGGTCGGACTTGATCCAATAATCTTCTTTTGTATTCCCTGTAGAGCTAATGATCTTGAGTTTTGACGTCGGTTCTTTTGGGGATGAGCTAGTAGTTGGTTCTTCGTGGATGATCTCTTCCGTATTTGGTGAAAAACTTATTTCCTGATTCTCGAAACAATTTACAAGATGAGCAAAATTGCAAACTTTCTTTTTGATGTCAAAGTAGAGATTCTTAGGGCACTTTCGTGTTATTGCTTTTCCATTTGCACATACATAAAACTTGTTGCATGATGTTGAATCCCTTAAGTGAACACCATTTGGCAAATTTCTACAATATTCACTTGCCTCCGAAATTGAAGCAGATGACGATAGTTTAAGAGGGATATGAACATCTCCGATCATTAATTTTTTCCTTATTGAGTTCTTTGAATTATCATTGACTTGTTCTGCATAAGATCCAATTTGAACTTTTAGCTGTTCCTTAGAGTTCAAATTAAAGTGATTAACACCAAACTGTAAGATTTCTAATGAATCATCTGTGGTGAACGAAGAAGAAGCATCAGTGCTTGAGCTGGAGCTTTCAGTTGAGCCCTCTGCTGATTCCGATACTTCAGATGTTGACGAAGAACCCTCAGAGCTTGAGCTGGAGCTTTCAGTTGAACCTTCTGTTGATTCCGTTACTTCAGATGTTGACGAAGAATCTTCAGAGCTTGAGCTGGAAATTTCAGTTGAACTCTCTGTTGATTCCGTTTCTTCAGATGTTGACGAAGAATCCTCAGAGCTTGAGCTGGAGCTTTCAGTTGAACTCTCGGTGGATTCCGTTGCTTCAGATGTAGACGAAGAATCCTCAAAGCTTGAGCTGGAGCTTTCAGTTGAACCCTCTGTTGATTCCGTTACTTCAGATGTTGACGAAGAATCTTCAGAGCTTGAGCTGGAAATTTCAGTTGAACTCTCTGTTGATTCCGTTTCTTCAGATGTTGACGAAGAATCCTCAGAGCTTGAGCTGGAGCTTTCAGTTGAACTCTCGGTGGATTCCGTTGCTTCAGATGTAAACGAAGAATCCTCAGAGCTTGAGCTGGAGCTTTCAGTTGAACCCTCTGTTAATTCCGTTACTTCAGAGGTAGACGAAGAATACCCAGAGCTTGAGCTGGAGCTTTCAGTTGAACCCTCTGTTGATTCCGTTACTTCAGAGGTAGACGAAGAATCCTCAGAGCTTGAGCTGGAGCTTTCAGTTGAGCCCTCTGTTGATTCCGTTACTTCAGAGGTCGACGAAGAATCTTCAGAGCTTGAGCTGGAGCTTTCAGTTGAACCGTCTGTTGATTCCGTTACTTCAGAGGAAGACGAAGAATCCTCAGAGCTTGAGCTGGAGCTTTCAGTTGAACCCTCTGTTGATTCCGTTACTTCAGAGGTAGACGAAGAATCCTCAGAGCTTGAGCTGGAGCTTTCAGTTGAGCCCTCTGTTGATTCCGTTACTTCAGAGGTCGACGAAGAATCTTCAGAGCTTGAGCTGGAGCTTTCAGTTGAACCGTCTGTTGATTCCGTTACTTCAGAGGTCGACGACGAATCCTCAGAGCTTGAGCTGGAGCTTTCAGTTGAACCCTCTGTGGATTCCGTTACTTCAGATGTTGACGAAGAATCCTCAGAGCTTGAGCTGGAGCTTTCAGTTGAACTCTCGGTGGATTCCGTTGCTTCAGAGGTCGACGAAGAATCCTCAAAGCTTGAGCTGGAGCTTTCAGTTGAACCCTCTGTTGATTCCGTTACTTCAGATGTAGGCGAAGAATCCTCAGAGCTTGTGCTGGAGATTTCAGTTGAACTCTCGGTGGATTCCGTTGCTTCAGAGGTCGACGAAGAATCCTCAGAGCTTGAGCTGGAGCTTTCAGTTGAACCCTCTGTTGATTCCGTTACTTCAGATGTTGACGAAGAATCTTCAGAGCTTGAGCTGGAGCTTTCAGTTGAACCGTCTGTTGATTCCGTTACTTCAGAGGTCGACGAAGAATCCTCAGAGCTTGAGCTGGAGCTTTCAGTTGAACTCTCGGTGGATTCCGTTGCTTCAGATGTAGACGAAGAATCCTCAGAGCTTGAGCTGGAGATTTCAGTTGAACCCTCTGTTGATTCCGTTACTTCAGAGGTCGACAAAGAATCCTCAGAGCTTGAGCTGGAGCTTTCAGTTGAACTCTCGGTGGATTCCGTTGCTTCAGATGTAGGCGAAGAATCCTCAGAGCTTGAGCTGGAGCTTTCAGCTGTTGATTCAGTTACTTCAGATGTTGACGAAGAATCTTCAGAGCTTGAGCTGGAGCTATCAGTTGAACCCTCTGTTGATTCCGTTACTTCAGATGTTGACGAAGAATCTTCAGAGCTTGAGCTGGAGCTTTCAGTTGAACCCTCTGTTGATTCCGTTACTTCAGATGTAGACGAAGAAACCTCAGAGCTTGAGCTGGAGCTTTCAGTTGAACCCTCTGTTGATTCCGTTACTTCAGATGTTGACGAAGAATCTTCAGAGCTTGAGCTTGAGCTGGAGCTTTCAGTTGAACCCTCTGTTGATTCCGTTACTTCAGATGTTGACGAAGAATCATCAGAGCTTGAGCTGGAGCTTTCAGTTGCACTCTCTGATGTCTGTGTAACTCCAGAAGTAGATGATGATTGTGAGCTGGAACTGTCGGTAGAACTCTGCGTTGGTTCAGTGACTGCTGAAGTAGAGGATAATTCATCGGTAGATCCTGCCGTTTGAGTTGTTGCTGAGGTTGATGGGGTCGAAGTTGCACCAGGTGTAAATGTGGGTGGCAGATCATTATTGGTAGTAGTGGTAGATGCTGGCGTCGAGGTAAGTGGGGGACTTGGTGTTGGCCATGGAAAGGGTGGCTTGGGAGGCTTGTTCCAAAAAGAGCCAAAGATATTGAAAATAATTGGCCTATCCATGGTTATATTCTGATTGATGTTAAACTCATTTTGTACACCGCTTGCATCTCGTTGGGCAAGACCGTTAGGTAGACTATCTTTGGTGCAGATTTGAGCTTGTAAATTGAAGCTAAATCCTTCCTGACAGTTGCTTTTGATCTTTCCAAGCAAGCCCAGACAAAGATAGTATGCACGAGGATCGGCTGGATCGGCTGTTTTATATCCAAAATTCTGTCCAGTGCATACATCCAAGGCAAATGCCTGCGGAACAGTCAAGAGACCAATCCACAGGAAGTTCACTAAGGAAATCCATTTATTGTTAATATTATTCCGCATCGATTTGCCACTTTCACAATTTGACTTACCCAATTGCATTTTAAATTTTGTATCCGGTAAAATGCGACGTGCAACGACTCGACATTTCCTTTTATACCTTTTGAAACAATCAGCTGAAAGCATTTCCATATTCGCCTTTCCAATTGTTAAGAAATTGCTTACAACTATCTGCTAACAACATAATTATTTTAAACAAATTATATCACCATTGTTTTCTAATGTATTTGCACTTCTTCAGAATATAAGTACTTGTAGAACGGAATTCGTGTAAGACCCATGTTTAGTTTCGGGTGCTTGTCATCTGCATGTCATCAGCTATCTCTCTTCATGATCTAACCCTCTCTCTTACTCTTTCTGACAGAACATAAACAGACAGCAGACAGAGGATAATTTTAAAACAGGGATTAAAACCGAAACAAATAACAGTTTCAGTTACGGTTTCGGTTATGTTAGCATTTAGGTTTTCGGTTATCGGTTACGCAAAATCTTTGAATAAAGGTTTCGTAACGGTGAACCGGTTTTTGTATGTTTGGGTTTTGAAATACCGGTATGGTTTCGGCTCGTAAAAATAAAAAAATTTCATTGCAAAAATATAATTATATTAATAATATAAAAATAATATTTAAAAAGCATTACTTTCTTAATATTTAATTCACACATTTATTTCACATATAAATCAAAATTAAAAAGAAAATTAAGAATTAAATACAAAGCAAATTACAAAATAACAGAGATCGCAAACAAGACTTATGAGTCGGAAAAATTGTAAACAGCTGAAAACTTTTCGTTTTAAACTATTTTTAACTTGTTTTTTAAATTTTCATAATAAAAATTTAAAATAACACATGCTTTTAATAGTTATATCATTACTCTTATTTGCCATTTTTAAAATAACAATCAAAAATAAAACTCTTTTTCAATTTTTATTTCCAAAATAAGACAAAGCTTGACAAAAAAAAAATAAATGTAAATTTGTAAATAAATTTTTAAAATAATAAATGAAATGTTAAAAAAATTTGGAAATGATGAAATTTCAAAATATTTATTGAATATAATAAAGTGATAACTTAATTTTTATTGTTTTCCACACATTACTCATCAATTTGCCACTAGATCTTGTGGTTAACCTCCTAGGCTAAATAATCTATTGTCAAGTGCTGCTTATCAGTAATCATCTTGCTTTGTGGTTCTGTTTGCTTTGATAGTGTAATTGCCTTGACATGACTTTCCTTCACCTTCTCCTCCTCCTACCACTCCACCTGGTCGTCTTTGGTCTAGCCAGTTGGCTGGCGAGTACCGAGGTCCGATTAGTTGATGAGATAAGGGAACCGAGGGCTCTACTTATCGTAAGTATTCTTGCAATGATTACTAAAACCGTCAGAGCACTTGTTGTTGTTCCTATTTTTTATGCTAGTTATTTATAGAATTGGTAGAAAAAAGAGCTTTCGGAGTAGAAAGCACAGAGCTGTGGTATCTATAGGCCTTTTAGTTCGGGTTCTTATCGTAACTTGTGTGGCTTCGAATGTACCTGGTTGAGGAAAACGAATTCAATGTTGGATTTTGTTGCCTCTGGTATTCGAGCCAATAAGTTCGGCCACCGATTCGCATTTTATCTTTTGCATTTTTTTATTATTATTTTTGATTTTTCTTTTATTTTTTTTTTTTTTTTGGTTCTTTTTTTATTATTTTTACTGCAAATTTTTTGGCAAATCAACAGGTCACCTGCACCTATTAAAGAAACATTGAGAACCTTGTAGCTGATACACCTGATAGCACTTTCGTGGCTGATAGCAAACTTTAGACTCTACATAAGGGAATCATTATCAAAAAAAATCAAATTTAATACTTATGATCGCCTATTACCATGTCTACCCGAAATTATCTAAGAAATTTACGCCAACTAATCCAATAATATTCGAAATTTAAATACATGCATGAATACGCAGGTTATGCTTTGAAAAATTGTAAGCTGCTATTAAACCTATATCATTTTTGTTTCTTAAAGGAACTTTATTTGAATAATAGATGATCAGAAATTGTTAAATTCGATGGCAAGACAAAATAGAGGAATAGATAAATTTCTTCAAAATATATTATTATATTTATCAAGTATTTAGAGCCATTATCTGGTAGATTTAATTTGGGAATCCATTTACATCATTATCTCCTTCAAGGAGCTGAATTTTAGAGCTTGGGAATCCAAATTAATGTTAATATCTATATAATCAAGCCAGAAGTATTTTTAGCTTTCATAGCAACTGATTGACCAAATTATTATTTTATTTTTTTATAATTTATTAATCATGTAATTCCACAGTTTTCCATGTGTGTACATTTGATATAACTTTTTTTTATCAATTTCGATAACCTAAATAATGCAATTGTCAAAGTCAATTTTCTTGTAATTTTCAAAATAAAACCAAACAAATATTGATCAGTGGAGCTGAACAATGGTTAAAATTTGCATATGACAATGGTTGGTGCAATGGATTAGAGTGGTCTCGAAACTACACAACGCTGTAAAGTGCGCTTGGGTCATCCGTTAGCTAACGAGACCATTCCAAACACGATAACGATCGTGGAATTTTGCACATATCAAGCTGAAAGCTACCTCCTGACAGATCCATTACAAAGCCCCTCCCGGGAGAAGGGAACTTCCATTGCAACGAGGTAATCAGTGCTTATCTATTGCCGGCGTGATAAGGCGATTGACTTGGGCAAGTGGGCTCGTCCGGTTCCAGTTTAAAGACGCAATCATGTCACAAATAAAATCAGTTTCTAATTTATTTGGATGAAATTTATATTTCTATACATGTTTGTATGTGGGGCGTGTCCGTTTAGTTTAAGGCATCATGCTCCAACGACTTGACCTGTTCACGCTGCAGCCGATTGCCATAGGTGCGCGAGACGAGATTCCAGGTGTCCAGGAAGCGATCCATGCACTGCGATATGCAGCGCTGCTCGGAACCATCCAGTGCCTTGCCCGGCTTACAGATGCACTTCTTGAAACACTTCTCGGTCATCTTGGATAGCATCTCCTGGGCATTGGCCAATGCGATCTGTTGCTTCACTTGACTCATCAGCTCACCCTTCTCCAAATTAGCATGAGTCATCTTACTTAATGGTTATTTAACTTGCAATTTCCCAAAATCAATTTCAATTTAACTCTCACAGTTTTTTACAGTTTCTTTTTTCTCATTCAAAATCAAAAGCCTACACACTTTTGTACTGTTTGACGCACTGAAAATCTTATGTTACTCGTATTTTAATCCCAATAAGGTATGAGGTTTTTAAAAATCGATAAAAGTCATATATATAATTATTTTATAGAATCTGTAAACTTTTCTTAATATTTATGGTAGACTAGCGAATAGGAAAAGTATTTATATATATGCAGAGCCCAAATGAAATAGAAATCCAGAAAATGTTATGATAATGATATCCCTTTATTGTCCCTTGAAAAAAAAAACCAAATTAATGTAAGACACTTGCATAGTTACATTTATTTTTGTTAGCATAAATACATTTTGTTTATTACACTTTTTTAAAATTCTATAAAGTTTGCTACATTTTGATTTTGACATAGAATATTGTTAATTTTGTTGCATACAAATTAGTTAGCTATTAGCGTATTACATTTCTTTAAAAGATCATTTGCTCAGTTTGTTTAGAAAAATATACTATAAAAAGAGTGTTTTTCTGTTTTTTAATTTATTAATCTAATGTTTCTTTAATTTTGCGGAGTGTAGGACAAAAAGTCAGATTGTATATAAAAATAAGAAATGTTTAGTTTTATTATTTTTAACGGCATTAGGCGCGATCCAGTGAATACACTATTGATCAGATAATCAGATATATATTATAATATTTAATATTCTTTGGAACGCGTTTATTTAAGAATCGTTCGATCAAGTTGCCGCACAGAAGTTGCTTTGGCAGTCAGCGATGTCAGGATTGGCTCCACAGATCTTTATCCTAAGTTACTAAGTTACTAAGGATAGCGAAGAGCCGATTATAGTTCATAAGCAAACTGAACGTGTGCGTTTTTATTTCATTTTATATATAGATCAGAAAATTGGTCGCTGATATTTGATACTTGCCCGATTCTAACTCAATTAGAATCAATACAAAAATCTGACCGACTTTTAATACTGTAATAATCTTACACCAGGCCCAGGACAATGAACGATTTTGGATGAATGTTAAACTAGAATTGGGTTTATACGTAATGTGCACACTACACGGCATCCTAAGGACTGACCTGAATAATTAGCTTTCTGTGTCTATATACTTTTGATCAGCATGTATCACTTATATTTGGTTGATTTATGTACATTATACAAAAAGTTTCGCTGATCCTTCAGTTACTTGTGCAATAGTCAAACACATTTGGGTATGAATGTATGCATGGGGATGTGTGTGTGCGTGTGTGTGTAAGAGACTGTGTATATTATGTACAAGTGATAGATACAATTCTATCGGATGTCAGCTTAATTCTTAATATAAGTATATGTATAAGTAAATTATATATAATTTAAATTGTATATGGTATATGGAATGTACAATCACTTTGAGTATGTAAGTATTATTGCGTTGAAAAGACAGGCACAGTATGTGTATGTATGCGTGTGTATGTATGCGTGTGTGTGTGTTGTGTGTGTGTTAGCCAGATTGTCTGTTAAACGGAGGTTGCAACATTCATTCAATGCCTAGGCACGGAACCCAAGCGATGCCAATCGACCAGCTCCTGTCGCAAATCGTGCTTGGAGAGGTCCAGTTCAAAGCCGCCAAGCAGCTCGTTCTCCTGCAATGTATCGTGTGACCAGACCGTCACCTGCAACCTGCGCTGTTGCACCACATCCAGCGGCATGCGGTACTCCAGCTGTAAATGGAAATTTGGTTAGCATATTGTCAGTCATTTACTAATCATCCATCATCTTACCGTCTCCATGAAGCTGGGCACACAGGTTTTGCGTACGACTTTGGTCTTGCGTTTGGTGACTTTGCTTGGATCCGGTTTCAGGTAGCACTTCACATATGTGTTCGGCTCCTGCCCACCCTGCAGCATTGGCAGTCCTTTGGCGTGGTGTATCTGCACGCCGATGAAAGAGATCTCACATTAGTTAGGCTAACTATTTGAGAGGAATCGGGGTTAACTCACCATCACAGTAAGCACGCCGCGTTGATATTGCAGCGATAGTCGTATCTGGCCGATTTCATTGGGATTATCCCGCGATGGCTGACGCTTCACCTCTGCAACATGTGACAAGTTATATTAATCTTCTGCTCTGTAAGTAACTTAACGCTACTTACCCCTGATCTTGGGCATCTCCAATTTGGCCTCCTGCTGATCGCGCAGCAGCGGATGGAAGAATGTGTAGACCAGATCCGAATGGGCTATTTCCTCTGCCGCATCAAAGAGGGATTTCAGGAAACGTTGTATCAAAGGTAAACGCTTCTCAGCCACAGACTTGATATTAGAGCGACCCACATGCACACCAGCTGGAAGACTGAAATAAAAATGAAAGTAGAGTAAGTATTCAAAATAATAGATATAATTATTTTATTACAAAAACCGAATTTAAAATACGTCAAAATTTATTAATAAATAATTGATAGGGATTGGTTCACCCATATTGGATGATATAACCTGCTTTGTATATTATGTATGATTATATGATATAATATCGTTATCTACCTCGAGAAAATAAATATTCCATTTTTTCTTCTGGTACAATTCTTTTATTATTTTTAATTTGTATTATTACTATAATTTCGTTTTCTGTTATCATATATTCGTATACACAAATCTATGAGTTGAATTTTATCTGTAAAATGATATAAATCTAATAATCATCTTAAAAGCATAATTAAAATGGAAATCACTGTAAAATCAAAAACCTTCAAAGTTTAGATTGGGGAAATGAACAATGAGTTGTAGGAAAAGTGGCCAAAACAGACAGCAGATAAATGATATATGAGCATTGACGATTGCTTATCAGTTGACCGCCGCGTGGAACTGTCTGACTGAAACAGGTAACACAGCTAATGGCTGATAAATCAGCAAAAAAAAGTGAGACAACAACAACAACAAAAAGTGGTTTGTGCTGAAGGCCGCAAAGCAAAGACAAAGAGCAGCAGTGGGTGAAAGAAGAGCGGGCCAACAAAAATGCCAGAATCGAGAGTCGAGTCGAGTAGAGAGTCGAGCATGGGGAGAAGCGTCGTGATATCGCTTCGATAAGCGTCGCTGCTGACGTCGACCGCTCGCTCCAATCAGTTAACGAGCGAACTGCAAAGCAGACGGCAGAAAGCAAAACGCTGAGAACGCGGGAGCTGCTGACGAGAGTCGAGTCGAGTCGAGTCGAGTCGAGTCAAGTCGAGAGCCCAAGAGCTGCGGCATTGGCGTTCGATTAACGACGACGTGGAGAAGTCAACTGAACACCAAAAACAACACTAAAAATACCTACATATATAACGAAAAAAAATACCTTTATTAAAATCAGGTGTATGAGTGCAAAATGCTGGCCAAAAGCATTTAATAGCCATGGCTCAGCTAACGTATGTGGGCCAAGGTAAGTGCCTTGCCTTTCTCCTCCCTTGCTCCCGCCAAAACTGTGATTCACTTCCTGTTCCAGGTCCAGCTGCGACCTTTGGTCCACTGCTTGCCACGGCCATGTTGCTCGTGAGTCTCGTCCTGTCACTGCTCGGCATCAAATTCTGGGGATTCCGGCGACGTTTAACCTTTGATCGCGCACCTGCGACGCAGCAGCCACAACAACAACAATCGCAGTCGCAGCAGACGCCACGTTATGCTGCCTACGAATCACAGGTAAGCAAATCTCAGCAATAACAAATGACAAAAACAAATTGGAAAACTCGCTGCAAGCGCCATTTATAACAATGGCTAATAGGGTATCGCGACACCTTTTGATACCTCACGACAACAACAACAACAACAATGCGACTCATTTATGATAAGCCTGACAGCAGGTGTAGTTGTGTGTGGGTGTGAGTGTGTTTCTAGTGCTGACAATAAACATGCGATGTCAGTGGAAAGAGATGATCAACAGATATCGATAGACAGCTTCTATAGGCAGCTTCTTAACATTAAATATCGTTTACGTTATATTGCTTATAGTTTGAATTACACTTGTTGGTTCTATTTACAACTTTTAGTTACAGTAACAAAAGTCCATCTCTAAACCTAGATATCGCTTTGGGTGTATTATGCCTGTGGTCATGTGTTCGTGTGCAACGCTTTTACACTTATGACGCATACGATAGTTGTTTTTGTGTTGTTGTTTTTATTGCTATCGTTGTTGTTGTTGCTGGCTCAACAGCTGAGACCACAGCTGTTTTAATCGTTACAGCGAACTATGGAAGCAAAACAAATTGCGGGGGACGTAGAATGCACCTCTAGAGGAGGAGGAATGTCTGTCCATTAAGAAACAAGTTTCGAAAACAAACTAACCGAATAAATTTGCAGGTTAACGGCACCGACAACGCTGTACATGGAGTATTTCGACAGCGCAATACGGAAGAATTCGAAAGTACCAGACCCACAAACTCGGCAGGTAAGGCTAACGATCGTTTATACGATATTTTTATGTGATACGAGTTAACACTCGAAAGTGAATGGAATTGCAAGCTGTTGGCAAATCAGTAAGCAAATATATAACGAAATGTTTTGACCAAGAC
This sequence comes from Drosophila subquinaria, assembly GCA_037043405.1. Taxonomy (NCBI): domain Eukaryota; kingdom Metazoa; phylum Arthropoda; class Insecta; order Diptera; family Drosophilidae; genus Drosophila; species Drosophila subquinaria. The sequence continues at coordinate 410,173 of JBAMBL010000490.1, read as the reverse complement.
CTGATTATGTTCAAAAGATTCTTAGATATACAAACTTAAAAGGAAGTTTACAATTTTTGAAAAAGATTTTTGAATAATTCTTACGTTTTCAAGAAAATAAGAAATAAGAAAAAAATATCGTATATACAAACTATTTATCCTTCTACGTTCCTATGCAGAAGAACTGTAGACAATTTTCGCTCTATACGACAGTAAAATAACTATTTATTATTTGCAGGAAGTAAATACTTTGCAGGAAGCGTACCAAATCTATCACTGTCCTCACTGGCCCCTCGGGAGCACAAGGAGGTGGCCAGCATTCCGGAACTGGCTGGAACAGTTCCCTATCGCAGTGGACCAGAGCCACAAGCAGCGCGACGCAGACGCCGTGAAGTGCATAGTGCCAACTATGAATATTATGCAACGCCACCTACACGACAACCACCTGCCCCACCAGGAGCAACAGATGCAGCTGCGGCACCAGCAACACCACCACCTGCACCACTGGCAGCTGCTGAGCCTAAATCTTTGGAGCAACTGGATATACCCAACTTTGATCATTTCGCTGAGAAATACGAGCTGATCAGTGCCAAGGCAGCTGGATGCGGAGAGCCAAGAGAATCACAGCTAATCCACAAGGGGAACGGACGATATGTCAAGTATGAGCAGGTCGATGATGTCCCGGAACTGCTGACCCCCGATGATGAGCAGGCAGGCGCAGCCATTTCAGTGGCTGCCATGGTGCATCATATACCAAAGGAGTCACAGCAGGATCTCCTACAGAATTCCCAGGAGTCCCAACTGGAACCATTGACAATCCACAGCATACAATTACCCAATGATCAGTTGCTTCCGCTGGAGCACACAGATTCCGCTTTCGTTGTGGAGATCATTGCGGGCACTCCCGATTCAATGGAGCAAACGGAGCCGGTGATAGCCCCGAAATTGTTTGATGATCTGGAGCTGACAACGCATCAGGTGGATCCTGAATTTGAGCTCAAGCGTTCCTCCAACGAAATGAACGAGGCGGACATTCTGGACATTCAGCCAGACTTCTCAGGGCTGCAGCTGATGGAGACAGAGGCAGAGTCAGGGCCGAGTAGTCCGCCGGGATTCGGCAAGAGCATTGATGAGGATTGGGAGAACTTTGAGAATCTAGATCATGTGACGGACTTGCCGGAACCCAATTGGTCAGTGCATCCCGCTATGCTGGAGTCGCCATTGCAGGAGGAGAGTGAAACCAACTTGGAGCTGGAAAATGTGGTACAGCGGGAGACGCTCTTCCAGCAACTGGAGCTGATGGAGCCGGCAACGGCAGCTGACGTTTCACAATCGGAACCACCTCCTTACGAAGCCCGACTGCCTCCACCTCCCATTCTACCCGACTACGAGTCCCTGATGCAGCAGGACAAGTCGAAAACGCTTCGCAATTTACCCAAATACGCGGATGTCGTTGGTCAGGATCGTGCTAACGGTACGAGCTACGTGAGCAGCATAGAAGATCTCTTTGGGGAGCTGCAGGTGAATGGAGAGGCGCCAACAGACAATTCAAACGACGTAAGCAATTTCGAGGAGCTCTGCGAGGAACTGGAGATCGTTCCATCGCCAGTGCCAGCGCCAGCGCGTCGAGCACCACAGCCAGCCCCACGTGTCTCCAAGCCGGCCACCCTCAGTGCCCGAGGCGATGCGCCGCCTTTGACATGCTACGAGCCCGAGGAACTGCCCAATTCCAGTTCAAGTGAAGAGGAAACAGTTGACCCGGCACCACAGCCACAACCACAGCCTGCCAAGCGACAGCGTCACGTGCGCTTCGATGTGGAGAACCTACAATACTATCAATCGGCCGAAGTGCCCAGCTCAAACGAATCCGAGATGGACTTTCAGTCCGCCGATGAGTCCGACACAGAATTGCCACCAAGACCCACACAGCGCATGGTCACACTGCCAACAGATGAGGAGGTCAATGTGCCCAGACTCTTTGGCACGCAGGTCTCGCAGGAAGAGAGCGATGATGATGATGAAGCATTTGGACGTGCCATACGACAGCATCGTACCATGACAGAGGCACTGCGTCCAGTTGTTCAACTGGAGCGTAACAGTGATAGAGGCACTGAGGTTTAGGACTGCCCCAAATAGCAAAGATGCTGCTCTTCATTTCCTTAGCAAAGACAGTATTTAACTTGTACATAATGCTATAAATATATTCTAACATATATACTATAGTCATGTATACCAATATAAAGTAGAAGATTGCCATATAATGTTGACTATGTGTAAATAAATGTATAATAAATATGTATAAACTAATTCCAAAAGAGTTAATGCGCTCTCGTTCAAAATGGCGTTAAATAGATACACCCAAAGAAAAAGGTTAGTAATATGCTAAAGATCTGTTAATGAGAGCAGTGGGCTGCCAGATGGTTTGTATTTAACAGTTCTGTATGCGAAAATAGCATAATTGGCTGAAACGGTTTCACATTTATCTTAGCAGATTCTCAAATTAGAATCGTTAGAATAAATATGTAAATAAATGCATAATAGATTGCTGATTGCTATTTAAAATACTAATCTATAATCGACTTACCTGTGCAGCTTGACCAGAGGAAAGTGTATGCATAACTTCTGATGGAACTCTGTGAACTCGCGATAGGAACGAAACAGATGTGTGGGATCTCGCTGTCCGTGACGCGTTACTTGCAGTATGTACATGTAGTATTTCTCCATGCTGTAATGCTTCTGGAATCTCACCACTTTAACGATTTTCAGGCGACCATCCTGCTGCATGCTGTAAACATAATGAAGCAAACATTTAAAATCTTTTCTGTTGTAAAGTTAATTGAAAACTCACGTATATTTGCGGGGCACAAAGGATAATAATTCGCCAGTGCCTTCGTCATTATTGAAACGCATTTGCGCCAAATTGTGCAAAAAGAAATTGAACTGAGTGAACCAACTCTTTAGCGAGGATTGTATCATCTTGGCGAAGGTGGCTGCCGCTTCAGGATTCGACTGCGAAGGCAAGAGGGCACGACGCACATAGGTGACGGCATTGGAGTTCACGCCAGGCATACCCGCTGTGGCCATGTGCGCAAGGGTATGAAGCAGCAGATCCGCATTCTTCCGCACAATGTTAAAGGCACGACAGCAAAGATCAACAAAATAATGAAAATCGGTTGAGGGTTTATCGCCGCCATTTATCACATATGCCATATCGGAGGTAAGCACAAATGGAGTGCGGTCTCTGCAAAAATAAGGAACGTTAATAAAAGAATTAAGAATTAAGGAAGTCAGCTGTTAACATGATCGCATGTTAAGTAACAGTTGCAACAGCCAGCTCTTGTAGGCAATGTTAAGTAAAGGGTTCTATGTTAACCCATTTATCAGCAACAGCGCTATGCTAAGTTAACAGCTATGTCAAGTAGCAGTCTCTATGCTAAGTAACAGCACTAAGCAAATAACCACTAGAACAATATTGCCAGATGGGTAACACTTCGAGGTGGACGCTCCGCAAGCTTTTTTTGTGGCAGTTCAGTTTTATGGGATGGGTTCTCTATAGGTTATTTGCTTAGTGGTAACAGTTAATATACAACATATAAGCTGTGTTAAATAACAGTTGATATGCAATGTATATTTGATATCAAAACTTACCTCTTGAAGTTGCCAAACATCTGTGCATCCCCAAGGAATTTTCCAAAATCGATGTGAAACAAATGTCCAGAGGTCTTGAGCATAATGTTGTCGTTGTGCCGATCACAGATGCCTAGCACATAGGTGGCAACGCTGTAGCCAGCGCAGGAGAGTGTAAAATTGCGAACAGCACTTTGATATTCCAATGGACTTGGATTCTGCTTGCCCAACCACTCGGCAATGGGTCGATCCTTAAAGGAACCAGTCAGCCCGCATTCCACTTGGATTTTTCGTAGAGTTTCCGCCTCGGAGACAAGCTCGATCATGCCGCTTTTGTAGCCTGTGGGCACACAATTAAAGGTAACCATTTTGAGATCGAGACGCTCCGCCAGCCACATTTTGTTCATGATGCGAATCAGTTGAATGGTGAGCATGTCCTGCTGCAGATCATCGCCACACTGTAAGGGATAAGATAATGATGATTAGAGCTTTAAATGATGGAGCTATCTATGCGAACTTGCCTTGAATATCGCTGGAAGTGGCTCCGCATCGGGACCCACGAAGGTAATCTTGAGAGGCAACGTGTTGGAGTTGAAGTAGCTGCAGTTGCGCACATTGACGCCGGTCACCTCCAGCTCCGGGCCGAGGGGCAGACAAGTGGGCTCCTCGAGCAGATCCTGATGCACCTGATCCATGCCCGCAACTAGACTCTTTTGTCGCATCGATTCTTTGGCTTCCTTGACTGACTCCGCTATCTTTGCCAGATTCTGACACATGCGATGCTGGTACATGAACCGCTTGAGCAGCTTCTCGCCACAGATGGCCATCAGGGCACGCAGCATCATCTTGTTGCGGCGATAGTAGCGTGCCTGTGTGATCTGCGACTCATCGCAATCCTGATCCACCAACGAGGCTCCAATCGAGTTGAGTGGATCATCGGGCAGACTGTGGACAAGCAGCCAATACATGTGATGCGCAAACCGAGGCGACTCCAGGCACTTGGACAGCAGAAAACGCGCCAGGGCGGAGGCCTCATAGGTGTCATGCTTCAGCGATTGCACAAGTTGGGGCAAAAAGTCAACTAGCTGATCGTTGGGCATATGGGAGATCCATTCCACAGCTTTCTCCCGCACCTTGGCGTCCGGATAGCGTGGCAGCAGCAGCTCCAGGGCCTGCAGAGGCGATAAGGGTGTCCAGGAATGCAGCAGCGAGTGCAAATCAATCAGATTGGCGTAATCCCAGCTGTGAGCCGCATGCAGAACCTTGGGCAACGCATTGGGATAGTTTTGCAGATACAGACGCTTCTCCCAGAACACTTCACGTCGCTCCGTGGCACCCGAATAGCCCAGCTCGGCAGTATCCAGCAGCTCCTCCTGCAGATTGGCATCCAGCGAGGCAAAGTCATAGCTGTATAAATAAATTTACAAGGAGTAAGTGCATCATTTGGGCTAAATAGTGATTAATAACTTACTGCGGTGCCCGCTTGGGCGCCTCCTGATGCTCAGGGAATTCAATGCGGCCACCATAAGGCGGCACTTCAATACTCAGCACGGGACAAAAATCAGGAGCCGGATGACAACCACGCGCTGGCGCCGGTCCCAGCATTTTGTCTGTTGTCGGTGGCCACACGGAGAGCAGATAAGGACCGCAGATCATGGTGCGCTTAAAGTCAAACAGTTGGATGGAACACCATCCCAGCTCGGTGGTCACCTGTCGCCTCTCGCCATTTGGCTCCGTATTGGGCTCATTCTCGCTGGCCGCCTGCTTGCCATAGAGCACAAATGTGAGACGTGCCTCCCGAGGCAGCGTGCAAATGGGATGCTGCTCGAAGGTTAACCACGCGCTAAAGTTCAATCGGGCAAAGAGGCCGCCGCTGGTGTCATTGGAGCAGTTCAGCACATGGGGCTTGGACAGCAGACGCGTGCCATAGACGAGCTGCACGCAGAGAGAGTAATCCTCGTATTTCCAGTTGGGCGGCGGCCGGTGCAGGCAATTGATGCTCACAACAATGGGCTTGGAGACACACGAGATGGGTATGGGCGCTGTTCGGAAGAGATTCATTAAGGACTATCCATATTGTACATTTACATTCACTTACTTGTGGAATAGTCCGGCGTCTTCACCGAGAAGGCAACACGAAATACATTGGCATAGAGTTCGACAAGCTCCTGGACAGCGTCACGCAGCCGATTGCACTTCAACTTAATCTGCTCCAGCATGGAGCGTGGCCGCAGCGTCACCTGCGCATATTCACCATAGTCGCTGACGATTTCCGGATTATTTGCGCCCGCCAGAGGTGCATACTTGGACTGCGCCTCCTCGCAGACACGCTTCAGCTCGGCAATGCAACGGGCTATCTCCAGCGTATCGATGGAACCGAGCAGCGCACAAATGGCTTTCACAGCCTGGACGACACCCGAGCAACTAACAACGCTGCTCCGACCCGTTGGAGCCCCGTCGACAGCTGATTCCAGTTTGTCGATCTCCATTTCGAGCGTCTCGATGAGTATCATCATGTTGTCGTAGGTGACAATGGGCACCACTTCATTCGGCAGCACCTGCTCCGGCAGCAGATCCGTATCATGCTCATCGTCCTGTGCCGTGCGTGCAATGGCCTGCATATTGACCGCACTGCTCACACACAGACCCAAGTGCACATCCTTCTCCAGCTGAAAACTGTTGTGCACACACTCCAACTGACTCAGCTTCGAGGTGGGCGCCAGCCATTCCAGCAAACCAATGGGCTGTCCAAGAAAATAAAGATATTGGAAAGTAAGAAAAGGCAAAGTCAAGCCCTGAACTAATAGATACCCATTAGTTCCATTAAATATTGTGTCTATCCATTTTAATCTACAATTGAATAGAAATTATTGCAGACTTTTAGGAGTACGCGTTTCTTACACACTTAAAACAGCCATAACTTCCCTTCCTTATAGTCGAACCTGATGCGATTAGGTATGAACATTGATACTGATCAACACTAGAAGTCTTTATGCCAAGTTGGTAAGTCTCGGACATTTGTTTGTTTACACCAGCGGTGGGCACGAAATCTGAATTCGGGAGCACTACAACAACATTAACAACAACCACCCCATTAGAGTGTACCTAAGTTGGGAACAGCCGCTGCTCCCGGAGCCACTGCGTGCCCACCGCTGGTTTACACAGACGAACGGACGAGAATTCTACTCTGAAAGTAACTGGTATACTTATCGTAATGAAATTGACTACGCACCTTGACTGCAAAGTCTGTGACGGTGCCCTTCACTTGACCCTCGAGCGAGGCCAACGCTTGCGCCACCACCTGGGCCACCACGGAGTCGACTGCAGGAATAGACTCAAGATTAATACAAGTTATAGTTAGAGCAATGGATGCGTTCACTTACTGTCGCAGGTGAAAGTCACAGGTGGGCCGTAGCCCTTGATTTGCTCGCCAGCCAGGGAACTGGACAGGGCATGTGATTGCAGGATATTCACAGCCGGATGAACTATTATCTTGATGCTGGTGTCCATCATGTAATGATAGTTGAACTCGGCGGCAATGATGTGACCCACATTTGTGGCCTCATCATCATGGAGGTAACTGCTACGCAGCTGTCGCACCATGTGATAAAACTCCAAGAGCTCGGAATCATCCGTCCGTTGTTCACTGATCAGCTCGTAGAGGCGTGTGCAGGTTTTCCGGCGATCCAGCACCACGTGAGCGGGTATGCTGTTCGTGTAGCTGTCCGTGAAGGGAGATGCCTGCTGATGTGGCTTCGATGTGGACGCAACGATGGCGCCCGTCTCATAAAGCTGCTGATTCCGCGGTGGCAGCGGAGGAGGCGGCGACACAGAGCCAGAAGTGTAGTCACCAATTGCTGCTGCACCTGCTCCCGATCCTGATGCCGATGCTGCTGCTGCTGCTCCTGCTTGTGGTGTGGGCGATGCTGAGTGGGAATGCGTGGGTTGATTCAGGTAATCCGTTCGCCAGCCAATGGAACTGACACTGACGCTGCCACTGTTTGCGGCATTCTTGTCCCACCTGTTGACCGCCTCGTACATGGGATCCGAGTACTGTGTGCCATTGTCGCCGCTGTACAGAAAATCAAACGGATCGTACTCCGCATAGTACGAGGTGCAATCGGAGGCGCCGTCGTTGCCTGCAAGTAGTAACGAGTGCATCATTCAATCAGCGAATTAATCACAACCAACTAAAACGAATCAACCGAACAACGATTCACATATCAAACAGTTATGCAAATGCCACACGATCGTGTGGATCGCAAATCGAGGGGATTCAAGCGTGTAGCCACAAACTGACGACGTCACCCATTGGACTCTGCGAGAGACTGAGCGAGAGAGAGAGAGTTCAAATCATGCTGAGAATAAATCGCAAATCTATGCTAACAAATCCATTTTGTCGCGCAGACTCTCTCCCTTCCTTACCCCTTCCCCTCTCTCTTTTTCCACCTAATAGCCAATTGCGACACCTACACAATACTATATATATATATACATATATAGCTCTGAGATTGTAAATTTCATTTATGTGACCTTTTCTTCACATATGCTCAGCATCTGTTAAAACTAATATTTCAATACTCTTCCTTTGGCATATATTTAGCTAATTTATCTATTTATCTAAAGTAATTCCCTTGTTCCGGAAATTGTTAAGATTTAAAAACTTTGAAATGATTTTTAAGAGCTTTCTTGCAGAACGTCTCTATATATTAATCCAAATCTTAAAATGTGTACAATCTATCTTTTGAAATATCTATCTATCCATAAATCTAATTTATCCGTAACATAAAAAATAGAAAATATAATTTATATATATACAGAAAAGTGAAGTGAATTTAGATATATGTATTTGAAAGAGTTGATAGTCAGAGTTAAGTTAAAACTTAACGAATACAGATTTCCAAACAGAAATGAAGCAGAAAGCGAACAAAAGTCCAATATATACATACATATGTTAATATTTCTACAATAACAAGTATACAGATCAGAGATCTCATCAAATAAAATATGTTATGTCTTGGACAAGAACTACTGATGATGAGTTTAGTATACAACATCGAGGATGACAGAATGTTTAATAAAACAACATAAAATTGGTATTGTTTATTCTCAGACATAATTTATTAAATTGGTCTCAACGTTATACAAGTTTGCATTTAACATATGTATGTATATATATTAAAAATATTTATATATGTATGTGTATGTTTTTTATGTATGAATGGGCAAATCACAATTTGGTTCTTTGTAATACTCTCCAATAATAATACAAATTCAATTTGATTTAGCATTGATAAAAATCAAATGAAACCGGACAAATTTGTCAAATTCGTTTAGAAATTAAAAAAAAAAATCAAATAATAATATTGTTAAATTTTTGTGGTGATTTGTGGGCCATCAGTTGATCAAAACTCTTTACTCTCTGGCACTCTATATATAATACATATCTAGATTTTGCTCTGCTGCAGTCGTGGAAGGCACAGAATTGAATATTTCGTTTATATTTGTATGTGATGTGTGTGTGTTGAGTGTGTGTTGGGTGTGTGTGTGTGTGTGTGGTGCAAGTTGGTGGTTCTATTAACATATGCATGGCATGTATATTTGTTTTTGCATTTGTATCCACACCAAAAACCCTGAGCCCATTTTGCCGTTAGCTGGTGACGTATTTTTATCCGTCACCTGAAATTTCTTATTCATTATATTTTTGTTTTTGTTGGTGGTCTTTTTGTTGTTGCTGTGGGTGGTGTGTTAAGTGGTTGCAGTTTTGGTAGTAGTAGTAGTACTTTAGTATGGATAGAAGTAGTAGAAATATTCATTAAAATGTTTTACTTTCGCGACACTGCAAGATAGAGAAACAGAAAGTTTAACATGTTATCTTTTTTATATTTTCCTTCTTGTTGTCAACTACGAACTCAATTATAAATAAACAACAACAACAGCTGCAGCAGCTTCAAACAGTAACAACTATAAATTCAATTAAATTTGTAATGGAAAATGATGAGAACTCAAAACGGAATAGCATCGGCATACTTAAGTTAAAAATCCTGATTAAAATGGGAAACATTTAAATTGAGTGCACTTATGTATATTATTATATCTGACAGTTATAACTGAAATACAATTACAAGTTGTACCTAACTAAAATGGAAAATGCTGAGAAGTCAATCGAAATCACATTGAATAACAGAAATATAGCCAAATAAAATTATATACATTTACTACTACTCTGGTAGAGAAAGCTAAATATTTATGGCCAAAAATTGATTAGTGTATTAGAATTTTGCTTTCCTAAGGATAGTTTCCCTATAGATGCTGTTTTAGACAATATACTTATCAATTTTATTATTCTGTTATCATTTGTAATTTTAACAATATATAATTTGCTCTATCCATGGGGTGACGTGACAAGCTCTCTAATCGCTTTATAAACAACAGTTCGATTTGAATAAGTCTATTAAAATATATTATGTATGACCCATAGCTTACCAGAATTCTCATTGAGCAGGGGATCAAATGCCTCCAAGACACTCACACGGGAACTGCAAAGGAAAAGTGTTAATTAGATGGGATACTCTTTAAGATTGTGGAACAGATAATGCATACTAATCGTCCTGATTTAGATCGATCAAATCGTTGCCAGTGCGCGGAGGCGGCTGCTGCTGGTGCTGCGGTCCCACCGAGGGGACGCTGCCAACGGGGGGCGTGCCACGTCGCACATTGAAGCCGGGAGCAACACTTGGAGCTGGCGTTGCCGCAGCGGAATGTGAAACTTGGTGACTCAATGGACTGCTTCTGTTGGACACGGCTGCTGATGATGTTGCTAATCCTGATGATGCCGATCCTGTCACAGGTGTACTATGCGGACGGGCGAAGTCCACGTGCGTGGTGCCCCCATTATTTGGTGCATAGCCAGCGAAGCCATAGCCAAAGCCATGCGACGGATACTGAGGTGGCATATAGGCAGCTGACCCAGGAACAACTGGAGCCGAGAACGTTGGATAGTACACAAATCCTGCAGGCTGCACTGGTGCCACTGGCTGCAGTGCCAGTTGATTGGGCATGCTGTAGAGACGCTGCAACTCCTCCTGGTTGAGTGGACGTTGCTGTGATTGCTCTGGTGCAGCCTGGTACGGCACCAGCTGCATGCCCACTCCACCGGCCACATTGCCATACGTTGGTAGTGCTGGATACTGGACGGGAACTGACGTGGCAGCTGCCACTGGACCCACTGGCACCAATGCCGATTGCGGATTATGTGTCTGCATTCGCTGCAGATCCTCAATCAATCGCTCAAAGGTGCTGCCACTTTCCTGTGTCGGCTGCTTGCCGCCAGTGGGACTGGCAAAGCATATCAGGTCACTCTCTCCGTTGCCATTCCCGTTTCCATTCCCATTGCCAGTCTGTGCCGGCGGCGTTCGTGAACGTTCCACGCCGCCGAACGATGTCGGCACCTGGTGCACCTCCGAGTGACGACGCTGCGTCACATTGAAGCTTCTTTGTTGTTGGTGGTGTTGGTGTTGCTGCTGCTGCTGGGCGTAGTAATCGGCAGTGCCGCCTTGATACGAGCTTGTCCCATATTTCTTGTGACGCCTGTAATCATCGAGCGCCTGCTGCTCCAAGCTCAGCGCCGTCGCCTTGGCCAAATCCTCCTGGAACTGCCTGTCGTAGTCGACCTGTGCCTGGTTCGACATTATCCACTCAGAGTCTTCGTCCACGACCAACTGCAAGGCAACACCAAAAACAATAAGTATTTCTGTTTGTAAATTAAAATTACTCGTATTTGTTTTCTGTTCGACTCAAACCGAACAATGCCGTGTGATATTTTTCGTTGCTTCCCTTATCAGTGCGATAACAGAAAACCACGATAAAAGCGATTACGCTTTGTAAGCCAATTTCGTATATGGCTCCAAGAATATGCTATGGACAGTAACTTGATATACATATATTTTTTTGGGGGGATCAGAGTACTAGACCAAGGCCAGACATGATTCAACAGCAGTTAAAGGGCAAGCGAAATTACAGAACTAAGTTCTATCTATTCAACTAACTACGGGAAACTTGGAGTTTTCTTATCTTCATGCGAAAACAATAGAAAGTATTATTCATACTTTATCTGTAGATCTATAATACACAATGGGTGTTCCCATGGCGAAATTAGTATTGTAATCGATGGCAATACCTTTGATAGACCATAACGTGAAGATGTTCTCAAGGGCCTCTTGATAATTTTTGAATAGAACTTTGAAATTTGAAGTATTGAAGTCTTTAATTCAGGTTTATTGTCAAAAAATGTCAGTACGAAATCTTTGGTATTTGAAATGTTTTTTTTTTTACAGAAACAATCGTGGTAATTCTATTACTTTGTACACTGACAAAACATTCTATTTTTTACTCATACAATCCAATTGACTCTGATACTTGGAAAAACTCAATTGATGTTTATTGTTTGAATTTTAAATTAATAAAATTTCAACTGCTTCCATAATTTTTGTATTCCTTTACCTGTTGATCAGCCTGCGTTTGAGCCGACACTGAGAGAAATTCGCTACTAACTAACATGTTTATTTTGCCATTGATAAGAACTTCAGTTGTTAAAACAAGCAACTGTTTGCCTTCGATATTACAAACAGACTTAAAAAGCAGAGTCCCCAATATTTTGTTAAAAAATAAAATTGAAATACTGATAATATTACTCTTTTGTTATAATAATAAAAGTAAAGTAAAACAAATCTGCCAAGCCATTAAAAGCTAATCTACAATTGCGGATATACATTATACTATATGCCCTGTTAATCCAAATAATTTCACAAAAGCATGTCTTTAAATATGTGTGTATGAGTTAGTTAAGTTTTTACTACATTGAAATATTCGATAAGGCAATTGTTGCTGTTGTTGCTGTGAATCTGTGTGTAGCGAATGAAAATAAACAAATGCGAAACTTTCTCACGTTTGCCTTAAGAGCAACAGCTGTTCAGCATGAATGCTTACATACACACACACACGTACATAAACACACCTACGTAAGCACACAACACAGATGTGAAACCGGTGCATACATACATACAATATATAAACCTATGAAAATGAGGACATAGCAAGTATAAAAACAAAGACCGGCAATCGGAAAGTATTAGGCGAGGAGCCAAAGGTTAAAGACAATCAATAAAACGTAGTTAAATACTAACAAGCAATAAATGATGCAGAGAGGAGCAGCAAGTTCGTCGAGTTCAAATTTGCATACGTACAAATGTACATACATAAACACAAAGGTGTGTGCACACGCACACACACGTATATAGAGTAGTATGTGTTGGCACAAACGATATGTGTGTAGAAAAAAGAACAGCCAAAACGCGAATGATAAAAGTGCTTTGGATACTTTTATATAATGATAATGGAACTAGTCGTTGAATTAATGAACATACAAATATGTATTTATGTGCACAATTGTAGATACATGAATACATTAAGCGTAGGCTTTATACTTATGTACATACAATTGTATGTATTTGCATATGTATGCAATTTCACCTTTTGCCAACTTACTTGTCTTGTTTTTGTTTTTCTTGAACTTGCTCAATGCTGGCGTCTAGTGTTGTTGCCTTAAATTTCATATGCTTTATATTTATTACGTTTTCATTGAATTTCTCGTCTCTTCCGCGGCTTTGGAGCTTCCTCCACTCACACACACACATGCATATACTTATATGCAAACAAATATAACACTAACACTTAGACACGGAGACTTGCACAAAAAAACGATACTGGAAAACACATTTAACACGTAGGCGTAAAACGCAAAATACTTTTTAATACATTTTATTTACAATCGTTTCTTAAAAAATGATACCTAAATGTTTCTAAATTGCTACCGTCACTGTGACACACACACGAATAATAACAAACGCCACGGAAAAATGAGCAAAACGGAATGCAACAAGCAGACAATGCAAATAAACTGGGAATTATATGCACACACTGGCACTCAACAGCGGTAATTATCGATTATACCGCTTGTCAGCAATCGATATCAAATAGCAGTTTCAAATTTGAAATTAAATTTGTATTTTATTAGTTGTTACTTAGTTTAAATTAAGGTTTGCTAAGACTAAATCTTCAATATCCAATGTATTTCCAGTATGCAATGCCAGTTTCTTGGAATCATCATCAAGTCCAACTGTTGTCCAATACTCCAAATTCGCATTTCCCGACAAATTGTACATTCTACGATATGAGGCATCGATGTTTTCATCGAGCATACGATCCACAATATCGCCAGCGGGCAATACCTGTGGACCCGCAATCCCGCCAGCAGCCTGCTGCTGCAGTGCATCCGTAGTAAGATTGCCCTTGCTGTGAGCAGCCATACGTTTTGAAAACTCCACATTCTCTACGCCCATTTTGCAGAGGGCGCACTTGCTCTGGCCAATCTGTTCCTTCATCTTGTGCAGGGCGATACGATCCTGGGCAAGAAGCATACGCTCCTGCGACATTTGGGCCTCCTTCTCGCTCAGCTCGTGGGCACGCTTGCCCAGCAGCTGCAGCTTGGCGTGCAGCAGTTGCTCAGCCTCGCGTGCTTTGTGCTCGGCCATGTGGGAACGGTTGATGGCCAGGCGGTAAGCACTGGAAGCCTGCTCCACCTCATCCACCTTGACGTTGAGAGCGTTCTCTTTGTCCAGGAGCGCGCGCTTACGTTGCTCCAATTCACGCTGTTGCTTGTGGCAATGATCTCGCTGCTCATCCGCCCGTTTAATGGCATCCCGTGCCACCTGAAGCTGTGCCTCCAACTCCAATCGCTCCTTGTCCGTATCGCCCTGCTCATGGAGCTTATGCTGCATCTCCAGCTTCTGTTTTTCAACCAGGAGACGGTTACGCTCCTGCTGTACATCCAACTGGAGGCGCTGCATCTCTGCAAGTTGCATTGTTTTCAGTTCCTCGATTCGTTTCTCGTCGCGCTCCATCTGGTCGCGATGGAAGGTCTTCTCCTGCTCGAATGCCTTCTTCTCAGCCTCCAGACTGGCCATGCGCTGACGAAGCTGCCAATTGTCCTCAGCCGAGTCCTTGGATAGCCGACCCAGCTGCAGCTCCAGCGTGCTAACGAGCTCCATCAGACGTCGCTTCTCCTGGTCAGCGTTCTCCTCGTCAATCTTCAGACGTCGCTCGGAGTCCGCCAGCCGACGCTCACGCGCCTCCAGCTGCTGTTCCCGCTCCTTGGTCGTGTTCATTCCCTCTCGCAGCTCCTGCAGATCACTGGACGCCATCCGCAACGTTTCCAAGTAGCTGCCATGATCCCGCACAGCGGCCTGCTCCAGCATCTTGGCTTGCCGTACACGTTCCATGTCCGCTTCATGGGAGCTGCGCAGCATGCGCAGATCATCCTCGTGGTCTTGCTTCAATGTCGATAGCTGCAGATCGTAATCCCCCCTCAATTTCTCCAGCTTGCTCGTATAATACTCTCTCAGCTCGGAGTTCTCCAGCTTCAGACGCTCTTCCACTGCCGCCAAATGATGCTCCAATACCTTGAGCTGTTTTCTAATGAACAAGAGGAAATCAAACAGGATCAGCTTGGAATCGTTATGGTTTTGGGATTGAAATGAAGTTATTTGCCACGACTTACTTGTAGGAGTTCTCAATCATTTCAATTTCCTGTTCGTAGTTGACCTTCATGTTGGCCACCAGTTCCTCCAGCCGCAGCTTCTCGAGCAAGTTGCGCTTGACATCCGTCTCCAACTGGAGCAGCTGTTCCCTGCTCTCATCTCTAGCTGGTTCCGGGTTCCTTTCCATTTCCACGGCAGCCACAGTCGCTGGAGCTGCCGAGGAACCTGTTCCTGCTGCATTTGCGGTGACGGGTTGCGTCATCATCAGCTGCAGATGCATATTGATGCGTTCCTGCTGCGCCTTAATGTGCTCCTCCATCTGCAGTTGACGCTGCAGTTGCTGCTGTAACAATGCCTGAAATCTCTGATCCTGCGAGTCCTGTTTGCGCTGCATTTCAACCAAGGCTCGTTCCTGACTCTTCATTTGGGCAGCAATGACCAGCTGCGTCTCCTGCTGCTGCAGAGCACTGTAGTTGTGACTGCTCTCCATGTTCATGCTGTTCAGCATCAGAATCTGTTGTGCTCTGTTGTCCGTCACCGGCCTCATCCTCGCCTGCTGCGGCTCCAGCTCAGTCTCCTCAGAGTCCGGCAATCGGAGTATATCGGTGGCAATCTTAGTGCTTCCAGTGTCGGTCTCCTTAGCCGGCACATGTGTGCGTGGAGTGGCAGGACGCTCCCGCTCCTGCTCCGGCTCCGTGTCCGGCTCCGCTTCGACCGCTGCGGATGATTCCACGCCCAATCCCAGCCAGTCGGCTGTGCCACGCTTCTTGGACACGGGCGTTGACATGCCCGAAACGGTGGCGTTCGTCTCCTTGTCTCTGCCAAAGAGACCCAAGGGATCCGCATTGAGATTGGTCGACTGCGCAGAGGCGGAACTACGCCTTCCAGCACCTGCAGAGGTTTTGGGCCGTGCCTGAAATACAGGAATGTAATATTGGGTGGACGTTGGTTTTTAAGATCGCCATTCTTACCTGGGAGTGCAGATTCGAGGTGTCCGTGGTGGTGTCCGTCGACTGACGGGACATTGAAGGCTTCGCAGTCGCAGGACGGTTGTTGACAATGTCATCGAAGATGTTTCTCTTTGGCTCCGCTGCCACGAGTAAGTCGTCCAACAGGTTCCTTTTCGCCCCACTCCCGCTCTTCGGACGCTTCGGGTCAAATCCCAGATCATCGTCATCGGCATCGTCCATGGAAAGTGATGGCTTCTGTTTGACAATGCGCGGTGTGCTGGTGGCACTTGGCTTTGCTCCTATCCTCCCAGCTGCAGCAGGACTCTGTACGTCTGCTTCGCTTTCCTCTTTGATGCCAAACAAGTCCTCGAGTTTTCCTTTTGCTCGGTTGGGTTTGGGCAACTTTTTTGAGTTGCCGCCGTCGAAGAAGTTGTCATTGTCCAAACTATTATCACTCAGTAGATCAGCTAGGGGATCGTCACTAAAGTTCATAATAAATTATGCAAACTGAATTCTAGTGTTGAAATAAAATGAGTGAAAAAGCACAAACAAATTGTTGAAAGCAAACGTTGCTTAGTAACGAATTTTGGTATTATTTGAGACATTTGGCTGGTCCACAGTGTGTACGCACTGGTGAGGGCTGATAACAAAATGCAACAGGTGGCGCAGGGCTGCTTCAATTTAAAGCAAATATGCAATCGACAAATGACTAGTTTCGATATTTCAAACAAACAGGGCTGCCACCGATTTCTGTGTGTTTGTGTGTGTGCGAGTGTGTGTGTACCCTTTTGCCGTCGACGCCAAAATTTGGCTGTTTAATTTTTAATTTGCTTAATAATGAGTAATATTTACATCCAAGAGCCGCCAACGTCGGGCAAAGTGTTGCTGAAAACGACTGTTGGCGATATCGATATTGAACTGTGGGCGCGGGAGTGCCCAAAAGCCTGCCGCAACTTTATCCAACTCTGCCTGGAAAATTACTACAACGGGACAACTTTCCACCGGCTGGTCAAGGGATTCATTGTGCAGGGTGGGGATCCAAACGGAGATGGCACTGGCGGCGAATCAATTTACGGTCAGCCGTTCAAGGATGAATTCCACTCACGACTGCGATACTCGCGTCGCGGTTTGGTCGGGATGGCGAATTCTGGCAAAGATGACAACGCTTCGCAATTCTTCTTCACGTTCGGCCCGACACCCGAGTTGGAGAACAAGAACACGCTGTTTGGCAAGGTGACGGGCGACACGGTGTTCAACATGCTCAAGCTGGAGGAGGGCGACGTTGATCACCAGGAGCGTCCCATGTACACGCATCGCATCATCTCCACGGAGGTGCTGAGCAATCCCTATACCGATATTGTTCCGCGAGTGCTGTCCAAAGCAAACTCAAAGTCCAAGAAAACCAAAAAGGAGAAACAAGGCGTCAAGTGAGTGTGTGCAAACCTATTGCAATTAATTTTAATGCTGACACGTCAAATTCCCTATAGAAACTTTGGATTACTCTCATTTGGCGAGGAAGCCGAGGGCGACGAGCAGGAAACGACAATATTTGTCAAACAGAATGCTGGCAAAGCGAAATCCTTGCACGATGCTACGGATGATCCCAAGTTAAGCAAGGAACCAGTAAAAGTGCCCAAAACAGAACGTGCCCAGAGCGAGGAGCTTTTATCCGAGGACTGCGAGGAAGACGTCGGCAAATCAAGAAAGGCCAACTTCTCGGATATCATCAAAAGTAAACTCGCCAAGTCAAAGCCAGTAAAAGTCGAGGTTAAAAGTGAATCGGAGGACGATGACGAGGACGTTCTAATGACCCGCGAGCAGGAGGAAAGCCTCAAGAAATCTAAAGAAAAGTAAGTTTCTTATATTCACTATTTAAAACATATTAAATATTTGCCTTTTCCAGAAACAAAATACGCGAGGAAATTGAGTCCCTTAAACGGCAATATCAAATGGACAAAGTTGCCAAGGATAAACAATTGTCCACGGACTCGGATAAAAATTCAAAGAGTGCGGATATAAAGGGAGCAAGGGAAAATCATTATATTAACGATTTCATTGAAGAAAAGGAGAAGTACACGGCCAAGACAAAGAATAAACTCAAGGGACAAGTTAGAGAGAGCTTCACATTAGAATTGTTATCCAAGTTCAAGTCGAAATTGGACAATCTCAAATACAAATCAAGCACTGAGAATGCCGATGCCGAGCCCAGTGACGTGGACGATAGCGTTGTGGAGAAAGAAATCAAGGGAGACGATTGGCTGGCGCACACTTTAAATTTTAATAGCAATGCTCCCGTGTTAGCCAAAGATGCCTCTACCAAGGGAGATGATTGGTACGATGTCTACGATCCCCGCAATCCGCTCAATAAACGTAAACGCGGTGCAACAAGTCAAAGTAGTTCATCCAGTAAGAACAAATCTTCAAAACGATAGATAGTGTTGAATAAAGTAGTAAATGTTTGTAAATGCTCTGAATTACGTTTTTTTCCTGGAAAATGCAGCGCGATATTCCAATTTACTTATTATTTTCGATTATTTTCTACGTTTTGCACGGTTGCCACTTAAAAATATCTATATGAGCCAAAAGCACAAAAAATTGGTCAAATTGCCTAAAAAAGAGCCATGCAGATCATGTTATTTTTGCATTTAATTAAAGAGCCAAATCGAAAAATAGAGCCATTGCGCCAACAGGAAAAAAAAGAGCCAGTTTTGGCAGCCGTGACGTTTGGTATTTTTCGATAAGTTGCCTATATCGAGGTCTATCGATTTCCGATAAGTTTTCCTCTATCGATTGCTTTAAAATAGAATTCAGTCCATCACTCAAATAGCAGCTGAAAATAAATAAAAAAAAACGTACTTCAAGGTGAAGTAGTGTAATTAAGCTTAAAATACAGGTAATTGCTGCAAAAAATTAACTCCAATTTGTGCAGAAAATAGTTGCCCAGAGTGATGTCATTCAGACACAAATGAAAAACAAATGAACGCAACATAATGCACAAAGACTTTGCGTCACCGTCAAATTATTGATTTTATTTGACATTTGTTTTCGTTGTCAGAGCTACACGAAAAACTTGGAGTGAGCGCGGGGGTTGTTGGACAAGGGGGGTTGACAAAGGCCAGGCTGCTTTAGTCATCAGCATCTCCAAAAAAAAAAGAGCTTCAGAATGAGTGCAAAGAGCAGACGCCCTGGAACGGCGAATAGTCAAGCACCGAATGAATGTGTTCAGGTTGTTGTCCGATGTCGTCCCTTGAGCAATCGGGAGCGCACCGAGGGATCGCCCGAGGTGGTGAATGTCTATCCGAATCGCGGTGTTGTGGAGCTGCAGAATCTGGTGGATGCCAACAAGGAGCAGCGCAAGGTGTTCACCTATGATGCGGCCTACGATGCGATCGCAACGCAGACAACGATATACCATGAGGTGGTTTTCCCGCTGGTCAGTTCCGTGCTGGAAGGCTTCAATGGCTGCATCTTTGCCTATGGCCAAACGGGAACGGGCAAAACGTTCACGATGGAGGGAGTACGGGGCAACGATGATTTGATGGGCATCATTCCGCGAACCTTTGAGCAAATTTGGCTTCACATCAATCGTACGGAGAACTTTCAGTTTCTCGTGGATGTATCTTATTTGGAGATCTATATGGAGGAGCTGCGGGATCTGCTGAAGCCCAATTCCAAGCACCTGGAGGTGCGGGAACGCGGCTCCGGTGTCTATGTGCCCAATCTGCATGCGATCAACTGCAAAAGTGTCGATGACATGGCCAATGTCATGAGGCTGGGCAACAAGAATCGCACCGTCGGCTTCACCAACATGAATGAGCACAGCTCACGGTAAGTTTCAGGTCAGGTTTACCTCATTCCCAGTGCATCTATCTTAAGCTTGAATCCTTTTAGCTCTCATGCCATATTCATGATCAAGATTGAGATGTGCGACACGGAGACAAACACGATCAAGGTGGGCAAGCTGAATCTCATCGATTTGGCGGGCAGTGAGAGGCAATCAAAGACGGGCGCCTCGGCGGAGCGTCTCAAGGAGGCCAGCAAGATCAATTTGGCATTATCCTCGCTGGGCAATGTCATATCAGCTCTGGCCGAGAACTCGCCCCATGTTCCATATCGTGATTCGAAGCTGACTCGCCTGCTGCAGGATTCACTGGGCGGCAACTCGAAGACCATCATGATAGCCAACATTGGACCCTCCAACTACAACTACAACGAGACATTGACGACGCTGAGGTATGCGCAGCGGGCCAAGAACATACAGAATCAGCCAGTGAAGAACGAGGATCCACAGGATGCCAAACTTAAGGAATATCAGGAGGAGATCGAGCGACTCAAGCGCCTCATTGCTCCACAGCAGCAGCAGAAACTCGCAGCGGCAGCAAAGAAGCGCGTCAAGAAACCCAAACGGGAGTCTGTGCGTCGTGAGCTGACGGACAGCGTCACGCAGGAGCTGCAGCAGCCGACGGAGGAGGACAAAGAAAGTGAGGAAGAACTCTCGGAACCCGAGTCGGACAAGGAGAACGAGGCGGAGGTGGCCAAGTCCAGTGAGCAATTGGAGCGGGAGCGTGTGGAGAACGCCAAGCTGGCGGCTAAATTGGCCGAGCTGGAAGGTCAATTGGTGCGTGGCGGAAAAAATCTCCTCGACACATACAGCGAGCGTCAAATTGAGCTGGAGAAGAAACTGGTGGAGATTGCAGAGCGTAAGAAGCGTGAAATTGAAATACAGCAGCAGCTGGAACTGCAGGAGGAGACGACACTGGAGATTCGAGAGCGCAACGTGTCGCTGGAGCAGGAGGTGGAGCTGAAGAAGCGCAAGCTATCCAAATGCTATGCCAAGTATCTGGCGTTGCAGCAGGAGCTCAATGATTGCAAGCACGATCATAATCAGGATTTGCGCGAACTGGAGATGGCACAGAACGAGCTGGTCAAGGAGCTGAAGCGACAGCTGCTCATCATTGACAACTTTGTGCCCATCGAGGTGAAGCAGCGTCTCTACACGCAGGCCAAGTACGACGAGGAGCAGGAGGAATGGAAATTCGCCTCATTGCCGCCGCCAATGATCTCCAGCGATGGTAAGTTTAGCAGCAAACGTCCCGTCTCGCATCCAAACCGACGCCGACCCACCTCCGAGTATGCCATCCAGGAGGCCAAGTCAAATGGACCCGGCGCAGTGCGCTTCAAGAGCGAGAACATTGTCAGCTACGACCTGGACATGCCGTGTCGCACCACCCAGGAGTATCGCACGCCCAAGGTGTCCGCCTCGTTGCAGGCGGTGCTGGCACAGGCCATGCAACCCGGCGATGACATCGACATCGTGGACACGCACACCAACTCGTTGCGTCATCGTCTCGAGAATATTATCAATGGCAATGCCAGTGCCAATGCTAGTGCCGCTCCAGCTCCAACAGCAACAACAACAGCAACAGGCATCGGTGGCGCCTCCAATGTGCGTCATGTTAAATCTACACGGAGCGGCCTTCCCAGCGCTGGCTCCGCTCTAGACTCGAATCGACGACCGCCAACTGGACGCATGCCGGTCAAGAAACCGGCTTCCGCTTATCCCAAGGCGCGTGGCCTGGTCAACAAGTAGTCCAACTAAGACACAATAGACACACACTCACAACTGACAAACAGACAAACAGACACACACAAACTAACCAAAGTTCTCATAGTCACAGTCACAATGTAAAAAATCGAATATTTTTGTTCTAGTTGCGCATCCTATGCAAATCTTCTCCCTAGCCCAAATCTTCGCACATTTCGCGCTTTCTAAAAGTATTTAACAATTATTGTATTAATCTTTTTTTCTCAACATTTTTTATTTTATTTGTTATTATTATTATTGTAATTATAGTTTACACTTTTTGTTATTGTTTTTTGGTGCGTTGCAGTTGCATTTTGTCCCACTGTGGCCAGTCACTTCATTTAATGTGCAATTTAAACTTAAGTTGAATGTTATAATTACTTTATTATTATTATTATTATACTTAGTACAAGCAGCTTAGTTAATCAGATCAGACCAAATAAAGCAACTCAAAACAAATGTCAACAGTTACAGTGCTGTCTCGCAAATTAGAAACACTTGCTTTAAGAATTCACAAAAAATTCTCATTGTCCAACTTTTTATATTTCATAAAAAGTGATGTCAAAATAAGGAAAAAGTTTTAAAAAATAATAAACTCAGTTAAATTTTTGTTTTTAACTTTCTGTGCAATTCGAAATGGTGAGAGCTCTTATTTGTCAGACTTCACTGTACTTCGAAATTCATTTATCTACTACAAGAGACGCTCAATAAGATTTCCACCTAATGTTGGGTGGAAATTTTTGAAGAACGCAGAATTAATAATTTCTTAAATTTTAGATAAAGTGTAGAGATTAAAAGTTCCCTTAGTTCATTCCATTTCACAACTGTGAAACTAAGTTTTTTTTCCTCAAAATTATACCAATTTAAAGGTATAAGTCTTCCAGATATTTATTTAAAATGAATTACATTTAGTAAATGCCAACAGATTCCTTGGATTAATTTAAAAGGCAGCAGAAAAATACTTGATGCTTCTATGCTCCCTTTCACTCTTGAGGAAGAGCTCACTGAATGACTTTGAGGCCGCGACCGACCTCAATGAAGGCCTGGACAGCGCGATCGATTTCCGCCTCCGTGTGGGCAGCAGAGATTTGAACCCGGATGCGAGCCTTGCCCTGTGGCACAACTGGATAACTGAAGCCAATGACGTAGATGCCTCGAGCTGTAAGGCATGAAGAGAGTTGCACAACGGTTTGCAGATGGAAGTGGATTAGAGAGGAGACTTACTCAGCATTTGGTCGGCAAAAGTGGAGGCTAGACGAGCATCGCCCAACATGACCGGGCAGATGGGATGGTTCTCGCCGGCAATGGTGAATCCGGCCTTCGTCATGGCATCCCGGAAGCGCTGAGTGTTGCTCTGGACACGCTGGCTGAGTTCGCTGGAGCTGAGCAGCATGTCCATCACCTTGAGGCCCACGCCCACCACGGCAGGTGGCAAGGTGTTGGAGAAGAGATAGGGACGCGATTTCTGGCGCAGAAACGAGATGAGCTCGGCTGGTCCAGTGGTATAACCACCAGAAGCACCGCCCAGCGCCTTTCCCAGCGTCGAGTTGATAATGTCCACCTCACCCATCACGTTGTCGTACTCCTCGGTGCCACGACCAGTGGCACCAAAGAAGCCCGTGGCATGGCACTCGTCCACAAAGACCAGGGCGTCATACTTCTTGGCCAGCTCCACGATGCGGGCCAGTGGTGCAATGTTGCCGTCCATGGAGAAGACGCCATCGGTGGCAATTAGCTTCATTCGGGCATCGCTGGACCGCAGTTGTTGCTCCAGATCCTTGAGGTCGCGATGCTTATATCGCTGCTTCTTCGCCTTACAGAGACGGATGCCATCAATGATGGACGCATGGTTCAACTCGTCCGAGAAGACGGCATCCTCCGGCGTCAGAATCGCCTCAAAGATGCCCGCATTGGCGTCGAAGCACGAGGCATACAATATGGTATCCTCTCTGCCATGGAACTGCGCTATCTTCTGCTCCAGCTGCTTGTGTATATCCTGAGTGCCGCAAATGAATCTCACCGAGCTCAAACCGGCGCCATAACGCTCCAACAGCTGTTGACTGTACTTGACAATCTCGGGATTATTCTAAACAATTTTGGAGAGTTATCAATGGATGCGGAAACTAACAAAGAAAGATTCACTCACCGCCAGACCCAGATAATTGTTGGCACAGAAATTGAGAATCTTCTGATCGCTGCCCTGGACCGTAATCTGTGTGCTCTGCGCGGATGTAATGATGCGCTCCGCCTTGAACGTGCCCGCCTCCTTGATCCCCTCCAGCTGCTGGCCAAGCAGCTCCCGCAGCTGTGACTGCGCTGCAGCGCTGTATTGACGCACTTGCCCCACAGCTGTTGTTGGGGTTAAGAAACGTATTTAGTTGCATAACATGCATTTATTATTTATGTATTTTTTTAATGTCAACTAAGAGCAGTTGACCAAGAAAACTTTTAAAAATTTATATTAAATGAAGTTACTTAATATGATAAAATGACAATAAAAATCAAAAGCTTACAAATTTGTAGGTATTTAAAAAAATATCAAATGATTAAACATTTGTTGCATGAATTAATTTAGAAATTAAACAGCAGCAAATACCCTGTAACCAAATCGGAGCTGCTGTATATTCATAGAGAGAGAGAGAGAGAGAGAGTGTATGTAAGCTTACCGCGCAGTGACAATACTTTCGATAAAACTGGCATTATGCGGCGTATACTTAATATCAGTACGTATATTAATTTGTAGACAGCAGACACAGCAGACACGTCCACTCAACGCCTCACTCGAAACTGAACGCTGACAACGACGACAAACAGGCCTCCCTGCAAAAATAAAAAAATAAAACAAAATAAAAACAATAACAACATTATGGCAACAACAACAACGAGTTGAAGGCGCTGGCAGCGAAACAGCTTTGTTGTTGTTTTTCGATTTATAAATACATAGACCACATATATACGACTACATATAACTATGTACTCTCACTTAAATGGACTGTTATTATTATAAATATTAATTGAATTTGCTTTCATTTTCGTTGTCATAGCCGCCGTTGCCAATTGCTAAATTTCATTTTTCTCTACACTCTAAGAAAAAGTCAACTAAGCAATGAGCTACATAAATAAACTTGAAGGGATACATAGATAGTTTAATTAAATTGTTGTTTAAACAAAATTTTACTGAACGAATTGTAGCACCTACATATGTAAGTTTATTTGAATTTTTTCAGTGTTAAATGGCATTATTAAATTGTATTCTTATTGTGAATTTGGTCTATTATTTTTTAACTTGTGACGTAGTATAATCGCTGATCATCAATTTTGTTACCTTCTGCATTGTACGAGCCATGATGTGTTTTATTTTCATGTCTTTTAAATTCTAATGCAATTGCTGTGAAGGTCAATGACAATTAAATTATGCTGCTATGTACTATATAAATTGATCTACATGTGTGTAACACAAGCAAGCAAGTAAACACATAAACGTAGTGGTTTATAGATTATTACAGGTCTGGGAATGTAAAAATCACTTTATTTGAACTTGATTTAGCGCAACTGATAACCCAGAATTATACATTGACAAGCGCATGTTTAATTGTCAATACGTAATCAATAAGTATTAAGTATACTATATTTTACTATTCAAATACTGGCTCTGGTGCTCAGCTACAAAATCAAACGCACTGCTTTTATTCTTGTCCTGAGCCTGCAAGGGGCTCATGAGATCTCCGCAGATCCACTCGCCTACACAAGCCCACGAACTGCTTGCTTACACATCATCTGCAAGTTAAATGTTAACTTTATTGATATGAAAATAGAAATTAAAACATAAGCAGCATTAATACTTGTCATTCCTTTCCAAATGGGTGAATTTAATATGATAGAAATCCTTTGTTATCAAATAAAGTAGCGTACATTACTTAGCACAATTTTCATCTATTTTTTCATTACTTAAAGTCTGAATTAATTTAGTGCTAATAACCGTTTGGTTAAAATAAATTTGCCCACTAGTGTATGTTATAGTATATCAGTAAATAAAAGATATAAATAATATGCAGTTATAACATAAGAACAGTGAGTGTCAGGCAGGCTTTCGTTCCAAGGCAGCGCTGCCCGCACACGTACAGTATAAACGAGCTGCAATGCGAATATATGACTGTGTTGGTGACTGATACTGCACTAGAAAGTTAAACTGCGCCTGCAAAAGGCGGCCATTGTTGCTTAGTTTGCTTACGGAATTTATAACTTATAGAGAACTCATCCCATAAAAATGAATGTGTCATTTAAAAGGCCTATTTTTGCGTCCACTGGGTATTTGCTCAATGGTGTAACTAAGTTTCCTTAATCTTAATAATGGCTATAAAGGTGTAATGTTTTTCTGTTTTATCTATATGGATAGGTTAAAGCAATAAAATTTCATTCCAGTAGACATAGCCCAGACATATAAAAGGCGCAATCTGGTAAGTCCAAATTAGTTTCCCATAGATCTTCTACGGGTTCTTAAGTATTTTAAAATGAGAGCAATCATTGTAGTATTGGCCCTGGTAGGATTCGTCCAGGCAACTAACATTCAAGATGTACTTAAGGCAGAATTTAAGTCCTTTAAAGTTGGGCACAGTAAAATCTACAAGGATTTAAGCGAGGAATTGAAGCGCCTGCAAATCTTCAAGGACAACAAGGAACTGATTGAAGCACACAATAAACGCTTTGCTGCCGGAGAGGAGACCTACGAAATGGGCGTGAACGAGTTTACGGACTTGTCGTCATCGGAATTTGAAAGACTCATGCTCACAAATATGAACACCGATGATTTAGAGGAAGACCTCGACAATATTTACAAACCTTCGGCGAGGGCTGATCTTCCAAGTAGTGTTGATTGGCGTAACTCGGGCGCTGTTAACGCAATTAAGAGTCAGGGACATTGCGGCTCTTGCTGGGCTTTCTCTGCAGTCGGTGCACTGGAGAGTCATCATTATATTCAAAAAAAGCAGAAGGTATCCCTGTCCGAACAAAATTTGGTAGACTGTACCAGAGGCGCTCCTTACAAAACCCGTGGCTGCGGAGGGGGCTGGCCTTATAAAGCCTATAATTATATTAAGAATAATGGCATAGATACTGCAAGTTTCTATCCCTATGAAGCAAAGAACAATATTTGCCGCTACAATAAGACCTACATTGGCTCGAAAATCTCTGGTTATATTGGAATCCCTAGCGGAAGTGAATCCGCATTGGCCTCGGCCGTCGCCAATATTGGTCCAATCTCGGTTTGTATCAATGCGCAAAAACTTCACCATTATAAACAAGGTGTCTTTAATGTACCGTCGTGCTCCAAACATGTTACCCACTGTGTGGTTGTCGATGGCTATGGAACTGATAAGATCGGAGGAGACTATTGGCTGGTGAGGAACTCATGGGGCTACCGTTGGGGTGATAACGGATATATTCGCATGGCTCGGAATCGGGATAATCAATGTTCAATTGCCAGCTACGCGACATATCCTTTAATTATATAAAATTGTTAAAAGAATAATTCATTTATCTGCAAATAAATAATATGATTTCATATCATACATGCAATTAAAAAGATGTGATGTTCCTATGTAAGCTGTCTTTATTTAAAAAGATTTGTTTAATAGAGATTAACTGCGAGATTAGGCATAGATGTGATTATAATATAATCGAAAACCAGTTCCAACAAAATTGGGCGATTTCTTGGCAACGATCTTCAAGTGGTTGCTGTTCATATTAAAAGTTTCGGGCATTTCATGTCCACAGAAGGTATGGCGAAGACTTTCGCTGTTGTCAGCAAACACTTCGTAAATCTTCACATTATCGAGCTGGCAGTTGGTGTCCGGACCCATATCAAAGCCTATGGAGGATAAAAGATAAATAACACCGACCATACGATAATTAAAAGCTTACTTCTGAAGATGAATTGAAGTGAGTTGCCCGCTGGAACAGAGATGCGCCAGATGCATTCAGAAAATTCGTGGCCTTCGTAGGGTGGACTAGCAAAGTTACCCTCCAGACTTGTGAGATCTCCACCACAGCCAGTTGGCAGTGTATGGACATTGGAATGATAGTAAATTTTAATATATCGCACTCCAACTGCGGCAATACGTATCACATTTGAGGTACTCAAAATGGAAACGGACGAGCTTGCATATCCATCAGTTGCATTAAGAAGGGTGCGATTTGTTTTCAGATCCGTGATCTATAAAATTATAAATTGAATACTTTTAAAATTTCTGTTATTGGTATAGCATCCAGTTTACGTACATTCAAGTAAGACGACGTATCACCTTGATCGAACTGTACAAAATCTAGTTCCAATGCTACAACGAATCCGAGTGGTACACGGATTTCATTAATGCAGTTGCTGTGATCCATTATATCGACAGCATAATATTCGATGATACCGTCTAGAGTCGTAAAGGTGCGATTACAATCTAAAATGTATATATGTTACAAGACGAGAGGTAAATAAAATATTAATGATCCGATATAAAAAGAGCGAGTAATACAATTTAGAGTTTATTCGCAAATCGAAATTGTAATTGTAAAGATTTCCAAAATCCTTCAAGATTACTTACTTTTTACCCTGACTGTCATGTCCAGGGCAAAAGTTGATTCTGCTCCGGTGCTGTGGAATATTAGATCAAAGTTTAAGTAATTCGATACGTCCACACTGACATTGTTGAATTGTCCGCAATACGACTTGGATGTCATCTAAGGGATGTAACATGGAAGTGAGTATTCGTAAAGCTGTCTGGTTAAGTTTAGTATCTCTTACATATTTCCCCTCGATGAGTAGGTAGTCATTGCACTTTCGAGTTAACGGGGAAACATCCTGAAGCTGCACTGTATGCATATCGATGATCACCTGCTTATCAGATATGAAGTGCCATTTACAGTGTATATTGCTTTCGTAGTTGCTGGAGATGTCCTTGGAATCCAACCGAATATTGACGGACTTAGATAGGATTATAGAAAGGATTGTTAATGTAATGTTTGGGATACGATTCAAGCTACCCACCTCATTGCTGCTCAGTTTATACTCCACCAGACCACAGATTGTAGCCTCCATTTGCAGCATCAACTCGAAGCTGATTGGCTGCGAAGGTTTCTTTCCCCTCAGCTTGACAAGCAACTCATTTTCTGAAGCAAAGACCTTTGTGCCATTTTTCACAATTGCATGGTAGGTGCCCAAACTGGGACTGTCCATATCGAAGCCATCCATCATTTCCAACGAGCTGCAGCTGCTACAATTGGGTGTGTTCAGCTGCAGCTGCTTCAGCGAAATGGAGAGGCGATAGCCCGGCGTTGCACTGGCTCGGAAGTAACAGTGCAGATCCTCAGTGCGATTGGTGTCATTCATCTGGAAGTGCCGTACCAGGCTCATGCGGGTGTTGCCCTCGCTCAGGGCCAGATGCTCGTTGCAGTTAGGGGTAAAGCTAACTGAGGCCAGAAAGCCGCGTCCGATTTCTCCAGAATATTCAGGTAAATTGGCCACAATTAGCGCCTCATTGCTGTCAACCATGATAGAAGGTGTCGTTAAGTTGCCACAGAGTTTGTTGACAAGTTGCTCCTCACTCTGGCTGCTCCACGATAGATGCTCAGATCGTCGAACAGACACTGAGCGCCCAATTCGAGGTACTTGAAACTCAGGAAAATCGCATGTTGTGGCGGTGCCACCACATGCCACACACAGTTAAGACCATGCTTATAGTTGCTACCGGTTTTGTCGAGTGGAGAGCGTAGCATAAACGGGGCACTGAGATTGCCCCCACAGCCAATTAGCTGGTACTGCAACTCAAAGGGTCGACCAAATGTACGCGGACTGATCCGATAGGCCAAACGGATAGATCCAAATCCGCTTACCTCAAATGTGGGACAGAGTCTATTATTAATCAACTGCTCCTGCTTAGTCTCCCCTTCGACCTGGCGATAGGCCTCGAAGTGGGCGTAGCGACAGACAAATTCAGACCACTTGGTGCTGTCGAGACCTTTAACCGCGACCAGCAGCTGATGCTTTGTGTCCGTGGTAATCTCATAGTTGCACACATAGTCCTCCCTGACTCGGATTCGACTGCTAAGACCGCGGGTTATCGATTGCAGCTCTGTGGTGGCCTGCAACTTGACACTGCAGCTGGAAGAGACCACAAAAGTGAAGCCATCGCCTGTCACATTGGCATTGGTACGGAATACAATCCGCATTCGATGGGATTGAACGTGCAACGGCTGCGGCAACTCCCTTCCGCAATGGGTGGCAATCGGCTGCCAGAGATCCGATTGATAGGCGAGCACCTCAAGCCGATCGTGGCTACAGTTGGGCGCCATTTCAATAAAGAATCTACCCTGGAACTCCAAATGCAGTGTCATGGACGGACTGGCCTGGAACTCCCAGCTGAGCTCCATGTTGTTCTTATATCTCTTCGCATCAATAGTCACTGGCGGCATGGGAGAAGCTCCTACCTGTACTATGTCGCCATTGCCTGTGAGGGATTCTGGTTTGGTGGCTTGCAACTGAAACTCGCTGCTACCCGAATGATACTGGGTTGCATGGTATTTCACATGGTAAGACAGCTTTTTTACAATTGTACTGTTGGTCTGGGTGCTCCCACGACAGAACCTTGCCAGCTCAGAGTACACGGAAATTGCCAGATATTCATTATCGCAGCTATCGCTGAAGCTCGAATTGATCTTCAGCTGGTAGCCTTGACTATTATCCAACGTCCATATGCACTCCAGTACGCCAAAGTGCTCTGTCAATTGGGGCAGTTCAATTACCGTGCCCTCCATCAGTTTGATGTGTCCTCCGCACGCGAACCGTCGATAGGTGGCCCGGAAGTGCAGCTGGGCGGTCGGATCATTCTGGGAGATCAGAATGTTTCCCGACGTAGTGGCCAGCGAGAAGGTAACATTGCCAGGCGACAATACATCCGTCTTGCCATGTACATCGTCAGTAAACCGAACAGAGCCCTTGGGCATCTGCCTCGAGTACTGAGCATTGAAGCTAAGCGTAACGCCTGGTTCAGTCTCGAATTTAATGAGGCAGGAATATCTGGGCAGGTTGATAAGTTCCTGGTTAGACAGCGTGCCAGCTGCCTCTTTCCCGATGTCCAGCGGACAGGCCGACGGTTCATTGGAGCTAAATCGTGCCCGTAACGATTTCTGTGCCATGGCAGGCGACAGTACGATGTCTACGAGCATATTGTTATCGGTGGACTCAATGACTCCGCTACCATTGTATGAGTTTACATCAAAATCGATTATCCTTGACATGTGCATGTCATCATTGTAGGCGGCAAACTGTTTCCGCTGTCTTAGGAACATAAAACTGTAAAATACAATTAGTGGAGGATTATATGAATCTATTGATTCAGACAAATTGTGGTCAGGCTTACCGAGAAACTTCAGGTAGTTGCAGAGCCGGAGAAAGGGTTTGGAAGTCAGCCAGGTTAAGGAGCTCGAGGCGGACGCGTTGACCCTTGGGCACCGTAATACGCCAAACACAATTTCTCGTCCATCTCTCGGGGATCAGCGATTTCAGTATCTCCAGTTCTCCAGATGCAGCACTGATTTTCCGATGGCAAATACCAGATGCCGTGCTGTAGCTCAGCTTAAATCCACGATAGGTGTTGACATTTGTGGTCGTCGCCACGAATCGTATGGCAACTTTATTGGTTTGGAATGAGGCGGTATAAGGCAGTTGAGTCATGTTACCACAAACAACCAACATGATGCGACGCTGATCCATCAAATCCAGGAACTCAATGCGATCCAAGTCTTCAGCTTTGGCATTCGCATTATAGGGCAAATGGATGTCGGAAAACTCTACTATAATATGTGTGTTCTCGTACGTATTTATGGTGTACTCGCAGGCAGCTGGCTTGGGATAGGCTCCCAAGGCCGGATAGTGCTCAGAGGTGATGACGCCGCTGAAGGAAAAGTGCTGGCCACCGCACTGGCTTAGAGATACATTCAAGGTGAAGCCGGCATGGGGCTCATTGAGCTCCGTTTGGTAGTGCACCAGTAGAAGATTGGCGGAGGTGCGTGTGATTTGTGGCCTGCGACATGTCTGGATCAGACGTCGAGCCAGCATTGTGGAGCCATCGTACAGCTCGACGAACTCCTTTTCACAATCGCGCATGCTCAAGTCAAATGCATCCACAAAGTTGGCAGCTATGGTCTCCCCCATAGGCGCCAGTATTAGCCAGGTGCAGTCCGAGTGCGCATGTGGGTAATCGGGATAGCCGGGAGTGGTGAAGACATAGCTTGGCGACCGATGGGTGAGACGTACCTCGGTATTGCAATCCCTAAACTCGCGGTACGTCAGCGTCCAATTGTTTTGTGGCGGATTAACGAGCAAAATACGAGCTGGCATAAAGTATCTGATGGTAGCATGAGGTCCACTCGTCTGATAGGAAACCGTTGAGAAATTCACCTGATTACAGAATTTGCCATGAGGCAACAGCGGAGCACCGACGTCCAGGCCATCGTAGATGAGACCGTAGTGCAGACAACCGGTATTGATGGGATCTCCATTATATTCAATATCAATATTGATGACTCTGCCAGGTCTCACATCGATGTGCCACTCGCAGAAGGTATCATCCGCCTTTTGGTCTCGCTGATATTGCGAGCTTGTGATTGTGCCCACAGAGTCGGTCATATTGGAGCCGCAATCCGAGCGGACCATTGCTCTAAAGCCAGTTCCATTCACATTTACGTCTGTGACTAGCTTCAGCTTGAGATTCGGTGTGCCATGCACACGTTGAAAAGGCTGTTTTAATGGATCAGCGCTCCGATTGCAGACTCGCAGCTGCTCTTGCCAATTCGCCAGATGGCTGGAGCTCTGTACGCTTAGATAGTCGAATTGACACTGATCCGAATCCTCCAACTTAGCCTCATACAGATCCACATAGACATGCTGTGTCACATCCGATGTGTTAAATGTCCACTCGCAGTTCAATCTTGACTTATAGCCATCGGGATAGCCAGGAGATGTAATCCAAACTCGTACGTCCGGGTCAATTGTATATTGCTCATTACACTCGTCGGATATGGTCACATTTTTAGTTAGCTCCTTAGTTTTTCTTGTTTTCCACTCCAGCCGGAATTGATAATAATCGGTATTTACGGTTTTCAAATAGAGCACATTACTGCTCGAGATGAACTGCCAGGGCGAGTTGCCTATGTCGATGGCCAAACCGGTGTCATCGAAGCCATCAAACAGCTGAATTGAATAGAAGACAAATAGAAAAGTCTATCATACTGTTGCGACGTGAATTTGAAAATAACTGACAGAATTTGTATGAAATTTAAGTGAAATTCAAGCGAAAGCGATTTCTGTGGCACCCCATAAAACTTAAAGAAACTGAACGATTTTGGCTATTATGTTACATACGTATCTGTTATTAACAGTTTGAAGCAATTAAGTTGTTGCTGTTAAAGGGAAAGGGAAATGTTTTCTTTTGTAGCCTGCTTTTGGGTGTTGCGGCAACATGAAAAAAAATGTGAGAAATATAAAACGGAAGAGTAATATGAAGAAGAGAGACTGCTAATGAAACGGCGCCATAAAAATTAGCGATAAAGGTGTGGAAAGGACCGATATGCCGGCAAGGCGAGAGTGGAAAGTGTAGAGAACAGAGAGCGGAAAGAGGAGAGTGGAGAGTCGCGGTTACAGTGACCAAAAGGCTAACTTAGACAATACTGTTAATAACAGGAAAAAAAATGTTGTTGCATTTAAGATCGATTTCGCACAAGGTGGATTTATAATGGTGTTGTATTCGTTTGACGTGCTCTCTTTTTCGGGGCGCAAACGTCATTACGAAAGCAAACATCGTAGTAAGCGGTTGTATTAAATTCTCTAAAAAATGCCCCTTGTGTGAAAAATACATATGCCGCTCGAACGCAAGTCGTTTGGTTTGTGTTTCCAGAGATATGAAAAGGAGACAAATAAATGCAACAGGAACTGTGGGAGCATGCACCGGTGAGCAGCTTGCACAAAGAGAGCAACAGGGATAACAGCGTCGATGCTGACGGCTAACAGGAGCTTAACAGATCTCCATAATCACAATTAATTAATTGGTTACCCACGGGTCATTACAGGAACAACAAGCCAAACATGCAATTGCATTTTATTTTGATTTTATATATTGCACAGCGCACAAAACGAAAATGAGCGAAGAGTATAGAAAACCAAACAAAACAATTTTTCTATATATCTATCTCTGTCGTCTCTCTCACGTCAGACTCTCTCTGAGAGTTGACAGCAAAAGCTTCGCCCCGAGAGAGAGCGAATACATCACCTTTATAAATCCACCTTGATTTCGCAGTTTAAAAAAGTTACTAAATTTGCAATTTAAAACAAAAGTGCATTTACTATGTGAACATTGTCTTAGGATATGTGATTTAGGCTGCAAATGTGCAACCCCATGACTACAACTTCCAGCTTACCTGCAATCCTGCGATGTACTCCTTAAAGTCCAGGACAATAACTGAGCCACTTGTGGGGAAGATTCTCCAGCTATAGGACTGATCATCACCTCGCACCGTCAGCGTTGGGGGCGACTCGATGGTACCATTTGTGCTGTTTGTCAATTCGACATCGTGAGCTGTGACAACTCGAGGATTAGCAACGGAATTCATTGTGCTCCAAATTATACTCACCGTAGTTCCAGCGAAGCTTGAAGCCATTGCCGCTGCTGCCGGGCTGACTGCGGAACTTAATCCAGATATTGGTATTGGAGAGAAGCGGCTCAGCGGGCAGGACATTGTCGCAGTAGAGACCCAACAAGGGGCCATGACGGTCGGCACGCACCTCCAGGAAGTCCACATTGCAGTGCTCCGACTTGGCAATGTCCATTGCCTCAAAGTTAAGCTCGATGGCATTGCCGGCCCGGGTTGTGACTAACCAATCGCATTCCACATTCGAAGGATAGGAGTCCGGGTAGTTTGGTGAGCTGAGCGTGCCGCGGGCAGAGGTAATATTGCCACCACAAGAGTTATCGATGGTGGTGTACTGTGCGGCCAGCACAATGCCCACTGCCTCAATGCGTGCCCTGTTGGTGGGGATCATCAAATTGGCCGGATGCTCCTGGCACAGGTTGTAGTATGTCACTTCATCCCTTTCATTCAGTACACGTAATCCCGCCGTGCAGTTGCCTGCAGGAGCTGTGCATGCTGGGCATTCCAGTTTATTTATATTAAGGCTGATCTTGCGGCCCTCCGCCCCGTGGATCATCCAATAACAATTTGAATCCATTTGCGAGTTCAAATAACCTTCATCCAAAGTTCGCAATCCGCCGCAAATCTGATAATACCGTATGACAAACTTACCCCACGACCCCGCCTTGACTTTAAAATGCAATCTAACTCTGTTTTGCAGGGAAATTGAATATGGGGGATCTTCTCCACATTCCCGATGAAGGAACTTTGTGGCATTTCCGAGACTGGTGCCAGAGATATTGACTTCAGCCTCTTCGCACTTCCCAGTCAAGTTGAATGTCTCAAAATTCAACTGGATGCCATAGGTGTCGGTCACCTTTAATAGAAGTTACAATGTGGTAGACCCTTACGGACTTAAGGCTGTCAAGTCCAAGACTCACCTCTATGAACCACACGCACTCCAAATCCTTGTCGTAGACATCCAGGCCTTGCTGATAGTAGCTGGGAGATGCTATGATCCCGCTGCTAGCGGTGAAATATCCTCCACATTCAGCATCATTCTGATAATATGTGGCTTTCAGGTATTTGCGAGCTCGTTGCGAGCTACTTCGAAAACGGACATTAATTTCGTTGGTTGGCGATATAATGGTTTGGGTGGAGGACTCCACTTGGCAACTGCGCAGCAGTACCTCTGATGAATTGGATCCGGCCCAAACGACAAGTGAATCCTGACTGCAATCGCGCTGTGTCGTCTCGATGTGAAGATCCGTCAAGGTTAGACGGATTCTCTTACCCTCGGGCACAATAATGTGCCATTGGCAGTCCAGGTCCACACTGTACGGAGCGTTGGGTGTCTCAAAACTGCCTGTCTCGTCTTGCAGTTTCTCGCCGCATCCTATGCGTTTGTATTCCGCATGGAATCCTTGGGATTCTATAGTGGAGTCGCTGTTGAATTGCATAACCAGACGATTTCCCACACTGTTAATGATCTCATCCGTGATGGCGCACAGACGTCGCTCGCTAATTAACTGATTATCCCGGTAGTCCCGGAGCAGCACATAGTCAAAATCACAGTTGGCATCAATCTGTTCCACGGACATATGCGAGAAGGCCAATTGGATGCGATTACTTCCCTGTCCACCTCTTATATCCCACTCGCAGTTCGTGTTGGGCGGATAGTTCTCCGGAAAGTTGGGCGTTTCGATAGCGCCATTCAGTTGCCCCAACCGCACCCGACAGTTTGTTATGTAGTCAATCACAAAGTTAATTCCTTCAGGTGAATCATTGCTGACATCGTAGCGCACCAGCACTTGATTTCCACTGGACAAAATCGTCATAATTTTCATCGTCTTTTCCCCATTATTGCTACAGTTCATCGACAATTTGGGACTGCGTGTTGTTGGTCCATCGTAGATGCTCAACAACCCGTTGCACAGATTGTCCCGACTCTGCAGCAGCATTTCGACCGTCGAGCCCAATGACACACTGATCTGCCAGTCGCAGGACAACGCACCATGATTACCTGCCATGCTGTGAGGCGAGTGGATGGCACCGACTGGCGACGTCAACTTGCCACCGCATCCACTAGCCGCCATTTGCCAGTTGAGATAGAATCCGCGCTCCTCTAACATAAAATCCGAATG
This sequence comes from Drosophila subquinaria, assembly GCA_037043405.1. NCBI lineage: Eukaryota > Metazoa > Arthropoda > Insecta > Diptera > Drosophilidae > Drosophila > Drosophila subquinaria. The sequence continues at coordinate 373,623 of JBAMBL010000490.1, read as the reverse complement.
GAAGTGCACATAAAGCGCATTCCCATAGGATGGCAATCGCGGTGGTATACGATAGCCACAGTAGCGTCCAATTAAAGGTGATCCCTCATGGTCTCCATTTCTATATGTTAGACAGACGAAAGAAAAAGGAGAAGATATGAGATGGTTAGAAATATCGGAACAAGAAGAGGAACAGCACGAAGGGTTTTCTGTTCTCCAAAGATAAGAAAATTAGATTTAAAAAAGATAAAGGAAGGTGATGTTCTTATAACGATTTTTTTACGACCTATTCTCAATGACAGCTATATGATATAGTCAAATGTCCTATTGAGTTTTCCCTATTTTAATTGAAATATATAAATGAGATGATATTGTTGGGCACCTGATCTCCAGATAGTCATCGTGGCACGAATCCGATTGGGTTTCAACTGTGAAATTGTGAACGATCAGTTCGATGCGCTCTCCCAACGCAGCCTTTATGATCCAAGTGCAGTTCTCTGACGAGCCATAGTCTGCGGGCCAATTGGGACTTTTTATGGTACCGTAGCGAGCTGTGAAACTGCCACCGCAAACTGTAAATCAATAAAGGTGAGAATTTATTAGGGCTATCTTAGAACTCTTTCAGGTTACGTTACCTTCCTTCGCTGGTTCATATGCAATATGTATAACACTTAGTGCGCGTTTTTCGGGTACGATTATCGTAAGAAGATTAGAATCTGTGTATTCATCCATGGTAAATGCTCTGCGTTCACCATCCCCAATAAAGCTTTTGAGTAGTTTACCCTCTCCATAGGTGCTGTTATCAAATATATATAACTCCCCAAGTTTACGCAGATGATTTCTCATTGAGATCATTAAACGCTTTCTTCCCGGTACCTCAATGATCCACTCGCATGGACGACCGGTGGCAAATTTATCGAAGGACATACTTGGATCTGTCAATACACCTCCACAGCTACTTAGCATGAATTTGTACTCCAAACGAAGACCGCGTGCTCGCTGAGGATTGCTGACGCCATGGAAGCTCAGACGTAAAATGTTATTTTTTGAGACCTGCACAAGATTCGTCAGATTCTTCGTAAGTCGCTGCCTTTCGCTCACATTCCGTGAGAGAAAAACCTACAAGAAAAGCCTTAAGAAACAGCTGAAACCACTGAGAGAGCTTCACTTACATCTAAATAGTTCAGTTGAGCTCCAGCATTGATGATTGAGTCATCGTCGTCCGATTGAACTGGAGAAGGATCTACTCCGCTGAGGGACAGATCGGTTATATTAATATGCACAAGTGAGTTCAAGGGTCCAACTATATTAAAGGTGCAGTCCATGTTCTCCAAGTAACCATTCGGATAGTTGGGAGTTGTGATAATGCCGCCCTCAGTGTCGCTGAAGTTGGCGCTGCAAACTGAAGGAACAAATTTGGAAATTGAAAAGAATCCTTAAGATAAATGGTTTAAAATTAATTTGAATACAATCTTGGTTTGAATGGTTTACAAATTCCGTGCCTAAAAGAAGGTCGAGTACAGCGTGTTAATGTGATTATATTTATGTCTTCCTCAACGCAGTTCCTCGCGTACCCAAAAAGGGAGTCTATCTGTTTTCCAATCTAATCTAAAAGTTTCTTAAGAACTGTCCGTCTCAAGAGACTCTCGGATCAAAGTTGGACTTTATCCTTTACTACCTCTACTACCAATATATACAGATATTTTAACAATCTGGAGAACTTGACTACCTACCTCGACTATAGCGTAGCTCAAAGTTGTTAGGAATATCCAAGCCCACCAATTCATACTCATAGCGCACCAGGACCGCATTGCTCCTGGAAATAAGAGGCCGAAGTTCGCTTTCCTCTGGTTGTCCGCAGAACTTCCCAAGCAGCGGCTGATCCTCGCTGCCTCCATCGAAGATCTCCAGTCGCTGTAGAACGCAATCTTTGGTGCCCAAGAGATTAAGTTTCTGGATGCTTAGCTCAATCTGTGTGTCATTCGGCTGCTGTATGAGATACAAACAGACTTTGGCATTTATGTGGCCACTGATGAGTCCACGGGGCTCAGTGAAAATGCCACCACAGCTGGGATGACCCGCTATAACCTCGTAATGCAGCTGGAACGAGCTGTCCATACGAATGAGATCCGTGTGAAAGTGTATATTCAATTGATTCGATGAGCTGTAGAGAGGCTCCGGCTGTGCCGACTGGCAGGCCAAGTACAACTCTCGATCCGAATCGCGTACCCTTAGATAATCCCCATTGCTGCAGTTCATCAGCGGTGTTGGTGCACTGCTGGCCAGGTCAAGGGTGATCTCGTAGAAGTGCAAGGCCAGGCGGGTGCCAAACGGAGCCTCCAAGTGCCAGCGACAATCGATGCCAGGTCGCGTCTTGCCCGGATAGCTGGGTGAGCGTAGAACTCCGTTTTGGCCCAGTTTCAGGTTCAGGTCTTCGCCGCATATCAATGGCTTTGAGGTCCAAGTGAGATTGAAGCCTCGCCCCTGTGTGGCATTGTTGGAAAGGAACCAAAGGAACATCTGCTCCTGGGTGGTTATCACGGTGCCGTTGGCCAGCGGCAGCTTGTTGCCACAGAAACGTCCGATGAGTCGGGCGGTGAGGGAGCTACCATCGTGTATCTGGAGGAAATCCGCAGTGCAATCGTTGCTGGGCTCCAGATCGAACAGGCCAAAGGTCACATTCAAGATCATGCCCCGCCGTGTGGCGATGATGAAGGGACAACGCTCACTGGGCTGATACTCGACTGGAGTGTCACCCTCGCTGGGCGGGAACTGCAGACTCCCCGTCTCGTTGCGAAGAATAATCCCACAGAAGCTGCGCAGGGTGGAGCAAGTGCTGCCCGAGTAGCCGGCAGGGCAGACGCACATGAACTGGTCTCCGGGTAGCAGGCGACAGGTGCCGCCATTCTGGCAAGGATTCGGATGGCAGGCATCCGACTGATCGCACAACGCACCCTTATAGCCAGGCTGACAGATGCAGCTGGTGCCGCGACCGCTGAGCACACAGGTTCCATTATTCAAGCAAGGATGGCTATCGCAGGGCTTCCGATCGGCATCCTCGGTGCAACCATCGGAGCCATAGCCATGTCCAAAGTATCCAGCTGGACAGCTGCAGACGACCGTGTCGGAGATGTACTCACAGTTGGCGCGCGGATGACAAATCTGTTCGCCATTGCACGAGCTCGACTTGGCCGCCTCGCAGGTGCGACCGTCTCCCGTCCAGCCAACCGGACAGCGACCACAGCGATAGGATCCCTCCGTGTTGATGCAGTGCACCTTTGGCAGCTGACTGCAGCCTCCATTGTTTCCATCGGCGCATTCATTAATGTCGCGACAGAACTTCCCATCACCTGGAAAGAGAAACACAAAAATGAAAATAAGCTCGACTGTGGAATACCCGGTATTCAAATCTTCAGAGATTGACGATCTCCTACAGCTGAGAGACGAATGGACATAGAAAAGGCCTTTATGATAACTTGGCCTAGCTTGCCCTTAAGACTTTTGACTACCGGGTATTTACCGGTATAGCCCGGCGGGCAGGCGCCACAACGAAAGCTGCCTGGCAGATTGATGCACTCATTGTGGCAGGGATTAATCTCCGGGGCACATTCGTCGACGTCACGGGTGCAGGGACTGGCACTTGCCGCGCTCACATTGGTATCCGCCCACGTCCAGCCCTGATCGCAGATGCACACGAAGCCCGCCTCATTGCCGGACGTCAGACAGGTGCCGTGGCTGCCGCACAACTCCGCAGACTGATTGGCCAGACAAGCGTTGTGATGCAGTCGACAGTGGGCGCCCGAAAAGCCCTTGCGACACACACAGCTGGAAGATTGGATGCAAATGAAGCCACAGATTGAGGATAGAGTGTGTGCCATCTCGAACTCACCGATAGCTGCCTGGGGTGTTGATGCACTGGGCATCGTTCATGCAGACACCCAAGTCGGTGTGGGCCAAGTCGAAGCATTCGTTCACATCGTCCTCGCAAGTTGCGCCCTGAAAGAAAGACAAGGGAGTACTTGAATAAGTTAAAGATACAAAGGTAAAAGATATTCCGGAGGGTACAAGGGTGTAAGGATAGCCTTAGGTAAGATGAAAGATTAAAGATTATAAAACCAGAATATTGATAATAAATGAAGTAACTTTAGTTTCGATTTTGGCAATCTTAGATAGGCTTACATCTGATCTATAGACTCTTCTATAAGATAGAATGATCTAGCACCCTTACCATATGCATTTAAAAAGTATGGCCAGCTCACAGTTGCCGCGCTGAGATAAGACAAAGCCATAAAATACGCCCCACATTTGCTGTGCTTCCGTGCTCGTGAAAAGGGAGACGCCCCCCAGCGAGGGTCAGAATACTCACTTGCCAGCCAGCGGTACAGATGCAGTGGAAGGCCTGGTAGGCATCGTGGCAGGTGCCGCCATTCTTGCAGGGATTGGAGCTGCACTCATCCATAAGCAGGTTTAATTCCACAGCTTGCAGGGTGGCTCCAACAATCTGGACACGCTGTAAGGTACGACGGAGCACCCGCTGAGTTAATCGACCTCGACGAGTGCCATTGTGCATATTGACTAGCCAACGGGACAGGCGGGAAAGATCACGTTGGACACCGCGAAACTGTTCCTTGAGCGCGTCCAGGGATAGAGGCTCCCGTTCAACTTCTGTTGACTGAGCTGCTGCTACTGCACGTTGACGTCGCTGCAGCAAGGACACAATGTCCACGTCGTTCAGGAGCAGTGTGGCAGCATCACCCATGAGACGGAAAGTTATGTTCTGATCCTTGGCTGCCTCAAAGAACAGGGTTCCATCGTCGCCCCCATATAAAAGCGCCTGGTCAGAAGGATTAGTTTTTGCGGCTTCCGTCGATTGAATCCAAAGTAAAACACCGCAAGATATTAAAGTTAAAGTCCAGTATATATTCGTACACATTATACACAAGTTTTCATTATCAACACTAAAATAAGGATAAGTTATCAAATTAATTAATTAAAACTGCCACTTTCCGAGTTATGCTTAGGCGTTGACGATCGCGCGGAGACTGAAACCGCTGAAGTTGTTCGTATCTATTTTATACGTGGTGTGGAGGGGGCGGATACGCTGAGCTACGACTATATATTGTTATCAGTTGCTCTTATTCCTCGCGTGAATCTCAATGTATATGTATGTATCTTCTTCTTAGACAGCTTAAAAGGCAAACAATTGTCACAATTTGCAGAGTATTCGTCAGGATCAGAAGTACTTTTTGGGCACATAGTATTTTCCGAATGTCATGCATGAGAATGGTACCTTCAAATATACAATATTTGGTTTAAAACTAAACTCTTCTATACTAGGTATTTTTTTCTTGTATTTATGATTTTATTGACATAAATTAATATATTAAAAATAAATTAATATATGGGCATTTCCACGGAAAGGTCCACCGCGGCCAAAAACGTAAAATTGATCAAAAATTCACATCTTTTGAAATTTTCTTCCAGAAATGTTTTTAAGTTATTTATTTAAGCAATATACACTGGAAAAAATTAAATAGGATGAACATATAGATTCTACATTGGAATAAATTCACTTTTTCATATTTATGTCAATTTTCTTAAAAATTGACTTCCAAAATGGACCGTTTGTATTTTAACGATTACACTTAGTAGGACAGTAAAATTGTAACATGAACCATTTTAATTCAAAGAAATATATTGAAAATTTAATTTAAATAAGTTTTTCGGGCTGTTTTGGACATATAATTTTTGAATAGAGAGACAGAAATAACATTATAAAGTGATGGTAAAAAATGTCCCGTGCGCGATGTCCCGTGCGAAATTACGTCAAATTGAATTAAAAAAAAAAGTGCAAGTCATCTTTGAAAAAAATCATAACCATTTTTAAGAGGCATCAATGCACAAGAGTTAAAAATAAGTTGCATTAAAATATTGCCTCTGGATTCGCTGAAATTGGCGTTTGAATTGGTTGACCTCACAAGTCACTTCCGTTTTGTGTCCCGTGCTAATCACTTGAATTTTTCTATTTTTCTTCAAAATGAAAAATTACCCAAAATCAATCTTTGCACCAATGAAAGAGCTAATCAAATGCTATATGTTAAGCCCTTCATCAGAAAAAAAAACCGTTTCCTTTTTACCGTTTTTTTACTTTGAATGTGTACGAATGTCCCGTGCACGTCCCGTGGAAATGCCCATATATCAAAAAACAAAAAAAAAAAACAAACAATTTAATATATTAAAACTATTTTAAGTAATTGACAGAGATATTTATTATTATTATTAAAATAATTAATAAAATATTGGCAATAAAACATGATTAAGATTAGTGAATAATCATGGTTAATAATTTAATATTTTATATTTGTAAATTAACTTTTTTTTTTAAGATCCTTTTATAATTCAAGCGACCTTAAGTAATATCATCTATTTATTTAACAATAAATATACTTTTTCCACTTTTTACACACTTCTCGTTGGAACTAACAAATTTGGACACACTTAATTTTTATTGTTTTTATTGCTGACGAAAATGTTGTTGAACTTTTGATATTGTTGATATAAGCATTTGTTTGTTACCAAAACGACGGAAAATTGTGAGGTTCTATGGTGTAATGGTTAGCACTCTGGACTTTGAATCCAGCGATCCGAGTTCAAATCTCGGTAGAACCTGTGTGAAAACGCTTATTTTTATAATTTTTTAAAATCATTTTTTAAAATGATGTTTGAGTTTAATTATAAATGCATTTGATTACTTATTAATTTATTTGTTATTTTTGTTTGCTGATCGCATGTGCCTTATGAGAGCTGTTGTCGTACATATGTAGGCTAAAAGGGAGAGCGAGATAGTCAGATGCTAGGCATCCTGAACTGGAAAAGGATACATACATATACCAGAGATGATAGGCAGCCGCAGAGTTTGCAGCCCGCCACAACTTGTAGCTGAATTCGAAGTAAATTCCCCATGGAAAAGAAAGTCTAGCATTTGTTGATAAAGACAAAAAAAAAACTAAGGCCAGCTAATTGGACGCTGGGGAATCAACGCTATCTGTTCTTGACCTACGACTACAATCGCTAATCGGGCTGTAATAATAATTGGAAAGTATCTTTAACAGCTGAAACATTGCTACAAATAATTTGTATTAAATAATAGAAATTAAACAAATAAAATGATAAAAATATTAAACGAATTTGATGAATGATGCAGCTTGATTGACATCAACATCCTTTCAAGTAACCTGTACCGTTTTATTTACATACTTTAATGAATAAATTTTGTGTCAATGCTTGCTCTTCTTTTTCTTAGATTTATCCCTAGATTTGTCGCTTTTCTTGGACTTTTTCTTTGACTTGAGCTTTGATTTCTTGGACTTTTTGGAGCTGGTTTTCTTGTGTGACTTCTTGGCCTTGGCGCGCTTTGCCTTTGTGCTGCTGCAGTCGGAACTGTCGGAGCTGTCCGCATCGCTATCGAAGCTATCGTCGCTATCGCTGCTAAGCTTACGCTCCACCCACTTGTCTGCCTTGCGCTTGGTTGGCGCATGTTGCTGCCACAGCTGTTGCAACTTGGCATCGATGCTGGCCTCGGCCTGCTTGGTATCATCTGGAGGCGTCTGTTTGACCTGGCTGGTTGGCAGCCTGGGTCCATAGAGCTCTTCGGCGGGCACCTGTGATAAGGCGAGCTCCTTGTCGTTCTTCAGCCGCTCCTCGCGTGACTTGTAGGCAATCTTCAGTTTGTTGCCTTCAATTGGAGCAAATTTAGCTGGAGTTGCAGTCGGAGCTGGCTGAGGCACCTGCTCCTCGACTGGCTTAAAGAGCGCGGCGAAAATGCCACGCGGCGGGGAATTGTTGCGCAGGACATTGGCTGCTGCCGCGGATGCGGAGCTGCTCGGCAGACCCAAAGCAGCCTGCATGGCGGCCAATTTGTCAGCCGCCGGTTGCTGCTCCTGCTCCTTCTCCTCTAAAGTAACTGCTGTATCCGTCTCCTCGTCGCTGTCATCGAATATGCTCTTGAAGAGATCAGTCTTTTCCGAAATGGGTTTATCGCGTGCCGCATCCACTGCCTGTTCCAGTGGCGTTCTTGGGACAAAGCTAGGTTTGGATGTGGATACAGATGATGCTGTATCAACAACAGTCGCTGGTTTTGTTTCCTCTAGGGACGCAACTGGCTCAACAGGCGGCACTGTCACCAGTTCCTTCTGATGCGGCTGCTTGGATACCTCGTTGTGTTTGGGAATAATGCTGGGTGTTTGGAAATTTGCCTTGGTATTGATTGAAGTTTCCAGATAATCGAATATAGACATTTTGGGTTTGGCTTTCAGCTCCTTCCCGGGGTCAGGCAGAGCACCACCAAAGGGTTCGGCAATATTGTAGCGCTTGCACAACAATGCGTTGGGTTTCCACATACTCTTTGTCCGCTCCATCACAATTTTTTTGTGCTCCACCGGCTGAACTTGCTCCTGCACCTGCTCTGCCTGCACGGTGGCTTCCGAGACGAATCTATCGAGCATAAGACCGGCTAAAGGTCGATAGATTTTCGCTGCCTGGATAAACTCCTTCTTTTCCATTTCACGATCCCACAGTGAGAGCGTCACCGGTTGCAAGTCGGCCAGAAATTGTGTAATCTCTGCGTCATCTTTCAGCTTGGCAGCCAGAAATTGTTCATAGCGCTTCTGCTTGGCCTCGTCCGCAAGGAATGGCTTAAAACCACTGGCAGGTGTACTAGAAGCTGCAAAATTGAAGCTGCTGGTAAATTGATTGATTTCTAGAGGATTTCTGATAGACATACCCAAGTTCTTGGTCTTGGCAGCAGCCTGTTCCAAGATCGCTGCATTAGATTGCTGGACTTCTTTGCTGATCTCCACACTTGCCACCACCGGCTGCTCCTCGCCAGTTGTGGTAATGAGTCCACCCTTCGTAAAGTTGTCACTTTTGGCGCTGATTAGTTCTAGCAAAGATTTGCTACGTTCCTGTGAACTGCTAACGCTGGTGGCCGTCTTGAAAGGATTCTTTTTCGTCTGTGATTCGCCCAGCAACTGAGCACGCTGATCTGGATTAAGATCGTGCCTGCCCAGACCCGCCTTCTTATGCTCTCCCTCCTCGGCCAGTTTACGTGCCCGTTGCTCATCTATTGGAGCAAATCGACTCCGGCGCTGAAGCCAGTTACGAGGCTGAAAGTCACGAGGTAGATCGATGGCATATGGCTGACTGTGGGTTGATCCGCTCTTATCCTCGCTGAAACCATCGATGACATGTCGCTGCTGGACATGCTGGATCTTCTTTTGCTTCGGCTGCTTGTCGGCCAGTGAGAAATCGTAGCGTGTCATGTCATCCCTGGCATAGATGTCGTCGTCCTCCTCCTCAAAAGCGCCAACTCCAAATGCCTGGCCACGTATGGACAACTGTTTATGCTTGGCCGCAGTCTCCAGTTGACCAAATAGATTAATGTGCTGCATGGGCACCGCAGCCGTGCTTCCCTTGGAAAGCACGGGATCACGACTGAGACCCGAGTAGCTCATGCCAAAGCGATTGTCTTTAGGTGTATAGAAAATGGGCTCATAGTCATCGGGTGCAAACGTAATATCCTCCTCCTCGTCCAGCTCCTCATCGTCGTCCTCTTCGTCTACTTCAGTGGCCTTGCTATTGCTTGGTAATCCCTCGGTGCCATAGTGCTCCAGCAAATACTGTTCCCTTTTGTTGCGTGCCGTTGTCTGTCGCTTCTCCTTGCGGGTTTGTCGTGGACCCACACCCTGGCCAGGCTTCCAGCCCATGCTTTTCAATATGCGCACGGCGACCTTGTCACGCACCGGACGCAGCAGTTGCTCCAGGACGGGAACACCGGGTATTGGTCCATCGACCTCTGGCTGCATTAGCTTTCGCTTGCGCTGACCCGTACGCTGCTCCTTCTCGCTCTCTTTGGCGAACTCATCGCGTGTGCGTATTCCTTGTGGTGCAATGCCAAATTCACCCAAATCTTCTTTGTCCATAAAATCCTCCGGTCGTTGCTGCACTTTGCTCGCCTTCTCGCCACGAGAACTCTTGAAATTCTGTGGCGTCCAGCCCTCCAGTGAACCGACGGTGTTCCAAAAACCAGCACTAAAGCCGCCAGTGAAGGCGCCATGAAAGCGACGTTTACCATTTTCATCCTTAACAATTTGATCCTCAATGGCCAGCGGCTTCTTGGCGGGTACTTCATCTAAACGTTTATACATGTACATAAGTATTACAAATGTGTTTACTTGCATTTCATGCTGGCTTACCTTTCTCTAGCGGATCCAAAGGTGTACCAAAGCGATGCAGATGCACCTCTTCATCCATTTTTGTAATTTTAATTAATTAATTAAAAAGTAGCTGCCACTCACTGCGCACAGCTGCACAAAACGTAAACAAAGTGGCAGTGCTGCCAACTGATTTGCTGATAATATCGATATATCGTTGGTCTATGCTGTGAATGGCATCTACCGATAGCAACTAACAATCGATAGCAACTGTTGGCGCAATTTTCAAATCGACTGTCGTTTAATTTATTTGTTGATTTAGCAATAAAGGTAAATTTAATAACACCAAATAAATTATAAATTTAAAAAAAAGAAGTTTCTTTTAAAGAATGTTTGGTGGGTGCTTCGCGGCAACACACGCATCAGTCCGTTGCTAAGGAAGAAAAACCAAAACAAATGAAAATAAGCATCTCTGAATTATTTCACTGCCAACTAGAAATATATATTCTTGAGCTTGCATTTTAGTAATGGCAAGTGCATCGGAATCGGCATCCGCATCGGGATCGGGATCTAATTGGCTGCATGTGGACATTGGTGATGAGAGTCCGCAACATCTCTCGACTCTCTCCAGTTGCATGACCCTCAGCGACGTTCAGTGCGATGGTTACGTGCGTCTCTTGACGGCCGACATTTCTCTGGAGGACGATGAGGAGCCGTCGGCCAAGCTGAAAGTGTTTCGAGGACTAAAGCTGAAGCAAGAGCAATCGCTGCCGGGCATACCAACGGCAATTGAAAGTCTCTACATAGACGAAACAGAACCCAAGACGCCAGGTGAGCAAGTTAAGGTAAATATTGTGATGTACCACTGTATAACATTCCCCAACACCCTCCGTCAGTGATTGCTGTAGCCATCGCAGAGTCGGTTCTGTTCTATAGACATTTGAAGCCCTACTTCAAGTATACCGTGCCCGCCTCAGATGCCGAGGAATTGGAATTGGAGGTGTGGCGCAAGCTGCCTGTAATGCAACCAGAAACCCACGATGGATTGCTGCAGTTGCTCAAGGACGTAGACCACGCCAAATTGTCGCGGAAAACACAGCGACTGCTGCAGTTGCCCGCAGAGGAGCTTGAGGTAAGCGAATTTCACTTGATACCATCATATCCATCACGGTTGTCTCCAATCTCTTTGCAGTCCTTTATCAACACCCACAAGGATTCGCCGGTGGGTCGTGTGGGAAATATTGTGGCCATGTGCTGTCTGAAACGTGTTTCCAGCAGTGCCAATCCGCCCGCCCATTTGGTGCTGGCAACGGACACAGGCCGTGTCTACGTTCTGGAGCCTCAGGGCTTCAATTTGGTTTACCAGGCCAGTACATGTAGCTATGAGACAGCTGTGCCGAGCCTGATCTCAGTGCACGGCACCTACGAGACGGACTTTTGCATTGTGGTGGGCACACGCAATGGCGGCGTCTATCTGCTGCGCAAGTCCAACAGCGAGGGACAGGAGATCCTCAAGATGAGCACCCCGCTGACGGGTCTACTGTTGCTGCCCGTTGACCAGACAATCGTTGTTACCACCATGGAACAGCGGTATCTGTGCTACTCCAAGCGTGGCAAGCTGCTCTACCAGGTGCCACTGGAGTCACAGCCCGTCTGCATTCTGCCCCTGATGCTCACACATCTGGGCATCACTCTGGTGGCCGTGGCCTTGAAAGGCGGCACAGTTAAGTTCTTTCTCCAGCGCTATCTCGTTGATGAGTTTGTGGTGCCACAAACTGTGGCTGCCATGTTGTACGGCCGCATGGGCATGGAGGATCATGTGCTGACCTTGACAACCCAAACGGGCGAAATGATTGTCAAAATATTGCGACGCATCACACGCTTTGAGAACGACATCGAAGCTGCTACACTGGCCAGCAAATCCTCAGCGAGCGCACACAGAGTTGTGGATGCCTCCATACTCGACAAGCCCAAGAAGAGCTCCATATTTGTGGAGCAAGCGGCACGCGAGAAGCAACAAGCCAAGGGTGAGACTGAATCTTTTCATTCTACTCTTACTTTCTTCTGGGAAAACTTTTTAATATTAAATTTTATTTTTCAGTACCAAATTTATATTTAATTTTCTTTAATTGTTAATTCAGACTTCCCTATTAATATGTCCACCTGTTGCTTGCAGCAAGTTATGGCAGCTTTCAGGTGGAGCTGTGGCGACTCCGTCACACCGCAGCACGTGCCACCATTGACGCGATCAACTCCTCGGAGAGCACTATATCGGGTGATCTGACGCACGCCCCCGTCAAGCTGTCAGCTGAGGTCTGCGGCAGTGGACCCGCCTTTCGACTCTTCCTCACCGTGCAGAATCTGTCCACGTTCAAGATGGCCTCGAACCTGGCGGTGCTGCTGCACGCCGATCGGCGACACTACACCATCCCACAGTCCCTGGCCAGATTGCCGAGTGTTCTGCCCGGCATTCCGTTGCGCGTGGACTTTGAGATTGTGTCGGTGCTGGATCCGCTGGATAAATTGCCACCGGCCAGCCTCACGCCAGACAATTCCCAGATACGTGTCATGCTCTTGAAGACTGGACAGTCCAAGCCCCTTATTGCTGCCGCAGTGACCATGCCCCAATCGGAGGCCGCTTTCTAGAATGTTATCTAAGTTTTGCTGTTGTGGGTAAGATTCGACATTTATTTCACATATGAATAACATTTATACTTTTAATTTGTTTAATATATTTCTTAGGCATATTTGGGCGCATATTTCTCGTAGGCCTTGACGTACGCCTCTTTAGCGGCGTCCTTGGACAAACCCTTGCGCGAGTTCCACGCCTCATACATGGACTTCTTCTTCAGATCCAGCATGCCAGGCTTATCGATGTTCACATCTCCAACGGTGGCCTGTTTGTAGAGTCCGTAGAGCTCCAGATTCTCCGAGTCGGCGGGCTTCTTTGTAAAGTTCTTAACGAGCTCTGTAGCTTCCTCAAAGTTGACCATGTTGCTCGTCTTGGTGTTGTTATTAGACTGACACTTCTTCAGTTTTATCTTCTATTTATAGGAGTTATCTACTTGTCAGACCTAATTTTCAATTAATTAATTTGAATACTGGAGCAGCTGCATCCTAAATTTAGAGTCAGTGGGTAATCAGAAAAAAAGGTATATTTAGTATAAAAAATATTTAATTAATATTTTGGAAAACTACCACAACAGATAAGATCTATGATAACTGGAAATTGCTAATCACTCAACCTTTATCTGAAGGGTGTTTGTTGGATTTGTTTTGAACTATGGCCTCTTATTAATTAAGTAATGAGTAAGTCATCCAGCTGCCTTAAGACACCGTCAGAATTGACTTGCTATATTTTAGTAAATATATTTGGGGCTAGGAACAGTCATAAAATATTCATGTTAATCTTATCACACAAGTGCATGAGCTGTTTATTCATATCTCTAAAAACTCATACACTTATTATACATATATATACTATATGATAGCTATAACTAATTTCTTTTTTGGCAAACTGCAAGTATGAATTTCCCCTAAATCAGATAAGGCCAACACTCATATGAAGTATATTTATTTATTTTTTTACTTTTTTTGCACTCTCCATCCCCTGTCGTCTGCAGCTCCTAATCGATCATAGAATAATGTATGTGTTCAGAGTGTGTTGTGGCTTATCGGTGGGTAATTGCAGGGGGAATGGGCTGGGCATGGAAACTACAAACAGTCAGAGCCTTCTGTATGATAAGATTAATCAAAAAACAACGGCTGACTATGTTTGGGCCATTATATATAACCATGGAGTGGGTTGAGGAGCCACAATTTGTATCCGTTTGCCAAACACAACAAACCACCAAAACATCAACATGCTGACCGTAAGTTTGTATACTAACCCATATTGATAGCCAGGATATGGTAAGACTACAAATAATTCCTTTTTGGAACTTTCAACAGTTTGAGGAAATCGTTGAGAAGGCTAAGAACTTCAGCAAGACCGTCACCAAGGAAGATTTCCTGGAATTCTACGGCTACTACAAGCAGGCCACCGTCGGCGACTGCAACATCGATGAGCCCGAGGAGGAGGACAAGAAGGCCCGCTACCTGGCCTGGAAGAGCAAGGCTGGCCTCACCGCCGAGGATGCCAAGAACCATTACATCGAGGTCTACAAGAAGTATGCCGCCAAATACGAGTAAACTGTGCCTCTAGAGATACCCTGCAGTAGCCAACTATCCTAACCTTGTCACAATAATAATTCTGTCGCAGTTGCCGTTGTTAAAAAATGTATTTATTGTATTTTTATACTAACGTTTAATAAACCCATAAGCATTTAAACAAATAATTGACTGTTTCCTTTTATTTAATTGTGTGACATTATCAATTCAGTGTTTATTCGCACAAAATTCAGAAAAAAAGATATTCAGCAGATTCATATAAATTATGCTTTTTTGAAATTTGATGATTGCGCGAGAAACTTAAATTAAAATTTATTTGAAATTATGAAACATAATTTTAATCATGATTACTTCTTATTTTTGCTTTTTTCACATAAAGATTTTAAGACAACTCAGTACCCTAATATGACAATCAGTATCTTTTTTGAAAACTTTTTTTAAATTTTTTTAGAGACCACTCTACTTGAAAGTATTCCAAGACTTATTATACAAATTGCGATTTATAAAGACATTATAAAATGTATAGAAACTAATGTCAAATTTTAAACTAAATGTTAAATAAAATTAATGTGCATATTGAGAAAACGGATCGAAATCTAACATAAATCGTAATAATATTTACTCCTAAAAGTATGCCACAAAGAATTTCATTCTTTTCCCTCTTCTAACTGATAAGAATAAAATTTCTGTGAAAAAACGGCGTTAATTTCAAATGTTAAGCTAATTTAATTCTTAAGATTCTGTGTTTAAGGTACTTTAATTTAAATATTTATTAACTTATATTCTCGAACTATAATTATAAGACTAAACTCTATTTTATTGAGTTTCCACAATTAGTAATCACATATTTTTATGTAAATTATTGAGGTCGAAATTTAGCGAAACCTCTAGTACACGTTAGTCTTGTTGCCATTTGCCGTGTAGATTGCAGTTAAATTGTATAAACGTGAGGTAATCAGTAGGTGTGAAACTGATAAGTGCAATAATCTCTGGATTAATTGCTGCCAGAGAGTTAAAACATTCGCAATCAATATATGTATACATATGTATGTTTGACTGCATCTGCGATTAAAATGCCGGTTGCCCTTCGCACCCAGAGACCAATGATTGAATCCCAACCCAGGCTGATATCAGTACAAGAAGTAGTACATCCATCAACAGTGCTCAAAGCTGTCTGGGTATCAGTGAGTAATACAAGAGCACACGTAATGCTCTGGAGCATGAAGCAACCATGGTGCGTGAGAACCCGGAGAATATCAGAAAAGCTCGCCGAATCGCGATAGTGGACGCTCCCAGTTCCGCGAGAGCTTTCGACAGAGAATCGCTCGCAGTTGCGATCGTCGAAAAGACTTAAATTGAAAGTCCAAACGAGACTCGGATTCAGACAGTGTCGAGTTCTGTGACCGCCCAGACAGCAAATCCCACGTAAGTGCAGTTCCAAGTCCAGCTAGTAAATGGAATTATCAATCGATTCTATACTCGATGAATTCAAATATTGTAATATTGTGTGCTCTTTTTGTACATGTGCGACAAAACAAGAATATCGGAGACTCGTTTAGATAAGAGCCAAGTGTTTTTTGGTCATGTTATTTGGGCCAACACACTCAATTTGCAATCCGTCGAGTGGGCGTTGTGTATGATGGGCACGTACTACGTGAACCACGCCCAAGGCCTTTTCTGGCGGGATGCGCCAAATCTAATTCAATTGAATCGCCACGCAATCTGTTAGATACATTTGTATCTTTTTATACAGCGCATGCGATGCGGCATTATTTTCTTAATTAATAAATTTCTATTTTTACTCTGTTTGCCGCGCGGGTTGGGGCTGCTGGTGAAAGTCGCGCTTGGTGTCGGTGGCACCTCTGTAAATGGTCCGACCTCAAAAAAGATCGCTGAATAATCGCCTGATGCGTGCCAAAGTTCAACGGGCCAGACAATTTGGCGCAAGATCATTTGTCGTCATCCCCAATTAGCTTAGCTTAGTTCAGTTAGTTTAGTGAACAGGTTTCCGGCATCAAGTTCATTTCTGTTATGTCATTAACAAAGCTCTTAATCTTTTTTGCTTACAGATTAAAATCTAAACCAATATGTCCCTCACCGAGGTAAGTGGCTATAAAGTTACCTGTAGATTTATGATAGTGACATACAATATAATGGGCTACTGTTATCAGCGAGCTTGTCAATCGCTAATCGCTGGCACCGATTATAAATTTTAAAATAAAAGTTATAAAACACAAATTATTTCTTGATTTTTGCTTAAAAAAATATATCTTAACTTTTATTTTTTATAATAGAATTTAGGTCTACATAATAAAGAATATGCAAATATCATATAATAACTTATTTTTATTATTAATTATTATTTCACAATTAAATTTTTGTTATAAAAAAAAATATAACTAACTAACTAACACTCTAAAGTAAAACTATAAAATAAAATAGATTTTTTAAAATAAATTTATATTTAGCTGAATATTATTTTTAATTATTATAAAAGAAATTACAGTCAAAGTTCATTCATTTTGATTCAAATTTTCTGGGGTGCCACAGAAATCTCTTTCACTTGAATTTGACGTAAATTTGTATGAAATTTACGTCATTTTTCAGGTGAAAGAGATTTCTGTGGCACCCCAGTATATGTAGAATTTTCATATTCATCCAAATAATTTTTTTTGAGGCTCATCCTTTTTTTTTTTTTTTTTTTTGCAATTTCCAGTTAATAACTTAATACTTTGTTTTTTGTTTGCAGCAATTCAACGCCGCCGCCGAGAAGGTCAAGTCTCTGACCAAGCGTCCCAGCGATGACGAGTTCCTCGAGCTGTACGCTCTCTTCAAGCAGGCCACCGTTGGTGACAACGAGACCAGCAAGCCCGGTCTTCTGGATCTGAAGGGCAAGGCCAAGTGGGAGGCTTGGGGCAAGGTCAAGGGCAAGTCCACCGAGGTGGCCCAGAAGGAATACATCGCATACGTCGAGGGTCTGGTTGCCAAATACGCCTAAGCCAAAGCATAGTTAAATTGTTGATTTTAAATAACAACCAGTGAGACTAAAACTATTTATATAGTAGACACTATGATCTTTTTAAATGTGTAATAAAAATTTGTTTGTAAACTTTTCTAAGTGACGACTTTCCTAACCAAGACTCAATGTCCATTTTAGCAAACTCATTCTGAAACTCTTCCCAGTGTGTTTTTCAACCTTTAGCCTGTAATTCAGTTTACTTATTAAGTCACAGTATTTATTTGTATTTGAGTACGTGGCTATTGACTTGCGATGAATATTTGCAAGGCAAATACAAATACACTCAATACTGAACTGAGTACCGGTTCCAGGTTACCCACCAAACACAAATACAGCACAAAACGAATACGAATACGAATACGAATGTGAATGTGAATCCAAACGTGAATCTGATTGCACCTTGTTTGCTGCGTTCTTTGGACTCTCGTCTGTCTATTAGCGCCTAACTGTTAATAGAGCCGTTAAAGCACTTTTAGCCACAGCTGTTGGCTTTGGCAATGACCTTGAGTTTTCAGCTCCAGTTGACTGCATTTATTTTATGTGCCAAAGCTCTGCACATGCTTAAGTGGACTCTTACAGATCTGAAAAAGTTAAGAAGCGCGGAAGTAAATATTATTGCATATAGATAAATACAAACAATGTATTTAACCAATAGATAATCACTTTGATGTGTAAGTTTAAAGACTCCGTAAAGTTCCTAAAACGCAAAAGAAATGCTATTTCCAGATATCCGATTTCCATCCCTTTGTCAAATCTGATCTAGTTTGGAGGCAAATATTTAATTTTGGCATTAACTTGGTCTAAATAAATGTCTAATAACGTTTAAATTGATTTCATTCAGTACCATAGTAGAAGAGAAAACAAGAGTTTTCAAATTTTTACTTAGAATTTAAATTGAATGCTTATAAAAGTTAACAACTCTAAAAAATGCCGTTAAATTCAAAACTTAGCCTTAGCAACATTTGAATTGATGTTAGCAACATGCTGCGACAACATGTTGCGGCTGCACAACAGGTGAGAGCATAAGGCAATCAGGCAAGAAACAACAACAATGCTCGCTGCGCTTTTTGTTTATGAATGAAAAGCGCATAAGCAAAGGGTGATAAATGTGTGTGCACGAGCAAAAACGATCAGCAGCAGCAGCAACAACTTGCCAGCTTGCGATCATGGGCCAAGTGAGAGAGCCAATAGTGTGCTGCAGAGAGAATGAGTGTGCAAAGTAGAGAGAGTGTGTGTAGGAGAGAGAGAGAGAGAGAGAGCGAGAGAGGGCAAGTCGAACCAGTCAGTCAGCCAAGACAACAGCAGGCAACAGGCAACTGGCAGCAACAGTTTAGTTTCAATTCAGTCTACGTTTTGGCCTAAACGCGTTTGCTTGGAATTGGCCAGCGCGCATGAGCCGTCAGTTAGTCTGCCACCGCTTTTTACCCTCTCTCTCTGCGTGTGTGTTTGTTTGTGTGCTTGTGTGAGTGGCCTGTTAACAAAATGTGATTAGCAAAAATACAAAAGAAGCAACGAAGGCAGAGAACGCAAAGAATAAAAGACAACGCGAAACTGTGTTAAAAATAACAAATAATACTTAAATATATCCACGAATAACAATACGAATTTGTTCGATTTTTTTGCCATTATTATATATGTTTTTGGTTTACGCTTTTTTATTTGCATAAATGCGAATAGAAGCAAAATGTTTAACGCGCTGGCGCTGCAATAAAATCATTAACAACAATAAGTGCAAAAAATAATGTTAAAAGCAATGCTGAATTTTGTGCTTTATCGGCAACGGCAGCGGCAGCAGCAACAACAACAGCAATAAAATTCATATTGAGCTACACCCAAAGCCAACAACAACAGCAACGGTGGCTGTGCGGCTGACTTGGCCGACAGCAACAACAACAATCGCACCATTACCACCAGCAACAACAACAAACAGTTAAAGTCGTCGTCTACCTTTTTCGTGCCTTTTCAAGTGTTTTTCTTTTGTTATCCCCCGCTCAGCAGAGCATAAAGAGCACAAGCGAGAGAGGGAGATTGCAAGCGAGAGCGCGTCTGGTTTGGAGCTGTGTTCAGACACGACTAGGAATTCGACATCGACCAGTTCCAGTTCCAATTCCAGTTCCATCATCTGACCAGCTGTGTTTGCTGCCCCACAGCCTGATTGCATATACACACATACATATGCACTGTAGGCTTATGCTCGTCGTATGCAATTTTGGTAAGTCCAAATGTTAACCGTTAATCGTTAGCGACTCGAATCGGATCAGTTCTCGATTAAAGCTACCTGCTATATTTTTTTTGTTTTTATTATTATTGGCTGTGTTTGAGGATTTCAGATTTCTATGCCTTGTCTGATTTTTGTTTTCCTTTCCTTTTTTATTTGCTTATAATTATTTCGTGTGCGGCTCTTTTCATTAATAAGTTTCACGCGTCTCTCATTTTTCAACAAGTTATCCCCCCTCCTGCCCATCTCCCTTCCCTTGGGTGTCCCAACCCTTGACTTGGTTTAGCTTGTGTCTGTCTCGGATTACCGTGTTGATGTTGTATTTACTTATGTATATGCCGTGTGTATAAATGAATGTGTGTGTGCATGTATTTTTGTAGTCACGCCAAATGAGGCAGGGGATAACATAAATTCTCTTTTTATTTTGTACTTTTTTCATTTTTGCTAATTTCTTCTTATTTGGGTTCTCACGCTGTGCTTTAATATAAATTCGCCAAGCAATTTGTATGAACTGATCTGAGGATCAGTATTTGGATCTAAGCACAAGACTGATGATCGAACGTTGGAAAAGAAAAGTTGTGAATTAAGCTGAGAAGAAGAAGTGGCTATTCCACAAATTAGACGTGATCAATCTGCTAATTTTAGAGAGATTTACAGCTTTTTACATCTATAGATCAGGCTTTGAAACAAAACAAAATATAATCTGTTGCCTGAGATCTATTTAACAAGTATCATATGTAATGTATACGAGTTAAATTTCTTTTGCTCGACTTCAATCATAAGTAATGCGAATTACCAAACTAAGAATCCATCAATCATTATTTTATTTTACTGAAAAACTGTAAAACTTGAATTTTCTCATCTGATTAAATTGATTGTAAGCATTTTACAATCAATATAATCAAATGCAATAATTTTCGATAATTGCTTATCTTTAGAATCCTTTGATTAGTCGATTTGTTATCTTTAAAGATAAAAACATAAATACTAAAATATTTGTATATTTTTTTATAAATTGCTAGTATACAATCAATTTTAAGATACATAATAATTATAATATCAATTACTTGATTTCCAATCGGGCTAGCTCGCCAGAAAAATCTATTAGCAACTGCAACTGCAGTCAAAAGATCCGGCAATAAGAGACTCTGCGCATGCGTAGGGTAGGTAACCAAGCCATAAACCAAAGCCGGGCCAAAAACAAGTTTAGATAGTCAGACAGACAGACACAACACAGTCACAACACTCGCTGTGCATGTGTGTATGTGTGTCTAACTAAAGCTAAGACTACAACTAATACTTAAACTATGACTATGACTAAGTCAGCGTCTGAAGTTGAATTGTGTCTTTGTGCTTGCAACTTGCAACTTGCAACTGATCGGACTCTCGACACTTGACGCTTTGCTAAGGCCAGGTATTTGCAACAACAACAATAACAACAACAACTGTTGGCAAATAACTGTGAAAGGAATGCGCAAACAAGAACAAAACACTTGTGACTTGAAATCGGAATAATCGGAATATTTCAATACGTATGCGCCCCGTGTGACGCCCCCATTTGAATCATTTTGTTATGATAGGTTATGTGAGAGTTGCCCAGAAACAGAAACAGAATAAGATACCAGAGAT
The DNA here is from genome assembly GCA_037043405.1 of Drosophila subquinaria. Taxonomy (NCBI): domain Eukaryota; kingdom Metazoa; phylum Arthropoda; class Insecta; order Diptera; family Drosophilidae; genus Drosophila; species Drosophila subquinaria. Next base: position 352,397 of record JBAMBL010000490.1, on the reverse strand, counting down.
GATCATATATCAATGCCACTTGCCACTTCACTGCACTTGGCCCTGTTAGTATTCTCGTATCTTGGCTTTCTTTCGAGTTCTTGCCATTTTAGAGATACTCATTGAGTCATTTAATTTGCATTTCATTATTATTCTATTGAAACTGGTTGCCGACGCTTTGAACTCTGTCATTTTGGCCACAAACAAATTAACAAATTCGATGAATCGAACTTAGAATTATTGTCTTAACTTAACTTCACTGAACTGAGCCAACAAAATCCGTTTCCTCTTCGGCTCTCTCCCTCTCTCTACCTTTATTGGTGTATCTCTATATCTATCGGCATCTGTATGTGTGTGTGTGTGTGAGTTTGTATTTGTATTTGTAACTTGCCGCACCGGTTTCGGTTTATGTTTTAGCCAACGCCATCATCATCATCATCACCACCATCATCATTATCATCGCCATCGCCTTCATCATCATCATCATCCATTACTTATACGTGTATTTCTATTTCTCTTTTAATTTTCTCTCGCGCGCGCATAGTTGTTGTTGTTGTTGTTGTTGCTGCTGCTGCGACTTGTTGCTGCCTCTTTATTTATTTTTTAACCAGTTTCTTTGCTTTGCTGCAACCTGAGCGCGAATGAGCCATAAATAACAACAACCACAGCAACAGCAGCAACAACAACGACTGCTGCTGCCGCTGTCCCGGTTTCCAGGAAGCAAATGTCCGTCTGTCCGTCCGTCCGTCCGTCTGTCCCAATTGTCGTTGTCTGCGTCTGCAATTCGCGTGTAAAGCCTCTTTAAGATTATGCAACTTTTGGTTTTTTACATTTTCCTTTTTGATATTTTTTCAAAATTTAATAAACCACAACGCGTTGGCGTCGCTTCCTTGATGTGGCCACAACCACAAACAGAGACTGACAGCAAAAGAGATAGAGATAGAGATAGAGACAAAGACAGAGATAGAGACAGTTGCAAGTTGCGCCCACAAGGCAAATTCCATTCAGTCTTAGGCTGGCGACTTAAGTCTTAATCCGCTCACTGTGGAATTCTGCGCATCTAATCAAAATCTAAGTACTTAGTTCCCTTGCTTCCCCTTTTGGCCAAGTGCATTCCTCACACACACACACACACACACGCATACACACAGTTGGCCAAGAAACATTTGCTTGCATTCACATTCAACTTTAACGTCGACAGGTCTGTGATATCAGAGCAAACAATTGCCATGTGTTTATTTGCACCGAGGCACTTTGGAGTATCCCCCATATTCTCAACTCTCCACTCCCCACCCTCCTTTTCATTCTCTTTAGTCCAACTGAGGGAATCCCCAGACGAAAACAGAAACACAACAAATACAAAATGTATTTAGTTTACCTTCTGCGGAATTATTGCATTGTGTCAAATCTGTCGAATCAGTTGAATATACAAAACTTAACAAGTGTGTGTGTGTGTATGTATATATAGTTTACAGTTAACCTTGACCAACAGCAACAACAGATCGTCTAAAGATACAGCCACAAAATACATTTTTTAATTTTTTCGATTAAAATAAATATTTATTTAAAGGTCAGTTACGATAAGAATTTATAGGCAAGTGCAGGTGCCAATATAACATTTATGGTGTTGTCTATATAGTCTTATCAGACAAATATCCCAGTTTATATCGGCAACGGTTGAGGTTTTTTCAACAGCAGTGAGGACAATTCAACAAGTATTTAGTGGCCAGAAAGTATCTCTATTTATATAGAATGAAAAGCCAGACACGAGTTCAACTCAAGACCCAGACGCTTGACTGATATATGGACTGACAGAGAAAGCGCCAAAGGGAAATAGAGAGAGGAGAAAGGAATGGAAAGGAAAGGGCAAGAGACAGACAGATAGGCAGAGAGTAAGTGTAAAAAATATTGCAGCAAATATTTAGTCAAGTGGAGTGTGGAGAGTGGAGTGTGGAGAATGGAGCAGGCGAAGGGCTGCTTAGGCGCTAGTTGTGCCTCTAACAGATACCCACCCCTTCTCCTTCCTGCCCCTCGCCCATTTAGTTGTCAGGGCGATAAGATAAAAAGGCGACGGCGCCAGCAGCCTGGCAAAGCGCCAAAACAACAAATATGGCAATGAAAATGCGTCGCCAATGGGAAGTCAACAGCCCAGTGAGAGAGATTCGAGATTCGAGATGCAGTTGAGTGCTCCTTCCACATGCCCAGCTAATGTCCAACAAAAAACCATTGTCATTGCAGATGCCCCAAGGAGATGATTGACTAAAAAGAGACTCCAAATCACGACGCTGTTCGAGATGCACGAACTGTTTACAAAAGTGCTCGCCAAGCGAGATTTGTCCCGCGCCGGAGATCTGTTCTCAGTCCCCGATGCCGACATTGTCAATGACATCACAGAGGTGGTAAGTGCAATCAATCGATTGGTCAATCAAATGTTCTTATGCATACAACAATAAAGTTAATAAAGTTAGTCAGATAAAGCTGATAAAGTTTCAGACAGTTTTTCATTAAACATTTTTGAAGATGAAACCGATAAGAAATAGTTTGAAATAAACAAATTGATATCTTTTCAAACTACTACAGTTTTTGAAAAATTTTAATTTAATTTAGTTATTAATTATAATCGATTTTATTTTCAATATTTTAATTTTTTCTAAGTTTTTAGCTTAAAATGTTTATGCAAAAATTATAATTGTTTGCCAAAAAATTACATTTAATATTTCCATTTATTTCGTAGCTGTCTGAAATCAATCCAATTATCTCCCATGCGGATTACGTGAAGAACAACAATGACCAGAGCGTGGTGGAGATCTGTGTCACCCGAGTGCTCTCCTGCATCCGGGAGACGCGCAGTGCGGAGCGCTATTGTGCTGCCTTGGTCGATCTGCTGAAGACGTGTCTGCTGTGGAACCTTCAACCGGTGGCTGCCACCAAGGAGGAGCCGCCACACGCCAAGATTGCCGCCGACATAATCTCTAGCATATTTTTAGTAAGTTAATTCAATGAATTAATCTGTCTCCCACTGCTAATCTTCGTTTCAACTCCCTTTTAGAACTATGACAAAAAGGAACTGATGAAAATAGCGCTGCCCATTGCCGTGCAGTTTCTGCCCAAGGGCAACAAGGAGCTGTCCAGAAATCTGGCCAGTTATCTCTCGCTGGCCGCCATTGATTATGCCTATCTCCTGATAGATATTATGGACCCCATCATGGATTCCATCCTGGCCGGCAACTATGGATTGCTGCGTGTGCTCTCCCAGGTCTACGAGGTCTCCCCGGAGACGGTGACGCCGCATGCTCCGTTGCTGATTCCCCTGCTGCCGCAGTGCGATGCCCAGGAGCGGATGGCCGTCTTCCAGCTGTATTTGCTCATCGTGCAGAAGTCGCCGGCGGTGCTGGAATCCTGTGTCGCCCAGCTGTGTGGTTTTCTGCAGGACAGCGACACCTCCAACATCACCATGCAGATCCTGCTCAAGCTGGCCCAGCATGCGCCCCATCTGCTGGTGGATCACTTCGAGCAAGTGCGTCTGGCGGCCAAGACAAATCCGAGCACGATCACGCTGTGTGCCCAGATCCTGACCACGTCGGGCATTGGCAGCAAGGAGACAGCCCAGCAGGCTCTGGACTTTGTGCTGGAGCATCTGCCGGCGCAGGCGCTGCTGCAGCAGGAGGCGACGAGGCTGTGCTCCGCCTACCCGGTCCTCTTCACGGACAAGGTCTTGGCCTGTGTGCGGCAGAAGAATGCGGCACTGAGCTCCCAGCACGATGTGGGCAACAAGATATCGGGAGGCGTCACCATTGTCAGCCTGAACAGCTCCAATCTTCCCATTAAGCCAGCTCCCTCCTCCTCATCCTCCGCCACGCCCGCCAGCAGCAGCAGCAACATCCTCCAGCCGCCCAGCAATGCTATCAACGCCATGGCCACGCCCACTTCGAATGCTGCACCCACTCCCATTGCCACCTCCACGCCAGCAGCGCCTCTGGCCGTTGCCACGCCCACGCCGACACCAACGCCTCCGCACACGGGCTACACTCGGCGGGTGAAGCTGGGGGATTCCCGCAGCACTGGACGACTGCATCCGGCCAGCAACACGCACAGAAGCGTGACGCGACTCAATGTGGCCAGCGGATCGGTTGGAGGACTCCACAAGAGCATGACGCGCTTGAGCAACTCACAAATCAATCAACAGCCCGGCGGCAATTCCAATGGCAACGTCGTAGTCCAAACGGGTGCCACGCCCAAGACACCAACAGCTCCTAGTAATCCGCCGGTGACTCCGGTGCCGCCACTGAGCAACGATGTCATCATCACGGGACACAACAAACATGGCATTCCCGTGACTTCCGGTGGTGTCACTGTCACCACGTCGCCATCCAAGGTGCGTCCACACTCCCAAGGACCGTCGACGCTACTCAACTCCAGCACGGTGCTGATGAAGTACAGCACGGATGCACTGAACCAATCCGTGGGCTCCATTTCCATACCGCAATCGGGAAATGGAGGAGCTACCTCAACGGCAGCTCAGCAATCCCAGAACGCCGTCTCCGTGCATCACGCATCGCCAGCGCTGCCCCAATCCTCCAGCAACGGCAATGCCAAGTCCGTCACGAAGCTGCCCGTCAACGGCAATGTAAGTTAAAGCAATATCCCATCTGGGAAGTTCCAGTGTCAATTAATCCTTCTTTCTCTGCAGAGCGAGGTGATCGTCTCGGGACCCACGACCACCACCAATGTGGCTCCTCGTCGCAGTGATAACACGAGTCGCACGTTGCTCAACGCCAACAGCGTGATGGATCAGCGCATGAGCACCTTTGAGCCATATCAGATAATGCGCGATCCCGTCCAGCAGTTCTGCGAGAAGAACTTTGTCTCCATCAAGTCGTATATGGACGAGGTATCACAGCACTTGCCACCGCCCACAAGATGCAGCATTGAGGGTAAGTCGCGCTCTCTCTCTATTCATATTCCTACTCTCTTCTCTAACTCTCTCTCCAACACACACACACTCAATCTTTACACACACACACACATGCACATACACATCACACAGTTTCCAATGAATTTGCAGAGCGTCGCAAGAAGGTGGCCAAGTTGCATTTCGCCTGCCAGATACGTGGACCTCATTGTCTGTACTCCAAGACGTGCTTCACGATGCGCACACGCAACCCCAAGACCTGGATTCACATGATCTTCCTAGACTTTCAAGTGCGCCATTTTGTAAGTGTTTTCTCATGGTAACTCCTAAGAATTCCGAATCTTTTTTAAGGAATTTTAAGAAAGAAGAAAAACAAACCAATAATAAAATTTTAGGAATCCAAAATAGGGAAGCAAAAATTAGAAATCATAAATTAGGAATTTCAACTAAGAAAAATGTTCCGTCTTAAATCGAAAAAATTGTTGATAAGGTGGCACACAATATAAACATGTAGATTTTGAAATAAATGGTTCAAATAAATATCACATGCGCTGGCAATCGAAGTCCTGATTTTGAAATAAATGGTTCGACAAATAATAAAATACTTTTGATTTCGGCTTTTTCTAATTTTTGTTTTCCCAATTATTGTTTTCCCAATTTTTGCTTTTCCAATTTTTGTCTTCCTAATTTTGGATTTTTAATAACTGTATTCCTAATTTCGGATTCGTAATTTAAGATTCCTAATTATTCGATTCCTTATTTTGGATTCCTAAATTTTTCCGAATTTTCGTATTCTGAATCGTATATAAATCTTTTCTCGTATCTGAATCTAAGGATAATTTCTCTAATAATTGGCATTCTTTATTTCGCTTAGGTCAAGGAGAAATGTGTACTTAGCACACGTGAGCCGGGCATCAGCAATCTGAAGAATATCTGGCAGATACTCAAGTGCGAGAATCGCAGCTTCACCGAACTGGTCACCAGTCAGTTTCCCCAGGTCAAGGTAAAGTTGTGTGTTCCCAGCCTTAAATGAATCTCTTGATAATTAATTGAATGTCGTTTTAGGACCGCGAGATACTTGGTGAATGAGCTGCGTCACTCGGGATTTCTCGATGTGTTCGAAGTGTCCAAGACGAACAAGTCGAATCCGAACTGCAATGAGCTGGAATATCAATGGGGCTGCTTTCTGTGCAATCATCCGGACAAGGCGGTTGGTTTTCTCAATGGCAGCAATCAGCCCATGATCGAGGGTCAGCTCAAGGAGAAGAAGGGCAAGTGGCGGCTCTTTAGGCGCTGGCGCACACGCTACTTTACGCTCTCTGGCGCACATTTGTCCTGCAAGGGATCTGTAAGTAGTTGAAGTCACCTGCTATCAATGATTGATCGACTTATCGATATTCCCTTATCGATTACAGAGTGGCGGCGAAAGCATCGATGTGAATCAAATACGCTCCGTGAAGGTTTCGCGCGGCGCACGCAACATACCCAAGGCGTTTGAGATTTTCACGGCCGATCAGACACTAATACTCAAGCCCAAGGATGGCAAGAATGCTGAGGAGTGGGTGCAGTGCCTCAGCATTGTGGTTGCCCATTCGCAGGCTCGCGATAATCCCACAGTCAAGACAAATAGTTTGCCCGCTCGCAGCATTGGCAGCAGCAAGCCCTCATTTTAGGCGTGCGCCCCATCTTTGAACCACCCTGAACCAGCATCGGAACCAGCAACTGAACCTGAACCTACTTGTGAGATTATTTGTAATTGTAAAGACCCACAACACACACAAAAGACAAAAGCGGCGGCCCCAAAATACATACATACATACATTTGCTGTCCATATATATACATATACTTAAACATTTATATATATAGTATATATATTTATGCATACATATATGCGCATACTTATAGACTTACCATTTCAAGGGATTTTTCAAAAATAACGCGAAATTGTTTTTTCTACTTTAGTTGATTTTTTACATTTAGTTTATATCTATTTATTTATACGTGTATTATACAAACAACTTGCTATCAAGTCAAAAAAAACAAATGGTATTTCAATCGTATTTATATGTCTATATATTCAGGTATTCGCGCCCAGTGCGTTAGCTGCATTTGGCTCTGCCCGCAATACAATAATAATACTATTCAAAACGCGTAAAAGCGTTGCAGTCAGTGTTGCCAACGCCTCTACACAAAAAAAGGCCAGAAAAGGCCAAAATTATCATAGCTTTAAAAATTACTAGAATATTGAAAGTATTAGCTTTTTATTAGCCAGTAAAATATTTTCCATAGGATTTCGCAGTTCCTAAACGGACAAATCTGTCCGCACAACGGACAAATTGGCAACACTGGTTGCAGTCAGCTTTCAGATAAGTTAAAAATAACTTAAATTACCGCAAAAGAGTATGCAACATATTCTGAACCGTGCTGCTAAAGCCTTTAAGTTTCAGCTTGAAAGTATGCAATAAAGATTTGGCCTAACTCTTAGTTTTAATGCAGCCCGATAGAATGCAATATTAAATATAACTAGTTAAAAATTCTTTTTCTGCGCGCTAAATTTGAAATTAGAATTTGCAATTTTCCAAAATAAATTAAAAATTTAATAAAAACAATTTGAAAAAAAAACAACGAAATCCAAAATTTTGTAAATTAATTAAGTTCAATCTAAAATTGGTTTGGTGTCAAAGTTGAGAAAAAACAAAAAAAAAATTGAGAAATAACAACAAAATTGAGAAACAAAAACAATTAGAAATTCGAGAAAAAATCAACAAAATTTCTGATATTTTTTTCAAATTTCTAGCTCAAAAAAACGAAAAAGTTGACTTTTTCGGCCGAAAAAATTGTTCTCAAAAATTTCAGAAAAGTATGTCCGTTTTTATCCACTTTTATCACTTGGATCAGGCGCGCGGAGAGCCATTGCATACTATTAAGCTGAGGCCAATTTAAATTTTATTTACAGAGTATTGCATACTTCCAGGCGGGCCAATAAGCACAACCTATTGAATGCCCCAGAGCGTTAAGATTTTGACAGTTAAATTTGAATTTGGAACTAATTCGAATAGATTTTTCAACTTCTAGCAATTAATATAATATATCTAAGGAGTAGGCAACATAAATTAATGCCATACAAGCAGTCTGTCCCGAAACGCTAAGATTTTGATTATAAAATTTGAATAGATTTTTTGGCTGCTAGCAAATGAATGTTTGTCTAATTTTAGCCTTGTTTCCTCGATTAGAATTGGACGCAAACATTTGTAACTAACTACGTAAAGTTAAACATCTTTTAAGTACTAATAGTTAACTAGATAATTAACAACAATTTGACACCATTCAGGGCCTTGACGTGGGCACATTCTCTTCATTAGCATTGAGATCACGCTGCTCCGTGTTGACGGAGTTGGGGCTGGAGTTGTCCAACAGCTGCGTCCAATTGGCATTCAAACGCACGATTTCCATGTCCTCGCGCAGCTGCTGCAATGCTGTATGCTGCTCCAAGCTCTGACAGTCGTCCAGGACACGTGCGACATGCTCCAATTGGTTGGCATAGATGCGCAGACGTTCCACATTATTGTTGTCCGGCTGAGGAACAGTGTTCACCTAACCGGAAGTTGGATAAGTAAGGGAAGGGTTGGCAATTGAAAAAACTCTCACCGTCAGCTGTGTGATGGATGTCAGATAGCTGCTGACACGGACATCCTGCAGCTGTCCGCCGGAATGCCACATTTTCAATAGATTCAGGATGCCCAGGACATCACCCTGTTCCTGGATGGGCGACTGGATGGGCGACAACAGCTGCATGGGCGGAAACTCTGTGGTGGGCGACAGCTTCTTGTAGCTGCTGCATAAAGTGCTCAGCGTGCAAATGTCCTCATTGAGACGCTGCCAGGATGAGCAGCAAGAGCAGAGGCGGAGGCGGTGAGGGGAAGGGGCATTATGGTGATTATGGTGAGTAGATGGCAATATTAGTCAACGGATTTCATTTCAAACGAAAGAGTGCGCTTTTGATTTTGATTTGTGACTTTGATTGATCCATTGATGAATTACAAATCGTTGGCATGAGAAACAAAGTACAAGGAAATCATGATCAAGATCAAGATAATGGTAATTGTAATTGTAATGTTGATGATAAACAAAATTAAATGCATATACGTATAAAATAGGCCAAGAGTTCATTTTATTCTAATCAAATAATACGTGTAATTGTATGACTAAAGATACGATTAACATAAGATAAGATAAGATACGATCGCTTGTGTGTGTGTGTGTGTGTCTGTGTTTAAACATATGAAAATATATCTGGCGACTAAACGATAAAGATATATAGAAATGTCTTCGAAGGGTGCGCAACACAACAAAATGTCCAAATCAAAGTAAGTATCTTAAAACGTGGCTAAAACCTTACGTCGATTTCGTTGCGATGTCGCTGCATTTCAGCCTTGGCGCCACTTAAATCGCTGCCCTTGATCATTAGCTCCTGCGTGGCATCCATGAGCTCATCCTGCAGCTTCAGATTGACATCCTCCAAGTCTTTTAGCTTCTCCAGCATGTCCTCCTTATGCTGTTGTAGTTTGTTTCTGCAGGAAGGGGGGAAATGTGATTGAAGAACCATCTGTAAATCTGTTGAATGATTCACACTCACTTGTCCACGATCAGTTGCTGAATGCAATTGTCGTTGTCCAGCTGCACAAGTCGCAGGACCTTGAGCAATTTGGTGACCAGGGTGTCCACCTCGATGACCTGGTCGACAACAGCCTGAGCTGTGCTGTACTCCATCAGCGAGGGCAGCTCCGCAAGGGAATCATGGCAGCTGAGCTCCTCCGTGTTGCACTGATCGCGATTGCTAAAGGAATCAAAGATTAGATAAGTCCACTTGTCTGATGGATATGTCACTCACTTCATGTGCAGCTTGTGAACGTGCAGTTCCATCTGCTGGCGATTGGTGATGGCCTGCGACAATTGCTGCAGTGAATCATCACCGTTGACAGTCACCTGGTGCTGGCTGCACTGGCTGCTGATCAGCTCCGTGGGCAGCTCGATCTGCGAGATCATGCCCGTGCAGGAGGAGACCATGTTGTGGGAGTGCGAGTCCGGCTGCACCACATCCTCCAGCACATTGTCCATCATGAGCAAACAGGGCTGAAACAGTTGACAGTTAATAAGAGATTCATCTATTGATGGATTCATGCTCTCACCTCAGTTTCCGAGTCCAGCATTTCAGTCGAATCGGAATCGTCACCTCCGTTGCCATTGAGATTGGTTTGCTCGTTGCTGTGCTGTGCTCCTGGCAGGCCATGTCCAGCAGCTGATCCTGCGGCTGATCCTTGGCCCGGTCGTTTGCCCGCATGACGCAGCGAGAGACGCTTCCCCGAGTGGGTCGTGGCCTGGCGTATGGCACCGATAACGGCGGCTATGAAGGATTGATTCCGTTGCGGCGACAACGAGCCGTCGCTGGCGAGGACCAAAGTGTGCAGAGCATCGCCATTCGATGCTGAGCTCAGGGGCAAGTCCAGGCCATTCGGCTTGAGACCATTCTGGGCGTGCTCCGACTCTGCAGCCAAGGATTCCGCCTGAAAGCGGATGTCCTGTCGAAAAAGTAGCTTTAGTAAGTCTTCCAACACATTGATTAAATCTCAAACTCAAACTCACCTCCAGATCCTGCTCGGAAATGCTATAGGAGCACACCAGCTGCTCCACGAGGTTGTGCAGTCGGGCATGGAGTCCGGAGAGAGCTGTGGATGCTCCGGCCACCGCCGCATTCTGTTGATGGATCAACTCCCTGGACTTGTTCTCCAATGCGGCGTATTTCGTCTGCAGCAGACGATTCTCCTGCCGCCGCTGCTCGTTGAGGCGCACGAGATGGCGACACTCGTCCCGCAGCACCTTGGCCTCCTCCTCGCGGTTGGCCAGCTGTGCCTTGGCCGCCTGGTACTCCGTCTCCAGTTCCCGCAGCGCATCGCACTGGGCGGCCTTCTCGTGCTGCAGGAAATCCTGCAGCTCACTCGACTCCTGCTCCATGGCGGCCTTCTCCTGCAGCAGCAGCTGCTGGGTGGCCAGCGAGCGTCGCATCTCCAGCTGCAGGGCGCGGCACAAAGATCGCAGCTGTCCAATCTCCTGCTGACGCTCGAACAGCTCGTGTCCACTCATCTGGATCTGGGACTCCAGCATGAGCAGGCTGTCGTGACCACTGCCATCGCCACTGTCCTCGGATGTGGGCGTACCCGCACTGGCGCTGACCACGCGGGCCAGCTCCAACATGCCCATGACCCGCTCCGTGTTCAGATGCAGCTCCTGCTGCATGGCCAGCTTCTCCTCCCGTTCGCGCTGCAACTTGCCGCTCAGCTGACGCACCTCCTGACGCAGTTGCTCCAGCTCGTGATCCCGCTGATCCGGCTCCGCTTGCGTGCTCTGATCCAGCTGCTCCACGGCGTCCAGGGCACGGGTCTGCAGCATGCCACCACCCAGCACCTGCTCCAGATCCTCGCTGGTCAGCGCCGTCTGCACCGCCGTCTCATGGTAGATGCGTGTCCTGGGCACCGTCAACTGCTGTTGCGGACGTCGCAGCGAGTTCACCTTGGAGGTGACTGTGGACGTGGCTGGTGCCAGACTCCTGCGACTCGTGGGCATCAGCATCACCGAGGACGTCATTCGGGCGTCCACCACGGCTGCCCGGCTGATGGAATTGCTGCGCGACAATCGCCCCGCGCTCAGATCCTCCACAGACTGCTGCCTGCGACGACGCGGCAAGGTGCCACCTGTGGGAATAACAAAGGATTCGTATCAGAACTGTGTGGGATTGGCGGGCACTCTGGCAAATGACTCACCTGGCGCTGGACTGCCGCGCATGCGATTGGCCATCACATCCGGCGTCACGGACATGCCCCGCCTGGCTGATCCCGCGGATCCCCGGTTCGCCGGCCAGCGTCCGTCGTCGGAGGGCGTGCCCGGGGTGCGTGCTCGACTCAGGGATGGAGTGCGCTGCACTTGGGCGAGCCGCTGCACGGACTGGGCGCGATTCAAGGCGCTGGGCAGCGTGTCTGGCTTCTGTGGGCGTGGCGTTCGCATGGGCGTGGGCGTGGCCGCATTGGTTGGCACCCGGAAGGAGCTGGAGTTGGAGATGCGCGGTCTCTCCCGGCCCGGCGTGGTGGGCGCTCCGTTTCTGGGCAAGCTGGCGGCCCGTTTCAAGTTGGCCACCCGACCACGCAGCTGCTCCTGCGTCTTGACTGGCGATTGGGATTGGGATGCGGGTTGAGGCTCCGGCTCGAACATGGCCACCTTTTTCTTGACGCTGCCATTGACACTGGCGCCTTGGCGTCTCGGCGGCGTCGTCTTCGTCTGGGAGCACTCGCTGCTCTGCTCGCTGGGCGAGACACCGCCGCCGCCGATGAGCTGCAGCTCACAGCTGTCGTAGATCTCCTCCAGGCCGTTGCTGCTGGTGTAGCCGCCGCTGGTGCTGCTCAAGCCGCGCTGCAAGGTCACCCGGGACAGGCAACAGCTGCTGGGCACATCCAAGCCACTGTCACTGCCATCGCAGTTGCTCTGTATCGTTGTGGAGCTGCCGACGGCGGTCAAGACGGATTCGCCATCGTTCAACTCCAGGCTTCGGGCCAGGCACGCAACCAGCTGCTCCGCTGCCGTTGCCTCTGCCTCCAACTGTTGCTGTGCATCCTCCATCTCAAAGAGCGTGCCCGACATGGCAGCTCACTGGCTAAAGAAAGAGACAGGGAAGAGAGAGAGAGAGAGAGTGAGCATTTAGTGCGAGTGATTCACATTCAGGCGACCCAAATTTGTTGCATGCGCGTATTTTTGGTATTGTGGCATTTCAGTTGCATCCCCTCCACTTCCCTCCCTTCCCGCCACTCCCTTCACTTGCGGTTGTCCCCAAAAAAAAAAAGAAGCAATTTAATGGAAAAGGCTACGGGCAAGTGTGCTCGACTCGGAGAGACCCTGTACTTGGTTTAGAACGGTGGTAAGAAATTTTAAATTACAGCGGTGGCCAAAAGTATTTTGGCACCCTTTAAAGTTAGTTCTAGCCAAATTGTGAGCCTACTTCATGGAAAGTTTGGTATCAATGGAAAGGTCTTTTGAATTCCTTTCGAATGATGTAGTACTTTCCTTAACCCATTGAGTACCCATTGAAATTTTCGAATATTTGTAAACGTCAACTTTTTCAACTTTTTTTCTCGATTTTTTAAAAAAAATGTTTTGATGCAGAAAGTTTCTTTAAACAATTTAATTAGTAACTGCAAAAAAAATTTTTCAAATATCTCTTCGCTAGTATTTTTTATAATTTTTTGAAAATGGCGAAAAAGGCACTTTTTGCATGAAAATGAGGAAAAAGTGCCTTTTTCGCCATTTTCAAAAAATTATAAAAAATACTAGCGAAGAGATATTTGAAAAAATTTTTTTGCAGTTACTAATTAAATTGTTTAAAGAAACTTTCTGCATCAAAACATTTTTTTTAAAAAATCGAGAAAAAAAGTTGAAAAAGTTGACGTTTACAAATATTCGAAAATTTCAATGGGTACTCAATGGGTTAAGGAAAGTACTACATCATTCGAAAGGAATTCAAAAGACCTTTCCATTGATACCAAACTTTCCATGAAGTAGGCTCACAATTTGGCTAGAACTAACTTTAAAGAGCGTCAAAATACTTTTGGCCACCGTTGTATATTGAAGCAATTTAATATGTCGAAAAAATAGTACAAGTCTTATATGTCAATGTATCCTTCTTCTTTGTTTGGTCCGAAGCTGTATAAAATGGTTTCTTGAATAGCCTAGACACTTATCTGACTATGTTGAAAACTTCAGAACAATTCCCAACTATATTATATATCATATGTGCCAAATTTCTTACTATAGATTGAAAAATATTCCATTTACGCTTTTTCGATTTCCTGCGTCTGATCATTTTATGATTCATTTAAACCTACATATCATGTTTGGTACCTCTAGCTCTTAAATCATCCAAGATCTAGATGTTCCTAAAGATGGACAGACAAATAAACATGGTCATATAGACTCTATAGTAGCTGATCAAGAATATCTATACTTTATGTTGTCTTTCACGCTTCTCCTGCGACAAACTGCATAGACCTTTGCTATTTCTTAAATACAGTGTCTGAAAAAACAAGTTGCACACACGCCAACGACCTTTTGGCAAACGGGGGAATGCCACATGCCGCTTGCTACTTTCTGCATGCCACACAGCCCGTCTCCTCCTCCATCGCTCCCATCCCCATCCCCATCCAGAACTCAGGCTGCCTTTTGCGGCCAAGTTGTTCGACAATTCGTGTGTGTCCACTTGCCACTTGCCACATGATGCATCTGGACAGCTGCCTCTTGTGGGCCAGGCTCCTTGATTGACTTAAACTAGTTCACACCTGACAAGCGAGGCAACTGGGACACGACTGCATAAGTTATGAGCACAACTCGTTCATTGTTCAGCTCATGCTGTCGTCAAATCTGTTGCCGCCTCTTGTGGCTGCCACATTGACCCCACTCTACAAATTCTTCCTCTTCTTGGTTTTTTTATTTTTTGGCACCTTTCTCGTTTCACGTTTCTAATTCCAATTGCAATTCGCACTCACAGTCGTATTGTTATAGTTATTGTTATAGCTTTTCCAACTGGGGCATCATCATCTGTTGTGGAATATTTATGACTGTTGCATGTGGCATTACAACCTTCGGTTAAATCTCTGACTCCTCTGACTACTCATCACCTTTGCCACCTTGCCATGTACCCCAAATAACTTGGTCATAATTTATTAATTAACTGACAACATTCCCTGAGACTTTTTTTCTTGAAATGATTCATTAAAAAGTGACTAAAATACAATACAATACAATATAAACAAATGAGTTATCTCGTTAATTGAACAGAATTGACATGGTCACTCTAAAAGTTTTAAAAATAAATAAATAGAAAATAATCTATTTAAAAGAAAATTAATTATCCATAGCTATATTTCGTATGGTTTGCCTATTGAAATAATTGACTGATTAAAAGTTATTAAATATAATTGAGATAATTTTAAAGTTTATTTTTGGTCACCCTAAAAATATTTAAGAACGTAAGACAATGTTTGTAAAGTTATTAAATATGAAAAATTACTAAAAAACTGCGGATGTACTACTGTGGGCAAAAAGTATCGGGAATTTTAAATTTAAAAAATTTTGGGATTCCAATTGGAACAAATGTTTGTACTTTTAGGTTGGCACTACTATCACTAACATCTGTGCAAAATTATACGTTAAAATATTCATTAGTGTTTAAGCTACGATTAGTTTTGTACGACGCCAAATGTGCATTTGGCGATTTTGGTGCCAAAAAACGGTCAATTTCATCGAAAAAAGCCCCGCGTAGAAGTGAGTGAAACAATGTTTTCTGACTACCAGGACAAGATAAAACGCATTATTACGGGCGATGAGACTTGGATCTACGCTTACGACATGGAAATTACCGATCAATCGAGCGAATATCGGCTAAAGGTGAGCCGAGACCGAAAAAATCGCGTCAAATTTGCTCAAAAATCAAGGTCATGTTGACAGTTTATTTGGATTATCGTGTTGTAGTTCATTATAAATTCCTTCCGACCGACCAAACTGTCAACAAGGAATATTGTTTGAGAGATTTGCGTCGTTTGCGCGAAGCTATGCGTAAAAAGACGCCAGAACTATGGGCTGACAACTCATGGTTCTTGCAACACGATAATGCGCCCTCTCATACTGCCCCTGTTCTTCGTGACCATTTTGCCAAAAACTCGACCAAAATTTTCCCACAGCTACCTTTTTCGCCTGATTTATCTTCGTGTGACCTCTGGCTATTTTCTAAGCTCAAAAGACCACTCCGAGGACACCGTTTCGAGTCGATTGAGGAGATTCAACCAAAATCGCCAATTGCACTTTTGGCGTCGTACAAAACTAATCGTAGCTTAAACACTAATGAATATTTTAACGTATAATTTTGCACAGATGTTAGTGATAGTAGTGCCAACCTAAAAGTACAAACATTTGTTCCAATTGGAATCCCAACATTTTTTAAATTTAAAATTCCCGATACTTTTTGCCCACAGTAGTAAAAAGCAAATAAAACTCAAATTAAATTATTTGCTTAATTAATTAAAGCCAAAAAGCGTAGGTTTCTTAATTATGGCCAAAAGTTCTTCAACAAATTGTATAAAGAAGAAGCGGATGGAGCGGATGTGGAAGACCCTCCTGTTCCTGTTCCAATCCATTTCGAATTAATTGTTAATTAATATGGCAGTCTTTAATTATAAAGTAAGGGTATTCCAGGGTCGTAGGCAGCTGTCTAACATTTAACATTTTTATTGGTAGTGCTGTTTTTATTGTGTTGTTAGTTCCATGGCACGCATCATTAGTGTCTTGTTTGTTATGCGATCTCCCAGAGAGATTTTGGCCAAATTTGGCCCAAAAACGATTTCATCATCTGGCGAAAAGCTGAAAGGGAAGACATGGCCATAATGAAGTTGCTCCAGTTTCAGTTTTGAGTTAATTGGAATTTCAATTGAAGCTAATTGCAGCTGTTTGGCTTTTTTCTATAGTTGCTTTTTGGGTGTGAATGTAACAATACAATGTTGCGAAAACCAGTTACCAGTTTTGCACGGACCAGATCCTGTCAAACGACCTTGGCTAGAACATGTTAAAGGCTCTATTCTGGTTTTCTCAAAGAAAGGTCTTTAAGCTCGTTTATGCCATGTGGTGTGATGAAGAGGTGCCCAAGAGAGCAGCAGGAGGGTTGGGAAGGTCTAATGAAGGGCACTTCAAGACCAAACGAGCAGGAAGAAAAAGAAGAAGAAGCAGACACTCGAGTGTCGCACAAGGCGGCGACTTTTGTGCCCCCAGCGAGGCGTGGCGAGAGAGCAAGCGAAGCAAGAAAAGCGAAACAATTTCCAAAGCCATGAAGGCAGACACACACACACACACACACACACTGATACAGAAAAGTATCTTGTATCTTATGGGTGCAGACAGCGAGGCAACCTACAATCGAACCCTTCTCGGCTGCAACTGCAGTTGAAGCTGAGGCTGAAGCTGAAAATAAAGTTGTCTCTGGCCATGACAATGAAAGATTGAGATGTGAGCAAAGCTTTTTTTTTCAGTTTCTTTTGTCTGTAGTCTGTTGTCTGTCTTGCAAACTTGTTTCAATCGACATTATCGAGGTCTGTCCATCACTCGAATGGAGTTGGCAGCAGAAGAATAAGACTTTGCATAAGCCGGAACTGAGCTTGAACTCAACAGCAACAACAGCAACAACAACAACAACGTTTCACCCACAAACACTGCATCCAAGAGCAGGTGGAGCAAAGGGGAATCGACCGACGTTACGTCTCATTAACTTCAATCAATGGGTAACGACAATCGGGTTCAACTGAGAACTGAGCACTGAGAGAACTGAGAATGTTGCAAGGCAACTAATTCGATTAAGGCGCTTCACAGCGCTCAAATAAAAAACGGCGACAACATTGCCAAGTTAATTACAACAACAACAACAATAGCAACAACAACTAACAACGACAACAACTGCAATTAACATGGTAGAAAAGCGCGTAAATGTGCATAAGAATCAACAAAAAAAGAGTTTCAAGTGCTGCGTGTATCATTAATTCGCAAGTCAAGGACGGTGGTAAAGGGGGGTAGCAGAGCTAAGAGGGGGCAGGGCAGCGAAGTAGCATTGACAGTGAGACACTTGACACTTGGACAGTTGACGGTTCAAACGCATTGCGGCAAAAGCGATTTGAATGCACGCTTCCCGCTTCCTGAACAGTTCAGCGTCCATTTAATGCAACGCACAGACAAAGTAAAAAGGTCATTCAACATGAGAAAACACATTTAAATATGTAGATGAAAGCATTTGAATAATCAAGATTACAAATTACATTTTAAAGAAACATAACAAAAACATGTCAACTTAACTAAAATAAGAATTAAGTTATTAAGTAGATTGTCTTTATCGAAAATTCCAAATTGTAAGCATCAAGTTGCAACATTTAATCAAATCTCTATCTTTATTAAAAAAATAAAAAAACCATGCAAAAATTAAGAAAAAACGTTGACTTCTAAATTTAATTTGTCACTGCTCCGATTTCCAAGCGAAATGTCATTTAGTTCATGTTTTGTGTTTCTCAAAAATTAAAAATTTCTTTGTAAAATCAGCAAATATTTGGATTTTTAAAATTTAGAAATTATTTGAGTCAGATTCTACGGTTAAGCTGGGGATCTCAATTCTTAAGTTAGGTTGGGTTTTAATTCTGTTTTTCTTTTCAATTTCCTCTTCTGCATTTCAGAGTCACACATTTTGCTGGCAACTTTGAACTCTCCTCAATTATTTATGCTTCGGGAACATATTCATTTTGAGAGATGTCCATTAAAGTTATTGTACAGTCGATCTTTTTATAATATTTTGATGCGATTTCATCTCTTTATTGTGTGCCAGAACTAATTCTGTGCCCATATGTTGCAGACAGGGACTTATCTCTATGAAAGAGGGAAAAACATACATATGTTTGTATGTATGTGTGTACGTTCACTTGCATAAATTTCTATCTCTCTCTCTGTCGCAGCTTATTATTGCTGTTGTTGCTGTTGCTGCAGTTGCATTGAAAACAATTTATTTCCATGCTTCGTATTTATGGCAATTTATTTTGTGCTGTCTAGTGGAGGGAACGGGACAGTCAGCACTCATCGCCCCCTCGGATAACCCCTTGCCACCTTCCCACTCCCCACTCCTCGCTCCCCACTCACTTGGACTTGGACTGAAAGGCAGGCAACCAATTTATGTGAATTGTGCTTTATCTTCTTCTACTTCTCATTCTTCGTTGTTGTTGTTTTTTTGGGGGTAGTTGAATGCAAATGTCGCGACGTGTCGCGAAGTGTGCCACAGTGTATGTGTGTGGGGGCATGCCACGCTCCTGTTCAGGTCTATTGAACACTCCTCAATGCGACTTCCTGTCCCAACAACAACAACAACGATGACGACAACAACGACGACGACCCACGAAACTCAAATGAAGTGAAACATTTTGTGCCGCGAATTACAATCGTGCCCCCAGGCCCGCATTTGACGCAGTGCATCCCCTGCCCCTGCCTCTGCCCCACCCCCTTATCCGCTCCTACGTTTCACAGTTATAATGAGTTGCAGTTGCAAGTTGCGCGACCATTTCCATCTCCCTCTCTCTATCTCTCTCTCACACTCGATCTTCTCTCTGTCTCTCTCTCTCGCTGAGGACAGCAATTGAAAACTGTGCAAAGAGTTTCGACTCGGAATGGGGCACAAACGAGGCGCGCTCTTCCGGGTTCTGCTCTCCCTCTCTCTCTCTCGCTCTCTTTCTGTCTCTCTCGTTCTCTCTTTTCGGAGTTCTCATTTTCGTGTTGCACCTGCGAACTCAGTGCGCATTATGCCCATAGAACGTCAGCCATGATTTCTAATTTCTAGACTCTTGATTCGGTTCCTACTCCACTTCCATATGCTTTCCCTGACTCCCCTTTAGTTATTTTAATACCGTTTGTAAGGGTATCTTAATTCTGTCAACGTATTTATATAGTATCGGAAGTTGAAAAGAATTTTTGATTTAAAATAATTTTTAAATTAAAAATTAAAAAACTCTGCTCACTTGAAGAGTATGAAAAGCTTTTTTATTAAATCTTCAAATATCTAAGCCAATCTAACAGATTTAGAATTTAGTGTTGTCCTACAAATCGGGATCAAATTTAAATCCTCCCATTTTATCATAATTATCATAGAAACTCGCGCTCAAAAATCAACCTTTAGTATGAAAAACTTTGTTGTTTATTTTTCTAAATTTGATCTATATCCTGATAATATTTATTAACAATATCATATCGATAAGATCAGTCGAGAATTGCAAACAGAGCTCAGCAAGTGTATCAAATTGTCGGTGTGCCGCAGATAATCTTTCTTTCTTGTTAGTTGTTTTCAATTTAGTATAAACAGGGGAGGAGTACTACGGCAGAGAGGGAGGGGTAGTGCTGGCACCGCCCGATGTTTAATGAATCAAAGAGAACGCAGACGTCGCAGCAAACGGGCCTGGCCAAAATGGAAGGGAAAGAAGAAGGGAGAGGCGGAAGGGGTAAAGGGGGAGCTGCCGCATGGCCAGCTGGGGCTGTCACGAACGCGGGTTTGGCTCTGAGTATTGGGCAATCACAACAACAATTACAACAGCAACAACAACAGCAATTGAACAACAATAACAACAACAACAACAAGTAGCAGGAAGAAGCGACCAACTGAATCGCTGCGCTTTTTGAAGTTACTGTCTGGCATTTGTTGTTCCAGTTGTTGTTGCTGTTGCTGCTGTTGTTGTTGTTGTTGTTGCCATAAACTATAAACATTTTTTTCGGCGGCACGCAAAAGTTTCGTTTTGCATCTGTTGAAAGTCGAAGATTGAGCAACTGAAGCAACCCGAAATGCGAGGCAAAAGAACTTGCGTTGAAGTCGCCTCGCCTCGCCTCGAGTCGTGGAACTGTGCCACAGATTACACTAGGCAACACAGCACACAAAATTTTTTAAATGATTTAAAAATCAAGCAAATCAACATAAGTTCTCAATGATTCTAAAAACGCATACGACATAGAAACGCTTAAGCATAATTTCTATAAACAATTATGACTTATAAATATTCATAGTTAAAGGTCTCACTACTGTATTCAGTTTTTTATTTTCCATTAACAAATTTTAACATGAAGATTCAAATTTAAATCCCTTTTGAGCTCGTTGTAGAATAGTAAATATTAAATATATATACGTAGATAAACCGTCAATAGGTTTAGGCTCTGAGTAAACAATTTACATTTGTAGTGATAAGTCAAGTAAATATTGCGTTATTATTATTATCTACTATCTACAATAGCTCAAAGTTTTACTGAAAATAAACGCATTTAAAATAGTCTGAAAACATTGATAGTTAATCAATTAATGTTATCTTACTGAAGATTAAAAATAATCAAATACAGCAAAAGTTCTTAAATAATTTCTTATATTTTTAAATCAGATTATTAAAAAGAAGTTTAGGTCTATTTATAACTTTGTTTTGTACCTAAACGTGTTGCACAGTGTGTTGTTTACTTAGCTGTTGTTGTTTTAGAACTAAAATAAAATACAGAAATGTGCAAAAAGAAGAAAAGAGAAATAATTGTGTTGCTTGAATTTTGTTAAGCTGCTGAGGGCGGATCGTACATTGGCCTGGCTCGGATCATATTGGAATGATGACTGGCAGTTGCCTCTGTTTTTTATTTGTATTTTCTTCTAGTTACAACTACAACTATGTCTAACTGTCTGTCTGTCTATCTGGTTTCATTAACAGCTCATTGCAGCGGCAATTACGCCAAGAGCCGAAATTGTTTGTCATATGGCAGAGAAAGTCTTTGGTCCGCTTCATTTTTCTTTTAATGCACGGCAAGAAAAACTAAAACTCTTTATGACATACTATAGTCCATAATATAACGATGTACGACGAGACGTACTATTCGTAAGCATGCTCATAAATACATATATGTATATATACTAACTTTATTATCAAGAGTAACAACAACAGTAATGGGAAGCCCACTTCACGCTTCGAGGCGTTTTTAACTCAACTCTATTTTTTTTTTTTTTATAATTTTTTGCTGCTGTTTTCAGCGGCATGCGCCACATGACACTCTGGCCAGAGGCGTTGGTGGGCGTGGCTCAGCCACGTCTACAACTGACCATTGACCAGACTTCAAGTCATCATGAAAACAGTAACAAAGCAAAAATAGAAAAGCATTTTTAGAGGCCAGATTCAACTCTCTGAGCCAAGAAAAAGAAACAGTCAAGGGAGGGGAGGGGACTGGAGGGATGTGACGGGGGGAGGGAGGGAGGGGGGACTGTCGCCATCATGTCTCGCCTGAGAGCCTCGTTCATTGTCAACTTAAATTGTACTCACAAGAACCTCTATGAAATTCTATGCCACACATCCCTTTGTTCGACGTAAAGTGATACAAAAACGGGCAACAAAAGAAAAGGGCAGATAACTTGTCCAAGGCTCTCCAAATCGTCCAAATGCTGACCTTGAAATTGGCAATCGAAAATGCAGAGTGAACCACATAAATACAAAGTTAATTTATGTACGCAAATATGAATATAAACAAAACAAAACGATGACAAGTTTGTGTCTTTTTCTCTTTTTGCTTTTTCTTATGGTTTTTTATTGGATTGGGGGCAGTGGGAGGGAGGGAGGGAGGTAAAGCGTGTGGAAGGTAAACTGTAGCGAGTTTTAAAACATTTCGAACACTTCGAAACAAGTTTCAATGGCATTTTTATCTCAATTAATTTGCTTGTGATTATTAAACAAGGAGAAAGAGAGAGAGAGAGGGAGAGGGAGATGGAGAAGGAAATGGGGAACAACAGGAATCCGAATTCGAAGTGAGAGTATTTGTGTTCATATATACAATCGAGGGTAATCATTTATTAAACATATATACATATATGTATATGTACATATTTATATGGCTTTTTATCGGCCACGATAACGCAACAGGCAACAATTCTGAATGCAGCCAGAAAATTTAGCAAATGGTTGGCAAAATTTCATATTCTGAGCCAACTGATAAGATTCCGTTAATTACAAATTGAAAATGTGTCAGAGGGAATTACTTAAAAAAATCAACTAAATCTTATCGACATGTGTTGCACTGTGATATATACCCACATATGTACATATGTAAAAGTTTTTTATATATTCAAAAGAGAATAAAAATAAGTTCAGGGATTTTCACAATTTTAAGTCCCAAACAACTCTTAAAATTCATAAACATCAACAAAATTCAACTTAGGCAAGCTTAACTGTCTCTCGAAAAGTATGCAACAAAATGATGCCATAAAAAAGTATCTGCAATGACTGAAAGTAAATTAAAGTTGCAATTCAAGTATTTTATTACTTAATAGCAGGCTTTTGAAAGTAATTAAATGCCATGAAAGTATTTAAACTTGCAGCAACTCTCTAATCTTTGGTCATTTATTCGTTTACTTGTTAAGTTGATTCGCAGTCACTTGAGATTTTCTCTATCGAGTCAAATCACAAACGGCAAACAGATTAATGAAGCTTAATTAACATTTTCCTGAAGTAGCTGCAAACTCCAATCAACAGTCCCTGCGAAAATGATGCGGATGCGTAATTAAAACGGTCCGAGCATCCGTTCCTCATCATTAGCTTATGAATATGGTAATAAAATAAAGAAAAGAAACGTTTAATAATCAGGCCAAGCTGATTGATTGACTGACTGAATGACTGACTGACGTCAAATTGCAGTCTTCCTGATTGCTGCCTTCTGTTGCATTTGCATTTTGAGTTTGCTCAGAAATCGATTATCGCTCAAGTCATGCAACACGAAATGAGTTTTGACGCTGCATAATGAAGTGTCGTGCAGGAAGTTGGAATTGTAGTTGGGGTGTCAAACAGTCGCCTGACCTTTCAACTAGCCAAAACCAATTGTAAGAGCCAACTGTAAAAAGCATTAGGAGCGGCCACAACAACAACACAGAAGACAGTGCGACGCCAGCTAAAAAACCACAAAACAACTAAAAGTTTGCCGCCCACCCATGGATTAAGTTCCAATCCAATCTCAGTTCCAGTCACTGTCTTGGCCTCCCAACATCATCACCATCATCATCATCATATTCGATAGCAACTTTCTACCCAAAATAACAACAACAAATTAGAGGCAAATCCAACAAACATTGTTACTCACCCACAGAGAGCGCAGTACGAATAACTGTGCCAGCAACGATAAACAGTTGTAGTTGCTGTTAGTATTGTTGTTGTTGTTGCTGTTGTGCTGTTCCTTCAGTGGCACTGATGAAAATGTCAGAGGGTCCCCCAAGGCATGCTCGCCTTCTCTTTCACTCCCTCGGCACTCACGGCAGCTCTCGCTTGTTGATTTTGTTTGTACGGGAGTACGGGATGAATTCTATTATTGCTCCCCGTGTGTGTGCAAAATATAAAATGGATGGCAATTTGCGTTGTTCGTGGGACGGTCGGATTTACAAATTTGCGAATTTGCTTCAAATTTTGTGCAAATTGTATGCACAAATATCACACACACACACATACAATGAGAGAGGTGAGGAGAGCGTAGAGAACTGCCAGGTGAACGGTATGGGATCAGTTGCGCATTGTTGCTGTTGCTGTGTATTGTACCCTCGGACAGCAGCTGCAACAGCAGCTGTAAAGGACTTTTTGTCTACGTTTTTGCCTGCTTAAATTTTGGTAATATGTATGTGTGTGAAGGTCCTCACACAGATACGCTCTCACACACAACACATACCCACACACAGACGCACAGAAGACGCGTTTTAAACAGCGCGAAAAATCGATGGCTTAAGCAAAACTTTGTTGTCTTTGGCAATATTCACAAGCAACTACTAACTGGCAACAGCAGCAGCAGCAAATACAATTTAGATTGGACGGCACATCGATTAATTTGAAAGCGTTGCACTTTTATTTCGGGTTGTTTAAGCAGCAGGCACGAATTCAAAGGCTTCAAGTACAAAACCCGTTCATCCAAAACGCCGCGACGGACAGGACAAATTCGAAATGCGCCCACACGCGCCAACAGCAACGACGAAACTGTTCACAGCATTGCTCTCTCTCAGCAGCACTGTTTAAAAAGAAGCTAGCACCAGTGATGCCAATTTGGCCTTTTTTCGGATAGATTTGTTTGGTTTTTAACTGCTACAGCCGGGAAAAATATAAAACATCTTCTATCCGAAAATCTTTTAAAACTTTTGAAAAAAGAAACGATATAAAGGCGAAAACACTTTCCCAGTACACAAAAATTAACCTCTTAAAATGGGAAAATGTTGAAAATACGTCAAAATTTTAGTACGTTGGAATCAAATACCGAAACTCTGCAGGCAATAACTGCTTTTCAAAAGTGGTCACTTTCGTCCTGACTCGTCTATCGTTGCAATGTTCGAATGCAGAAGTAGAGAGGGTTTTTAGCCAAATTACTTTGGTAAAAAGTAAATTGGGGAACCGACTAGAAATAGACACGTTAAATGCTATTTTGACTACTAGATAAATGTATATATTATAAAATTTTATATATTTTATCTTCTGCAGATACGATTTGCGTCGACACAAAACTTGTTGTCATACCAATAAATTGCCTGGCAAATACCTAAAGATGATAGGCACCATGGGCGAAGTTCAATGACAAAGAAAATGCCGAAAAAAATCATTGAAGATGCTTAAAAACTTTTCAATTTAAAAAAAAAAAAAAAAAAAGTTTGGCCTGTTTTTTAACCTTTTTTTTCTGTTTTCTTTGGAAGTTTTGTCATTTTTTTCGGAAAATATTTGGCATCACTGGGTAGCACTGCTAGCCTATCAGCATGTTAAAATAACAGAAGCCGGTTAACAGTGTGGCCGTACATTGCATATGCTGAAATGCCGCAAAACTGCTACTACTCGATAATTATAAACAGTGCTGCCCATTACAAGTATATTTCCTTTTTTTTAATATTATTTTTAGCCATTTATTAGTGATCGTACGATTTAGTTTCAAACTAGAAGCTACATAAAAAACCCGGGAGAATATCACTCGGAACTCATCAATCATATGAAATGATGCTTGGGGCTATATAATGAATACGGATTTCAAATAATTGCCGCAAGTTATCGTAGGGACACAAGGGATACTTATAAACAAATATTTATATTAATAGTACATAGATAATATGCTCATAATGAATTAGCTGGCTGGCTGGTATGTAAACGCTTGATCGATTGATGGATTAATCGACAATCAATAATCAATAATTACTGCAGATATAACCTATGATAATCGTTGGCGCCAAAGGCGCAGTTGCATTTGGGGCATTTACGTTGTCGCGTCTCGTAGCGGGTGCGCAGGCAGTCATAGCAGAAGACATGGAAGCACTTGGATAGAACGGCATCCTTGCGCTTCACCTTGCACGAGGGACACGTGAGCGTCTCTTTGTATTCGCGTATCTCCTCGATCATCACCTCATCAATGGTTGTGCCCGACATTTCCATCTTTTTCATGCGCTCCGCCTTGCGTTTAAACTGTGCCAGCTCCTCCTGCAGTCGCTTGGTCTTGTAGGCCTCCGCTTCCAGGGAACTGGTCTTTTCGGCGACCACCTGTTGGGCTTCTTTCATTTGCGCATGGTACTTTTCCAGATGCAGCTTGAGATCCGCTGCCGATTGCGCCGATTCGATGGCCTTACGCTTGTGCATCTCCATGGCCTGTTGGCGCAACATCAGTTCCTTCTCCATGGACGCAACGGTGGCCTGCAGACTGCGCTCCTTCTCCTCCAGCTTACGCAGCACAATGTGCATGGCATCGATCTGTGTTGTCGCCGTGGCCATTTGATCCTCCAGCACCGTCTTCTCCTCGCGCAACAGCTTATGCAACTGATTCGCCTTAATGCGCTCCGACATTAGCTTGAAATTCGCATCGTCCTTTTCACGCAGCTGTTGGATGAGCCTTGAGTTTTGCTCCTGCATGTCCTCGAATGCCTGACCCGTCACCTCCATCTCATTGAGTAGCGCTTCCTCCTCGTGCGAGCCCACAAACGGACGCGTATAGTTGCCAGCACCGGGACCACCGGCTGGCGCACCTCCCCACGAGTTCTCCGTGGGCTTGTGATTGGCGACTTGCTTCTGCAGCTCGTACTTTTGCTCCTCCAGCTGTTTAATCTTTCGCAGCGCCTCCTCATCTGCCAGTTTCTTGCGCTCCTCCCGCTTGCTCTCCTGCAGCTTCTTCAGCTGTTGTCGCAACTCTTCGATCTCGGAGCGCAGCTTCTTCTCGGTGGCCATCAGCTGCACCTTGTCCCGCTGATCCTTCGAGACGCCTTTGTACATGTCCAGCAATAGCTTCATTTCCTTCTGATCGTTCAGAGCTTTTCTGTGAATGCAATAAGATTAGAAAGTGTAAGTGGAGTACATTTATCTTGCCCCGAACTTTGCTACCTACTTGAGTTGCGCTTTCAAATCCCGCACCGTTTCGCTTTCCACGGCCTTCACCTCCTTGCCCTTGATGCCATCCTTGGTGTCCTTTTCGGTCTTGACGGCGTTTGCGGTTCCAGCTGTTGTTGTTGTCGCATTTGCCGGACCCGGAGAATCTTTCTTCTCTGAGGGAGCTGCATCGCTGGCACAGATCTTCTCCTGCTTGATGCTTGGATCCTTTACATCTTTACCGCTCGTTTCCTCCTCAAGCTCATCCTCGGCGGATGCCGAGTTCTCCTCCTTGATGGCTGCATTCGTATCGCCACTTGTGCTGCCCGCATTTGTTTGGCACGTAGCTCCTCCGGCAGAGGCGTTGTTAGCATTCTCCTCCTTTACATTGACTGTGGACTCCTGTTTAATCTCATCACCCGTCGTGGTCGCCACCGACTGTTGCTGCTGCTTGTTGCCCTCAATCTTGGCCAGCGCATCGTCGAGCTCCTTGCGCAGCTTCACATTGTCCGTGGAGATGTCCTTGTACTTGCGCTTATAACGCTGCACTTCCCCCTTCAGCTGCCCGTTGTGATTTTGCAGCGAGGTGATCAGATGACGCATCTCCCGGTTGATGGGCGCTGTCTGCTCATTGGCGGCCATGTTCTGTTCAAACTCAATCCGCAACGCTTCGTACTCTTTGCGAATGAGCGCGAGGACATCCTCCATTTGGATCATTTCGCTGCGCACCTTTTTCTGGGCAATGAGTTCCTCGCTCTCCATCACCTCGATCTGACGCAGATGCTGATTCTTGCTGGTCTGAAGCTGATTGCGCGTCTCATCCAGCATCGTCTTGATCTGCATGGATTCATTGTAGAGCACCGAAAACTGCGACTGCAGACACTTGTACTCGGTCGTCTCCACAATCACCGACTCGGGCAACTGACGGATCTGCAAAGCAAATCATGCTTAAAATAAAAAGAAGATTCGAATTCTAAGCTACTTACATCCATTTTGAGCTTCTCCACTTCCTTGAGCGTCTCGCGATGCGTGGCATGCAATTTGTCCAGCTCCTGTAAACGATTATTGGCCAGCTCGCGATGCTCCTCCAGCTCCTTTTGCAGCTCCTCCAAATGTTGACTATTCACATTGGTTGTGGTGCTGCCTCCGCCGCCAGATCCCACACCTGTGCTGGGCGTCTTAGTGCTATTGCCGCTCTTG
Organism: Drosophila subquinaria; assembly: GCA_037043405.1. Classification (NCBI taxonomy): domain Eukaryota; kingdom Metazoa; phylum Arthropoda; class Insecta; order Diptera; family Drosophilidae; genus Drosophila; species Drosophila subquinaria. The sequence continues at coordinate 324,334 of JBAMBL010000490.1, read as the reverse complement.
TTGGGATCTCCATAGATCTGGTGATAGGCCTTTAGTTTCTCAATGGCCTCGGCCAGGTGATTCTCCAGCTTGTCGTTGCGACAATGAATCTTCTCCAGATCATACTGCAGCTCATCGATTTGGTTCTTGAGTTCCGCATTCTCCGTCTCTTTGGCGGTGAGTGCATCCTGGTATTCCTTCATTTTCAGCGACATTGTGTGGAATTTCTCGTGCAGCGACGTATTCAGATTCTGCAGGGCGCGATTCTCAGTCATGATCTCAATGTGCGTTTGCTTCAGCGTCTCCTCAAGCGCTTGCACCCCCGCCCCGGCTGCCGCTGCATTCCCTTCAGCTCCGGCGGTGGACTGCTGCTCATCGTCACCAGCACCAGATGCGGATCCCTGGGCTCCAGCGTTGGCCAAACCATCACCTTTCAACACATGCGTTATCTTTTCATTGCGTTGCATTAACCGATCAATAACCTGGACGATCTTGGCCACAGCGCGTTTCGACACCTGGACACGGTTGGCGAGCTTCTCGTCCAGCTCCTCCTTGTCCCAGGTGGACAGCTGTGTAAGAAATGAGGTGGTCACCTCGTTCTCATTCTTGTTTTCCAGCTCATCGGCGGTCTCGGCATCAAATCGCTGTAACAGCACCCGTATATCCTCGTTTAACTGATTCCAGTACCGATTTACCACATTGAGCACGGCATCATCCTGCGTCTGACGCTTCTCCAGCTGTTCGATTCGATGCCTCAGTTCCGCCTCGCAGCGCATTCGCTGCTCGATTCTCTGGGCGAGTTTCTTGTTTTGAAACTCTAGTACCTTGATGTCCATCTCCTCCAGCGTTGACACCGGCCCAATTAGGTGTGGCTCGAATTGCACCTTCTTGATGGGCGGCTGTCCAGCGGCCGCCGCGGCAACCAAACAGCTGCTACCGCCGCTGCCGGTGCCGCTGGCATCATCAGCGCTCCGTTTTGACATAATATGTTTCTAAACTGCAACAATAACGACAACGAGAATAACAACAAAGCGCAGCAAACGAATATTTTTTATTAATTTTCTATATTATTGATTTTCGAGTTTCGTGGCTGTGGCTGTACTCCATTTATTTTACTCTGTGCGGCTGGCTCGACGGACGCTGCCTACTGGAATAGCGCACACTGAGTGAAAAGCGGCACACTCAAATTTGACATACGGACAGATTGTTGCTTACCTTAATTTCTGGTTTATACACTTTTAGCTTAACATTAATTAATTAAAGACTCAACAAAGCGGCAGAATTCTAAAGTTTTTTTCTACTAATTGCCGTAGTGAAGAGTTGCATTATAAACGATAGCTTGTGGCGGCATGCCGATAAAATTACTTTCAGACCAGCTCAATTTGGCGCACTAGCTTATAAGAATAAATATATCGATATTTGCGCCATTCGTTTTGTCCCAAAAAACTCCATATTTTCGTTGGTAAACTGAAACAAGACGCACAATTAAAATTAAATTAAATAATTGTATTTATTTGAATATTATTTTGCGTGTATAACTGGTAATGTATATCGATCATTTAGATGGTTCGATATATTAGATATCGATAGCACTCGATTTTAAGACTTGTTTGGGTAGTAAACAATTGTTTTATTTTGACAGTGATTATATATTTAATTTAAGAATAAATATGAAACCTATGTGCCGAGTTTGCATGAGCAGCTCCGTCACCCTCGTGGAGCTGTTCTCCGAGAAATCACAGGCAAAGGAGGAGCCCAGTCTGGTGGAAATGCTAACCGAGTGCGTCAATTGCGAAGTAAAACGAGATGATCCACTTCCAAAAAAGATTTGTCTGTCCTGTGTGATTTCCACTCAAAACGCCTTCAGATTTAAGCGAAAATGCGAGGCGAGTCATCAGCACCTTTGGCGACTGTTGAACGAAGAGCAGAAGCAGAGCGACGATGAAACAAACAACGACGAGTGGATCACTGACGAATTGGACCGCATAAAGAGTGAAGATGATGAAAGTATCGATTCTGATCAGGATAGCTATGAGGACCCCTTGGAAATTGATATTCATGTTCAGCAGGAGGATGATAAATCTACACAACTTGAATGTAAAGATAGTGAGAAATGTGAAGGGGAGAAGGGCTCGTATCAGAGAACCCTCCTTTGCGCGACATGTGGTAAAGAGTTCCCTGACTTGACTACGCTGACTGAACACATGCTTGCCCACAGCACCGGGGATCGGCAGTTTGTCTGTCTGCATTGCTCAAAATACTTCAATACACGCTCGAATCTCCGGGCGCACATCCGTGTTCACACCGGCGAACGTCCTTATGCGTGTCAGATTTGCTCAAAAACCTTCGGTCTAAGCCATCATCTCAAGGATCACATACTGAGCCACACGGGAGAGCGTCGCTATCCGTGTCCCCATTGCCCGAAAGGCTTTAACAAGAGTACGAACTTGCAAACGCACCTTCTGGTTCATTCAGGCGAACGTCCATATATTTGTACGGAGTGCCCAGCGACATTTAATCATCCCTCGAACCTGGAGAAGCATACTCGTCTCCATTCCGGCAAGCGTCCACACCAGTGTCCTGACTGTCCCAAGAGCTTTACGCGCCGGCAACATCTAAATTCTCACATGCTTGTTCACACCGGGGAGCGTCCATACAATTGTGGGATTTGCCAAAGGGATTTTAAAAGCAGACCTGGTCTTCGGAATCACATCTGCAAGAATTCAGAAGTCGTCGAAAAGAAAAAAATTAAAAAGAAAAATAAAAATACTTCTTAATCCGCTTTCGCCCAAGAATAAAATTGAATATATTTTTGGAAGTGAATCAAGTCTTTTGTTCAGATTGTAGCAGATTGTAGCTCTGAATAGATTATTAAAGTTGACTTACTATTATTATTAATTTAATAAATTAGTTAAGTACATAAATATAATAATTTATACTCAGCTTACATACATATAAATTTAATTTAGCGGAAAATAAAAACAATCTTTTAGTTGAAAAAAATTATGTAACAATAGTTCTAATTGCATCGTTTTAAAAGGATTTAGTAATAGTTTGAAAGAGTTTATTTAATAATATTTCCGACATAGGGCATCAAATAGTAATTAAATTTAAAAAAGTTTTTAATTTAAAAGAGTATTAAATAAATTAAGTCATCGATAATCTGAAAAATACTGCACCCCGATAGTTTCGATAGTCAGCACCAGCATATCGATAGGTTTACAACACAATCGAATACTATTGTATGGAAAGGAAGTAAAAAAATTTTGTTTTCCTGTGATTACATTGTTAAATTGCGAATTATTATGGGGTCAATGTGCCGGGTGTGCATGAGCAGCTTCGTGACCCTTGTGGAGATATTCAGCAAGCAATCACAGTCAAGCGAAGAGCCCAGTCTGGTGGAAATGCTAACCGAGTGCGTCGATTGTGAGGTGAAAGAAGATGATCCATTGCCAAACCAGATTTGCTTGACGTGCGTAATTGAGGCTAAAAACGCATTCAGATTTAAGAGAAAATGCGAGCAGAGTTATAAGACCTTGTGGAAAATGCTAAGCGAAGGGAAAGACGATGCCCAAACTCCAGACTTGTGTATTGTGAAAATAGAGGAGCCGGAGATTCCTGACGAAGTGGTAATGCATGACAAGAGCCAGGAGCCCAAAGGAAAGACAATTACAAGTTTTGGGTCGATAATAAGCATCAAATCGCCCGTTAATTCCGTTGATAAGATTGCGGTAAAATGTGAAAACGTGAAAACGCTGCTGAGTGAACCCACGTTGACTTGTCAAATTGTGGATAGGAGTGCCCTCAAATGTCCCCATTGCCCGAAGTTATTTAACCAGCGTTGGAGCCTGCAGAGACACATCCGGGTTCACGGCGGGAATCCTTTCAAGTGTCTCCTCTGTTGCGCAACCTTCGCCCAGAGACATCAACTTGAGGAGCACACTTTGCAAGTTCACAACGAGCATCGGCCATACAAGTGTTCTAATTGCCAAAAATCTTTTAGCACAAGTACTAATTTTCAGCTGCATCTTCGCGTTCATTCGCGCTCGGCTCGTATATTCAAGTGTCCACACTGTCCGACAACCTTTGTTCGAAATTACGATCTCAAATATCACATCCTTGTGCACACTGGCGAACGTCCACACAAGTGTCCGCAATGCTCGAAGGCCTTCAAAAAAAAACAACACTTGGAGTACCATATGTTCACGCACAAAGGACGCGAATAATAATGTTGCTGTAGTAGACATAGAAATATTAATAAAAAAATATATGTGCAAGAGAATTCGTATAATTGATTGATTTTTTAAAAAAAATTTTTGCCGCTGCCGATATTTAGTACACATGGCTATCGACTTTATGAGCTTATCGAAATGCAAGTAATGTGTGTATCGGCAAAACAGAATAAAGTATCATTCATCTGCATATCGATACCAATGAAGAGATCGAAAAGACAACTGCGATACATCGATTAATATATACAATTTTTCTAATCGGTAGATATTCATCAAAACATCTTACAACAAAATATCGAAATGTAAGTAATGTGTGTACTTATCGGCTAAGCAGAATAAAGTATCAATTATCTGCATATCGATACCAATGAAGAGATCGAAAAGACAACTGCAATACATCGATTATTATATACAATTTTTCTAATCGGTAGATATTCATCGAAACATCGGACACCAAAATATCGAATTAAACAATCTGAAAAAATCGACTGGGCCCTAATCGATAAAACTACGTTCTGGTGTTTTTTTCTCAATCATCAACCAACTAAAATTACAATTTGGCAGAAAATATTTAAAGTTGAACTGAAAAATGGAAGCAGTTTGCCGGATTTGCATGGACAGCTCCGTCGCCCTTGTGGACATATTTGAGGAGCGAGCCTCGACAGCGGAGAAACCCAGCCTGGCCGATATGCTGAACGAGTGTGCCGGATGCAAAGTGAAGCAGGATGATCCACTCCCAAAGCAGATCTGCGATACCTGTGTATTGGATTGCCTGAATGCATTTCGATTTAAGCGTACTAGCCAGCAGAGTCAGGAGCGTTTCGTGGAGCTGTTAAACGAAAAGAAGGAAAAGGAGAAGCAGGAGCAGAAGGAAAAAGGGAAACTTAAAATGCAGGAAGATTGGAAACTGTCGGACCACAGTCTGGGTGTGGACTGGAAGATAGAGGATCAAAGTGATTCGGCTTCTTCCTATGAAGAGATTCTGTCTGATGTCAAACCCAAAATACAATCATCATCAAAGATGATTAATAATTATAATAATAGTGGCATGAAAATAAGCTCTGTCACATCGTGGAAAGGCAGAGTAATACCGATTACTACAAATCCATCAAAGCTCACTGGCAAAATTTATTGTTGCAAACTTTGTGGCAAGGAATTCTTGCAGTTGGATAAACTGACTAAGCACAAAACTCTGCACGACAACGAACTGCGACCATTTAAATGTCCATATTGCCCGTTAATATTTGCAAGAAGTTACTTGCTAAGAGCTCATCTGCATACCCACCCACAGTGTCGGCCATTCAAGTGCTCACATTGCCCCAAGACCTTTAGCCGCCAGCTGCAAGCCGAGGAGCACATGTATGCCCACAAGGGAATTCGTCCGTACCAGTGCGAGACGTGCAACAAGCCATTCAAGAGCTTGGCCGGATATAGGGGACACGTTTGTCGTGACACCCTCAGATATCCCAACTAATTTGGATCAGTTTTCAGTCTTTGTTTCATATTTTTAAGCTGAATTACAATAACTTCTTTAATTTAAATGAAATGTATAAAATTTAAATGAAAACTAAATGTTAATTAAAAAATTATCTTTTATCGTAACATAAAACGTTAAATTCGAAAAAACAAAAATAAAAGAAGGGAATTCACCATTGATTGATAATAGGTGAATTCTCCAGAAAATATTAGTTGTCCTTTAAGTATCAGAAAGAAATATAAAATCGTATATTATTAATTTAATTTAAGCAATAAAAATTAAGATTCGGATAGGAAAAAAGATTACGAATATTCGTTGACTTTACATATTCTTAAAATACCAGAAAGTATGAAAGATAGTATATGTATTAGTAACTGAGAACGAGGTTTAATCCAAGTATATGAAAAGCTGCCTATTTACTGCTCCAATCTGCGCTATAAATTGAATTTAGTTCAAGAAAGTTTTGCATGTCGTGCCAGCGAGGCAATCAATAATGTCACAAAGCCACAAAGATAACGAAAAAGAGAAAAGAAAATATGAATAATAAGAAAAAGATTAGCATAATTCGAACTCGAAGTGAATTGCAATTTATTAAACACGTACATGTCCAAAATTTACTATTGCTGAGCGAGAAATGCACATGTAATTTTTGTTGTTGTTGAATTAGAATTGATTATGTTGTGTGAATGGGGTTTGGTGTGTGTTTGTGGTGTATATATGTGGAGTTCAATAAGTGGTCGAAGGGGACTAGAACGATGTGTATTTGAGAGCCTGGCGCAAGGTCATGCAATCGACCTCGTCAATCTTGCAAGTGTTTGCCTTGATATTGATCTCCTCCTCCTGCATGACCTGGACATGCATCAGATAGCGCATGGATGCCTTGTTCTCATTCAACTTCTGGTTGAGCTTGCAAACGGAGGCTTTCAGCGCCTGCAGCTCGTTGTAGAGCGCATCCTGGACCATGTCGCAGGTCAGCTCGAGGCCAGGACGATGCGCCCGATTGCTGAGACGCGTCTGGCACAAGGTGATGGCACGCTGCTTATCCGACATCTCCTTCTCCAGTTCGCTCATGTTGCGCTGCACCTGATGGATGTGATCCATGGTGTCCTTGTGCTTGTTCTCCAGACACTGCTTCACATGCTTCGTCTCCGCGATGCGACGATCGAAGGCCTCATTGGTGCGATCCGTCTGATTCTGCATGTCCTCGCACACCTGCTTCAGCAGCAGATCGATATACGCACGCAGCTGGCCAGCGGAGACCAGAGCCTTGGCATTCGCCTCCAGATTCTCATAGGTCTGCGCCTGCCACTCGGTCAGCGAGAATTGACTTGGAATTGGATAGAAAATAATAATGAAAACTCTTAAGAGGATCTTTGGATCTAATACGTATTTCGAATAATTTTATAATTACCGAAAAAAAGGAAAATAAAGCGAAGAATCAAAAATAAAAATAAAATAAGCAAAGGAAAACTCACGAGTTTAAATAAGAAAATTTTACTTTCGCATGCTCCTAAAATTTTGTAAATTCTTTCCTCCCAACTTTAATTTTTCTAACACTCTTAATTTTGCATCGTTTTTGCTTTGTTTTCTAATTTTGTGTACAAATTTCAATGTTTTTACTTGCGAGTTTAAATCAAATATTGTTTATTTCGACTGTTTTGTTCCTTGTAAATTTTCTCTCCCAATATTAATTATGTCCTAAAATTCCATATATTGGTTTGCTAATTATGTGTTCCTAATAATTCAAATTTGTTTCCAAAATTCGGTATCTTTAGTATTTTTTTTCGAAATTTCTTATATAAAATCGTTTAAAATGAGATGACCTACCAGTGCTGCTTGGACAAGTCCTGCCCCTTGCCCAGATCATGCTGAAACTCCTTTAGTTTCAGGTTCTTCTCATCAATGGCCAACGACTTGTCCTTGGCTGCCAAATCCTGATCGAGCAAATACATCGCAGCACGCAGTTTGCGTATCTGCTCCTCGGCCTCCTTGAGGGCGGCATCGGCCAATCCCTGGCACCCCTTGATGACCTTCAGTTCGCGTCGCAGCGAACGATCCACCTCATCATCGCAGAGATCGACGCCAATGCGACCCTCGCGCATAATCAGACACTGCTTGCAAATCGCGAGCGATTTCTCCTTGAGGAACTCAATGGCGCTCAGGACACGATTGCGATACGTGTTCAAGGTTTCATCCTCCAACGTGGCCGTCTTCTTCTGTCGATTCAGTTCGTCGACCAGGAAGCGAATCTCGCTTGTCCTCTCGCGCATATGATGCTCCACCTCCCGCTGCCAGTTCTTGGTGGTGTCCTTCGTCTCGTCCACCACACGACGCGACTCCCTGAAGAGAGAAATGATGCAGTGTGCCTGCCGCTATAAAATTTTAATACATACTCGACAATGCGCTCGGCAAGCTTCTCCTGATCACAGGTGATCCTAAACTTGATCTTGTTATTGTAATCCCAATCCTCCTCGGAGTATCTGGGCGGACACTTGGCCACGGGTCCCAAATGCTTTCCGGCCAGCTGGAGGCCCGTTATGCGACGCGTCTTCAAATTCGGCAACATGATGATGATGATGATGCACTGCGTCTCTGACTTTAGCGATGTCTATATAGTATTACAAAATATAAATTTATATTTTTTTTAATGAGATTGCGTAAGTTTCTTTGTAGCAAAAGTTACGTATGCAATTCGATTTTCTTTCAGCTGTCACAAAATCCTTTAAATGGCACACTTTGTATATATAATATATATGTATTGTAGTCGCACCTGGCGAACTGTTCCGAATCTGTAACGACTTCAATTGCTACTGAGCCTGCTGCTGGCGAGACTCCAACTTCTCCTGCTACTCTTGCTTTTTTTTACTCCTTTTTCCCACTGATTTAGTTAAATCGATTCATGCTAAGGAATTTATCCGTTGCCTAGCGGTATTCATTATTATTATGCTGTATGTATGCTCTGCCCGTGTCCATGTGTGTCTCTCTGCCTGGTAGCCAAGCTCTCCCTCTGCCTCCCTCTCCATTTCCGTCTCTGTCAACTGCCAATTCAATTGGGCCAACTTCCAGTTGGAATTCCGGCGGTGGCAGGCGCGACTCACTCCTCCTCCCCTCTCTTCCCTCCCCTCTCTTTGTCGTCCTTGCGGTTTCTTTGCGCCATACAGTTTAAAAATAGCTTGTGCATGACTTTCAAGCAGCTCCTTCCCTCCTCCCCCTGATCGATTTATGTATTGCGACTAACATACTTTCGCTTTTTCCTTTTTTTTTATTTCTCCAACTTCCCTATTTTATCCGCCATTCATTTATGCTAATCAATGGCGCCACCAGAAAGACGCCATTTATGGATGACACAGTTTGAGCAGCACTGACCAACTCAACTATTTTTAGTTGTGCCACAAGAACATGCTCAGCTATATTTTGATTATCATTTTCAGTTTATAGTAAAAATACCAAGACTTTTTTGTATAAAATCATGCCAAAATTAACAACAACTTGTAAAGTTGTTAATTCAAATCTAGATCAAAGTATAATCCGATTGTAGTTTAGTTTCCAAATTCTGCATTCAAATGAATTTTACTTCGATTAAATAACTTTATGCCACAAGATATCGACTTCTAAGCAAAAAGGGATCCTTAAGTTTTCGCAAATTACAAATCTTAAGTTTTAATATTAATTAAAATTCTCATATCAGAATTAACTGAACTAAATTCTGCAAATGAACTACGATAAACTAAAAAGTTCAATAAATGGTAGATTTTTTATGAAAATCAATACAAAAAAAGAAAGAACAATCGAGTTTGAGTATTTCGTCAATAAATATAATAATTAACACGAAGAACTTACCTTAAAATTTCGAACCAAAATCAAGCTGAACTTTGTCGAATTTATGCTTTTTGTAAAATTTAGTTTGAATTTATTACGATATACATTTGTTTGTTTTTATCATAATATACCTATACATATGCATATGCAATTATGTAAGTATGTACGTGTGTCTGTGTGTGTGGGAACACGTATGTATGTGTATATATAGTTGTATGCACTTATATCTTAATGATAATAAAAATGTACAATTTAATTAACTAGGACCTGTTGATGTTCATTCATTTCAATAGTTTTCATTTCCTTTTTTTTTTAGTATTTTTTAGTGTTTGTTATTTGGATTTCGGTGTGGTCTGCTTTCAGTTTGGCTTCGACATCATTACAATTCTTCCTCATATCCTTCATCTTCTTCTGCATCATCTTCATCTTGCTCTTTACTATGGCCTCGAGTTATCTAAGAAGTGTTCTCCTTATAATCGTTAGACGTAGTACTCGTACTTTGTAATTAGACTCTCTTAATTAGTTGCTAACATGGCTAACTGGCTCTTGGCTCTTACAAAATAACTGTTATTATAATGCCAGAGTTGCCAATATATTGTATGATCGCGTGTTGATCGCAATTTAATGAATTATTAACAGTGAACTTGTTGTTTTAGTTTTTTTCTTTTCTTTTTTTGGAGTCAGTCACCCAAACGTTAAATTAGTTTAAATTTCAAGTTGTGTAATTATTATTTGCTGTTCTTCTGTACAAATCGCTAAACTTAATTATTGTAACTCTAAAATCTAATGCGACTTCACTTTGTCATTTCTGTGGACCTGTTGTGTATCTGTAAATGTATCTGTATCTGTATTGCTGTTGTTGTTTGCTGGGCTTTAAGTTTTGTCTCAATTGTTTAACTTGGCTATCTACGAATATAAACTGTAACTGTAATTGCTTGGTTTTTCTTTTTATTATTTTAATATTTTTGCTTATTTATTTCTTATTTAAATTCATTTATTTGCTCTTTGTTTTATTGTTTAATTTGTTGCTAGTTTGTTGTTGTTGTTGTTTCCTTTAGTGTAGGCAGTGTTTCATCATTCTTGGGTGTTGCTCTTGGTATTTCTTTCTTTTGCTTCTTCGTCATCAATTTTCCTTTGTTTTTTTTTTTTACATCTTTCTTAAGTTTTAGCACAATATTTTTGTAAATTTTTTTTTTTTTTGGTTTTTTGGTTTCCTTTTATTTTGTTGGCTTTTCCAACAAAGAAAATAAGACATTTCTTATTCAATTTGCCGGCGCCACAATGAAAACAGTTTTTCTTTCAATTTTGCTTTTTTTTATAATAACGAAATCAAAATTTATGAAAATTATAATTAGCAAAGAATGAAAAATAAAAAAGTAAATCATGCACATAAACAATCAAGTTTTACAATCCAAAAAAATGTTTATATTTATATGTAGTTTTCTTGCTTAAATCGCATACAAACATTTTCGTTAGCTAAATATTTGTTGCTCTTGCTCTCATTTTATCATAGTTATATTTGTTGTTGTATTATAATTTAGTTGGTTTTCTTTTCTTTTCTTTTAACAAAAATAATTGCTTTTGAGGTATTTTCTTTTTGTTTATATAAATATGTTTTGTTTTTGTGTTCTTTTATTTTATTTATACACATAACCATTATAAGTATTTAGTCGTTCTCGTTTTCAATAGTTTGTTTATCATTTTGTTTTGTTTTTGTTTTTGTATTGTAGTTGTCTTGTCTTTTTGTAAACAATTCAAAGCACCTTTTGATTATATTTGACATTGTATTTTGTTTTCTTTTTTTTCATTTTTCTTTCGTTTTTTTTTTTTAATTTTTTTTTTTGCGATTTTTTGTTTAATAATTTGCAAATATCAGTAATAAGATGATAAACAAAAAACAACTGAAACAGAATATAATCAAAGTACATACACAAATTAAATTGTTTATTTGTTTTAGTTTACTTTTTAGTTACTTTTTGTTTTTGTTGTTGTGGCAGCATTTAGTTTCTCAGTACACAATAATTATTGGATTTAAAGTATAGCATCATCGGGGTTTAGTTTCATATTTTTACAACTTAACTAAAATTTAGTAAATTTCTTTTCTTTTTTGTTTTTGTTTTCGTTTTTTCATTTTGCCGCTTTTGTTGTAAGAAATGCCTTATTTTGTTTTGTAATTTGTAAAGAATCGAACAACTTTTAAGTAACATAACTAAGAAAATGTTGCGCAGCAACTGAAAGCGAGTTTAGGATAAACAATCTATGAAATAAATAAAAATAAATCAAGAAAACTCAATAAATTGGCTATGTATGCATATTAACATGTGTCTTGACCAGCTTGGAAACCATTTTCAATATCGTTTCATTTCATTTATATATATTCATTTTTATTACCATTATCATTATCATTAGCAGTAGCATTATCATTATTGTGGTAGGTTGTAAAGTGGGGATTGATTTTGCAGTCCTATAACTATGGTCACTATACACAGAGGTTTCTCTTTCTGTTTTGTTTCTTTTGTTTTCGTTTTTAAATGGCTAGACAAGAAATAATGAATTTAAAGCTTGCAACTAAACAAAATATTATTTTCATAATCATTACAAATGGTTCAGTTAAATCAATATAACTCAGCAACATAATCATAACTATTGTCCTTTTAACTATGCATATAGTAAGTATAAATATATATATTTATGTTTTGTGTGTGTGAGTTTGTGTGTGTGTGTATATGTTTATAAAAAAATCAAAAAGTTGAAAGTGTACATTTGAACTAAATTGTTTAAACCTTTTTGCCTATAAGTATAAAATATAGTTAGTAAGTAGGTAAATATTTTACACGATTCTCGCTTTCTCAGCTAGCTTTCCTCGTTATCGTTATCGCTCTCGCATTTCCTTTCTCTTCATCTGCATCCGCTCTCAATCTCCTGCAATCTACATACATATATAGTTATATTCTATATATAGTAAGCTATAGCTATAGCATATGTTATATATATTAGATTATGTTATGTGTATGTCTCTAACTGTAGTATTTATGTATGTATATCCAAACAAAACGTTCATCGTAGCGCTTCTCTCGCTTCCCTTTCTCTCGTTCTCTTTTTTTTCATAACAAAAACAATTTGCTTTCTTTTGCTTCATTTCCAACTCTGCTGTTGATTCCTCCATTTCGTCAATATAGTAACCTTAGACCATGGGCAGTCCCTGCTGCACATCCATCATCTCGTCCTGCGCCGGCGACGGACGTGGCGCAAATGTTTGCATATGATGCGGATGTGGATGCTGGTGCTGATGTGGCGGCGTGGCACGGGCAAACATCGTTGAGCGTTGCATTACCATGGGCGCGTTGGCGCCAACATTCGCGTTCGCTGACGGGAACTGCAATCGAAAGCTGTTGTCCGGATGGTGATGCTGCCGGGGAGTGCGACGTGGTGAACGTGCCGGCATCCGATTGGCCCGATGCATATCCTCCAGTATCGATGGCGCGACATAGGTAAACCCCTGCAAAAGAAATCACACAGTTTATTACATGGATACTTTAAAGAAGTTCGATTCGAAAAAAAATTATAACATAAATTTCGAAATTGATTTTAATTTGAAATTCTTTACCCTCCACACCCTAACTGGACTCTATCTTAAAACAAATCAAGATTTTCATAAATTTCGCGCCTTTTCTTTTTATTGTGTCATAATTTCAATCTTTTACTAAAATGAAGTATTTTTTTTAACAACTTTGTTGGCTTTACAAATCAATAAAATAAGAAAAAACAAGTTAAAATGTTGCAAATTTATAGACCTGATGAAAATGAATTTTCCCAACAGTTTCCTCCCACTCCCACACATGAAGCTAGCCCACTTGGTTGATCGTGTGCGCAATTGAATTTGGAGCAGGTCTCCCCTGGCGCATACTAATTCCCCGCCAGGGATTATGTAAGGCAACCAAGCCACCGACCAACTGACCCAACTGCCTATGTAACACATTTTGCACAATTTTCTTTCCGACAGCGCAAAAGACACTAATTAAATTTTGACGAAATTCAAAAACCAAAAGAAATATATATATGTATGTATACAAATAATAAACAAAAATACAAATGCAATAAAATAATTAAAAAAGCCGCTGGCTGTCGGCGGTGTAAATTCATCCGGCACGCCACAATCATCGCACCGATGAGGAGAAGCTGCATAAACGCGTGACGCGTCGAATTGGAATGGAATGAAACTGTACGTGAGCGCAATGCTAATTGGAACCCCAATTTGGGAGCTGATCATATCACATCATACAATGCATTGCACGGTAGTCGCTTGCTGTTGACCCACTAAACTGAAGTAGCGGGAGAATTGTGAGAAAGTTCATAATAAAGCTTAAGGAGGTTCTAATTGTTAAAAGAACTCTCCGATTAGCAGCTAGAGCTTTAAAGCTTTACTTATTAGAATGATTATCCGATTGGATGCACTTGCAAACTGTAAGTTTTTCAATACAATATGCATAAAACTGTTGCCAGTCTCTAAGTTATATTATCTTACATCCAGCGCTATAAGAAATTTTTATTGTTTAAGCTGTTAATAATTTATAATATTTAAAGCTTATTTTAATCTAAAAAACAATACGAGTGCAGTTTCAGTAACTTTCAAACAGAAAAATAAACATTGGCTGTTATAGATTACAGCATTTAAAGCGCTCGTTTTGCCAATTGGCTAAAACAAACAAAGCTTGACTACTATCTATACACAAATAAAGGCTGAAAAGGGCCGAAACGCACTTGCCGCATTTTATAAACAAATAAAGACAAACACACTAAGCAAAAACAACAACAGAAGCTCTGTTTTGGCTGCTCATGAGTTGCAATTAGCTGCTCATGGGCCAAAGCCAGTAGCAGGCACAGCAACAACAACAACGATAGTAAGCACAAACAACAAAACATTAAAATAAACTCTCTTCGTCTTCAGCCACGGCCACTTCTCAGTCACGTTCGTTGGCCAGTCTCAAAGAAACGTTCAAACTGTGCGCACGACGGCAGCAGAGCAAGAGCGAAACAAGAAGAAGACGATATAAAATCAACTTTCGTGTGGTGTAGAAAATTTCAAGCGGGCTCGTCATCTGATACCGCTATGCTTTTTATAAGGCGCGCACTCGTGTCATTTTGGAGAAAGGCTTAGCTGGGATTGGCAAAAAGCTCGACAACAGCAACAACAATATACATATGTTTGACATTTAATTTCACTATGCGCACGCATTGACATTGATTCTTAAACGGAGTTGCACAAGCGTTTGCCCTTCAGGTCTATTAAGTTGTTCACACAAAAGATCCATAGTCCAAAATCAAACCAGTTCACGAAAAGCTTGCAGTCGACGGTTTGTGAGAGAGGGAGAGCGAAAGAGAGAGAGACGCGCAAGCGCACGTGCAGAAAGCGAGAGCGCAGCAGCGACAGCGTCGCGTCGTCGCGTGCTTAAGTAGGACAAGAACTGTGTGGCGGCAGCGCAGTCAACGTCAAAGCCAACGCAGACGTCGTCAAACTGCAATGACTGTCAAACTGTGCGTGCGGAAGTGAAATGGTGTGACAATTAAATTGCATAATTTTCAATAAACCACTAAACAAAAATTCGTAACGAGTTGCTAACAATAAAAGCATGTGCAAGAAATCTGTAATAAAAATTGGCAAACGTTCGAATTGTGTGAAAACAGCAACAACAACATAAGTAAACACCACAAATTTGTGGTCACCAGAGAAATTAAAGCGCAGCTTTGTTCGCTTACTGGGAATGAACATAGATAATTGCAACAACAGAAAATAAACAGTTACAAAAAAATTAGCAAGCTACGTGCGTTTTTTCTATCTATTTGTGTAAAATGTCCAAGACGTTGAAAATAAATTCACTCTCGTTGCTGCTGCTGATGGCGGCAGCGTTGGCAGCAGCGCTGCCTCAGCAACAGCAGCAACAAGTACGACAGCAGCAGCAACTATTGCCAGCAACTGTTGCAACTACAAGCACGACAACAAAACTAGTAAATGCAACTGACGGCGTTGGCACTTTCATCGATAACAACAACAACTACAACAACGAAGCGACTACTGTCTCCATCGAGCAACAACAACAAACATTGCAATATGCACATATAACGGCATTAGATAAAGAAGTAGGTATGCATACGGTATCTATTGGCAATGGACGCAGCTGATCAGCTGTAAAGCGCAAATCGAATACTCTTACTGCGTGCCTAATCATTATTTTGTGATTAAACTTTGTAGATCAGAGTGAATCTGCATAGTGTTATTTGTTTAATTGCTTTTGGACTGTGAATGAGAAATATATTGCAACGATTGTGAATGAAGTTTAGCTAAACTTAGATCGGTCTTTTACGAATGTTCTTTTGAACTAGTTAAACTGGATCAGTAATGAATCAGTGCTGAGCCGTTGCACTTTAGGATGACCAAAGGACATTTCTTAAGGCGAACTATTTAAATACTAAATGTTAGGGTGACCAGTTTATTAAAAGAAAATCAAACCAGGCGTTTTGTTTGCAAGTTTAACTTTCATACTTTCATATGTAATTCAGAGCAACCAAAATTCGAGTATTACATACTTTGTAGTGTCTGCAGTTTGTTGATGTTAAGTGAAATTTTCGACATGATTTACTTGGATGACCGACGACGCCTTCGTCGCTCGTGTGACTCCACCAAAGTGCGTATTTATATGGAACGACAGTAGCCAAAAATAAACAAAACCAACAACAAGCGTTTAATTTGCAAATTAGCCGCAGCACTAACAATAACAGCAACAACAACAACAACTACAAAGTTAACGAATTTTAAGTACTGCAAGGAAAGGGGAAAGGAGGCAACTTTTTGGGTGGCCACTTCAAGTGTGTGAAAGTGAAATTTATTACACCTGAGCTTTAAAAAAAACGAACGAATTTAGAGCTAGACCATTGACTGGTTTTTAGAGTGTAGATGTGTGTGCGTGTGTGTGTGTTGTTTTGGGGCAGGTTGAGTAATTGCCTTAACGTCTAAGAGCTAATTAAAATCAACTTAATGATGTTAATCTCGTCTTCGTTTTTTTTAAATCAAAATTCAGTTGAACGTTTGATTAAACAATGGGCGCCGATTGTTTGGCTGGCGCCGGAGGAGAAATTCATGCCGCTGGGCGTGGAGGAGTTTCTCCAGCATGTGCATCCCATGGACAAGGATCGCAGCTTTACGCCCGGCATGCCCTTCAGTGAATACTCCACCAAATCGCATCTGGTAACCAATTCCGAGATGGAGGATCTGCTGCAGAACGAGCAGTCCTTCATCTATGGCCGCAATCCCAATGAGGCGCCAGTGCCCATCTATGGCGTGGCCACACTCTGTCCAGCGCCGCCGAAACGTGAGCCAGAAGTGGTGCCGTTGCCATTGCCATTGTCCAGCACACGGGGACCCTACATACCCGTCTCCATAGATCCGCTGGAGGAGCGCAATGACACAGTGCGACGTTCGTCGCGATTGTTTCCATTGTTCCAGCGCGTGAAGCGGGAGACGCCCTCAATGCCGGAATACGCACCGCTCAGTGACTATGATCTGGTCATGGGAGAGACACAAATGGGAAGTGCAACGATGCCAGAGCCGGCGACGGAGATGGAACCAGACATGGACAACGGGCTGCCAGTAAACAATTTCATTGCCAATCTGGCGGACAATGTCAAGTTTAGTGGTGGCCCCGATCCTGACGATAATCTCGAGGATAACAGCATTGGCGAGTCGCCAGCGCAGGAGACGCAGGGAATCAGGGGAAATCTGCCTGGTTTCCACGTCACCTACTGGATGTTCTATCCCTACAGTCAGGGTAAAACCATGTGCACACTCAGCTTGGGTCCATTGGGTCGTATACCCTTTCCGGCTGTCTATGGTTATTGTCTGGGCCATCGTCGGGACATTGGCAGCCACGTGGGCGACTGGGAGCACATGAGTCTGTACTTCAATGGCGACGCTGAGCCCCAGGCCATGTATGTCTCGGCCCACGATGCGGGCGCCTATTATAGCTACAATCGCCTGACAGGCTCCTTTGAGTTCCGCCGCCAGGAGACACGCAAGGGCATCCTGCAGCGTCCCAACTTCCCCAAGACGGTGACCACCTTCAAGAATCATCCCGTGCTCTTTGCCGCCAGGGGTTCACATGGACTGTGGACTGCGCCGGGGAAGCATCGATTCGTCAAGGTGGCCAGACTATATGACATCAATGGTTTCGGCACGCCCTGGAACACTTGGAAGGCCGTCGACATAAGCTACAAGAATCTCAGATCCTATGGTGAGTACTTATGAGTTGAGGAAGTTAATTCTATCTAATGCTCATATTGTTGTCTTGGCACAGGTCGCTCGCTGGTTCCCGATTGGCTGACCTATCGCGGCAAGTGGGGTAATCCCAAGAGCAAATGCCATCCCTTCCGACGCATCGGTCTCAACTTCTGCGAGTTTACAGACGGACCCACTGGCATTCCTCTAAAGGAGCCGCACTTTGAATGCGGTGCAGACTATCGTTGATTGTTAGCTTGCGATACTGTTTAGATTCTTCTCTGTCTAGAATTAAGCGTATCTTTAGAAAAGTATTTATTGTGAAATTCCCGCCCGAAGATTACTCCCAAAACAGCATTAAAAATTGAATTAAGAAACCATGCAGAACTGTTGGACAATACAAACTGAAAACTGATTGAGAAAGAAAAGTAGAAAAATCAACATAATTATACACAGCAATGTCTAACGATTTCTCGACTCTTTGCTTCATAATTATAGTTACATTCAACCTTAGTAAGAAACCTCAATTCAGTTGTTAATTCCCACTAGTTGCTGAGAAATATCATTAACAATATCATCTTATATTCTATCTTTACTCACTTGGAAAATTAAATTGGCACTTTCGCTGAGCGTTGTATCGTCCGGTGAGTCCACAGGAATTTGTCTTGTGAATCTCGTATCAAACTGGGAAACATCATCCTCGCTTCGCTGTTGAAATCAAAAGTTTAAACATGTGTATCAAGTTTATATATATATAAAGATGACAGCTTACCAGCAGCGGCTTTATGGGCGGCTCTAAGCGTCGGGCGACAACATCTTCCCAGTTGACATGCTTGAAGAATGGATGTATTTGCACGGCTGCCGCATCCTCGGGTCCGCTGCCCAGACGCAGTGGCTCCTGTCGCTTCATCAGGCGTCGCACCAGATCTCTGGCTTCCGGTGTGAGGTAGGCTGGCAGATTAAGCTTTGCTTTCAATATGGTCTCAATGGTTTTCTTGCGATTCTCGGCGGTGAAGGGCGGCTAAAGCAAAGACATGAGGGATTA
The DNA here is from genome assembly GCA_037043405.1 of Drosophila subquinaria. NCBI lineage: Eukaryota > Metazoa > Arthropoda > Insecta > Diptera > Drosophilidae > Drosophila > Drosophila subquinaria. The sequence continues at coordinate 305,513 of JBAMBL010000490.1, read as the reverse complement.
GCATATCATAAGTTGGAATCATTTTAATTGGCACTTACCACGCCTGTGAGCATGTCAAACATGAGTGCGCCCAGTGACCACCAGTCAACGGCTTTGCCATGGCCACTTCTGGTGAGGATTTCAGGTGCCCTGCAGATGATAAAAAGTGGTACAAGTTATTTACTTGTTGTTTTTCGGTATTAAGGATTTGGATTAGAAAATGCTTGGCGGGCGCGCACGCACATGTACTCAATAGTGCCGCAGAAGGTGTGGGTGACAATACCCTCTTGTATGTGCTCCTTGCACAGACCAAAATCTGTTAGCTTCACATGTCCCTGGGCATCCAGCAATATATTCTCTGGCTTCAGATCGCGATAGATAATGCCAAGTTTATGTAAATGTCCCAATGCCAATATAATTTCACTCAAATAGAAGCTAAAAAGCAAAATAGATTCGATTAGTCAACAGTTGATTGTAAATACGAGATTGGATTACCATGTGGTATCCTCCAAAAAGATGCCCTCGCGCTCCAAATGCATAAACAGCTCACCGCCGCTCAGATACTCGAGTATCAGATACAGTTTACCGTCTGTTTGAAAGGCATACACCAGTTCCACAATAAACGGATGCTGAAATGAATTGAATAAATAAATAAATTAGTTATTATTATTATTACTTTTAAATTTCTTTGATAAATATGTAAATTTAATTTTAATCATCTCACCTTTACAGCCTCGAGTATGTTGCGTTCAGCTCGCGTGTGCGCCGTGTCCTTTTGATTGGTCACTATCGATGCCTTCTTGAGCACCTTCATGGCAAAATATTTATTGGCATCACGTCCAGCGGTTTTGCGCACCTGTAAACACGATAATTTAAAGATTAATTGAAATATTTGGATGCATTAATTGTTTTTAACTCACCTGAAATACTTTGCCGTAACCACCTTTGCCCAAAACTTTCTTAAGCTCAAAGTCCTTGGGGCCCAATTTGATTTTGCCAGGATTGACATTCTCCTCCGAGAGCTCAATAGACTCCTGGCCCTCATTGCTATTGCGGGAAGAGGGAGGAGGCAAGAGGAGATAGAGAATTTAGTTAACCTATTAGTTTAGCAAGTGCTGCAGATTGTCACTGCTTATGGTGTTTGCGTGGGAAATGGACAGCCCACGCGTTCTATAAATAAAACCATTGGCAAACACGCGCCAATTGGCGCCCCCAAACCCTCAATATCATCCCCATCGCATCCACTCCATCAACGTATCGAGTGTTTGCACATTGGCTGGCTGCCTGGCATATTGCCCACTAGACAGGGCCAAACAACAGCTTGTTGGTAGTCAATTGTTAGTTGTAAACACTTCTGTCGTCGACATATGACAGGAACAAGTAAATAGAAATAAGGTAGCCGCCTTATCAGTTCGGTAGCTGCGTCAGGTGCCTGTCTGGTGGCAATTGATATGCGCCCAGGCAAAGCCGATTATCATCCTAAACCAGTTAATACTTTTCGGGCTTTCCCGCTAACATTTGTTCGCCAGTTTTCCACAGAAAAGAATCGCAATCTCAAAATTGCTGTCTCATCTTCCGTCAGCGACATAACTTAAGCATTACTCACTCTTGATGTAGATTTATGCTCAATTCCGGTTCTAGATCGACCTGCAAGAGACAGAATGAGAAAGAGAGAATGAGAATAAGAATGAGATAATAAACGATATGTAAATGAGTCAGAAAACTTGAACAATTAGTCAGTAGTTGGTACTAATTGACCGAGAGATACTTGCTATGCAAATTGTAAATACGTAACCTAATACTTTTTTTCTCGAAAGTTTATTTATTAATTAACAATAGGTGACATTTTTATTTAATTTAAGCAACTTTGTAAAAGTCTTCCTGGTTTAAAGAAATTAAGGAATTTGTTTTAGCATTTACAAATTAGAATATAAATAGGGTGTAGCTTTATTATCACAAAATATCAAACAGAATTAATCAGGAAGTGAGAAATTCCTAATATAAAACAGAACAAATTTTTCTATTCAATAAATTAATTATTTCTTTAATTTCTGCATCCAAACAAAAAGGTTCTGAAAAATTAATTGGTTAAAAAATCTTACAGGAATCCTTTAATAATAGTTCTAAAGAATTTTTGCATAGCTTAGTATACGATTTGTGATAAATGTTACGACTACCTGAAGCTGTGCAATGTGTCGTAATGAGAAAAATAAATATGCTTAAGATTTGCTCATTTGAGAGAAAGTGCTTTTGGGGCAAGAGAAATCGTTAAAAGCGGCAACGCCGACGCAGAACGATTCACGGTGAAATACCGCTTTAAAAGCCACTTGGCTCTCGGGTTGTTTAGACGAGAGTCTATATACAAGTTTATGTACAACGAAACAGGCAGGCACACTTCTCCACACTCATACACAGAGAAAGAGAGAGGGAGAGGGAGAGAGAGATAGAGACTCACGCACACCTTCTCTTTAATGACAAACTAAAATTAGAACTCGGAACAATGCCAAATACTCTGCCACTGATGCTAATGCTGCTGCTGCTGCTGAGGCGTTTGATTCTCTGATCTGTAGGGGATTTGGAGACTTGGTCTCGGACTCTACAAAGTTTCTATATATATATTGAATTCTATGTGACGCCCGCATAAACTAAAAAACCCATTTGGCCGAATGGAAACTGGTTCAGCCTCGTCAAATGATGGCGCCGAAATCCAATTAACAAATCCATCATAATTTCCAGTGTCCACAAATCGAGGGCGGTTGCTCCGTTTGCATTGCGTGAAAAAACCACAAGTATTTATGATAAAAATAAAAAATGGTATGGAAAACGGAACACTTCGATTGCATTATTTTAAAAGCTAGAAAATAAAACAAACAAAGCAGCACGCGCCGATCAACTTGATTCCCAAGTCATTTTAACATTTTCTTCTACTTATTTTTGTTTCTGTGTGTTTCGCCTTATCAGCAGGGATTTTTTTTTCGTTTTCTAATTTTTTATTAGACGCTGATAAGAATTTGTGTTCTCTTTTTTTGTTAAGTGGGAGTTTAGCTTACAGCAATATGACAGACGACAAGAGTGTGTGTGTTGTGTGTGTGCTGGAAATTAACCCAGCAGCATTTTAAAGCGTGAAAACCATAATGAAAACAACCTTCGCTGACCATTCGATGATCAATGATTCACCCAGGATAGAAAGAAGATAAGATAGAAAGTATATTTTGAGTCAGCTATAAGCAATAACTGATTAAGATTATGCGGCCATTTTTATTGGGAGCTTAATATTTTATTCCCTCATTTTGGCACGAAATTCCAGATTTCTTATTTTATTAAACGGTTTTATAATTTTTTAGCTAAAAATCATGCTACTGAGATTTAATTGATTAATTATCAGATTTCCAGAGAATCGCACAAGACTTGTATCAATTATTATTGAGGCCAGAGAATGAAAAGTTCGACTGGGTTGTTGCTCTATAGTTGTTGTAATTCAAAAGTTGATACTGTCAGCTGTATGTGTGTGTGTGTGTGTGTATTGTTTGTAATCATAAATATACATAGGCATGTAGGTATGTATTTACGTGACGGAGTGAACAATTGATAATGATTATTTTGAAGGACATTTGTTTAGTTTGATTGCTTAATATCGAAAGACATTATTGGTTACTATATGTGGCGATAATGATATAGAAATTGTGTTTCATAAGGGGGCAAAACATAAGCTGTGTGCTGAGTGAAGATGTTGAATAACCTGATGACGCCACACGCTCCCGTGTGTCTCTGTGATGGACTTTTGCGCAGCAGATAAGCCACCGAATTAAATTCAGCTCCCTGACAGAGAAAATACGAATATTGTGGCCAGCTGCGCCTTTGAAGGTGCAGACAAAGCGAAGGTAAACAAAGAGGGAAAACTCTTAAATGCTGCATGCGGAGGTGGAGGGGGGAGTCTCTGCTGTTGCGCAGTTTAAATTTATTGTACTACTCACATCATCCAATTCGATCCTGTCGTCATCCGAATCTTGTGCTTTGTCATCCTCGTGCAGCTCGAGATCGAAGAGTTCACTGGGATCACTCACGTCCGCCATTTGTCGTTGTGTTTGTTGTCGTCACTCACTCACACTCACACAGACACGCACAGGCACACTCTCACGCACACACAAGCGCAAACACAGGCAAACACTTTGCTTCACTTTGCTATGAATTTGTTGCTGCTTTTGCTTCTGCTGCTGAAACAATACGGAAACAACCCAGCGAGACAACAACGGCGACGAAACGTGAAGAGACACAGAGACGCAGCGTTTCTTGGCAATGCTGCGATTTTTGATTTAGATTTTTAGTTTTTGCTTTTGGTTTATTCCACCAGGTGCGGGGGCACTTTTCGTGGCTCCGAAGGTTATTTGTTTATTAGTTAATAGAATATGAATGGAATCGGAGGCGCAGCAGCAGCAGCGGAGCGCCAATGCCACAGCCACACAATGCCAATATATACACAATCGCACACAGACGACGGAGACGCGACCATGAGACGCATACAGAGGCGCACGCAAGTTGCCACACGACGGGAGCCCACACGCGCGCTCACGTTGAAATCTTCAAATTAAATTAAATGTAGTTTAATAATAATTAAAATGCACTTTTTCTTTGTTTGCTTGCAACCCAGAACACGAGGTAGTTGACTGACTACAACAAAAAAAAACAAGGTGGCAGCCCGAGGTAAGTTGACTTCAACAATAACAAGGTGGCAACCTTGGCAACTGTGGCAGAAATGACAATAATGGTATTCCGGATTAGATTATTTTTACGGAACGACCCTTTTTGCGCACTGATTAGTTTTAGATGGCCGAACAGCTGATTGACAACTAAAATGTATACAAAAATGGGCGCAATTGCACAAAATGACGAAAGAAAGCTAGAATAGAAAATTGATAAACGTATTATACGAAAGTTTGCTCATCGAATATGTTCTTATTAAATATTTGGAGCTTTTTAATGGTGAGTCATACAAAACCAAATCAAAATCAAAACGAATTCTGCCTCAGAGCTGTTCCCGGAATACCGTTAATATTTATCTCTTTTCAGAAATATTGTTAAGAATGGATTTTTCTTAAATTAATTTTAAAGGTACAGTTTTGAAATTTTCACAGAAGTTTTGTTATATTTTGCCAATTTCTAAATTTTTTTTTAGAATTTATAATTAATTTCTTAATTTTTCACCACGCAAAGAGAGACATGCCCCAAACCATATTAAAAAATAAATCTATTATTTTAGAAAATTTATAGTTTTCTTGGTTTATGGAATTTGTACTTTATTGAATAATAATAAATTAATATTTTTGAATAAAATTAATTAATTAATTTCCATTAGAAAAACTGACATGGGACCCAAATTTCTATCGATGTGTGGATACACATTGCATCCACTTCTGGCACGAATGCTGCCATATGTCACCTACCAGCGTTGCAACAAATGCTGCCATCTCGAATGTGTCATACTTGGAGGAGTATCGATGCCTCTTCCAATGTGTGTTCACGACCGCCACAGTCGGTCGCCATTTCGGCGCGCAATTTTGAAATTAAATTTATATTTTTTAAAATTTTAAATAATTATTATAATTATAAAGTTGATAAAATAGCGGCTATAATTTTTTAAAATCTAAATTAGAAATTCCAATTTAATGAAAAATTATGTAAAGTTTTCAAAATTCCAGCTCAAAAATTAAAAAAATAGAAAATAAGGTTCCCTTTTAAAAAAATACTAAAAAATATGGAGACGTCTTTTTTTCTGTGGTTAGATGGTTGCCACCGTGTGTTGGAAACAAACGCTGCCACCGTTTTTCAACACTGTTGGTCTTCTCGTGTAGGGATGGCGATATCCAAAATAGTGACGATATTGATATCCAAAATAATATCGTATATAATATCATATCGAAAATATCATATCGTAGTAAATATCGTAAATATCGCCATGAATATCGATAAAAACGATATTCTTATGTTTTCAACAAAAACATCAAATTTTATTGAATACAGTTTGTTCAATTAATAACAATATTTATTAATTCACAAATTAAATAAAGAAATGCTTCTTAAGCAGTTTAAAAGGAAAGAGAATATCAGAATTTCAAAAACTTAAAACTTGCACCGAACAGAAAGTGAGTGCACTTCGAAATAAATAAATAATCACGTTTAAAAATGATTTAAAATTACTTAATTTGGCATATTGGAAATGTGTAACGCGAACGCACGATGCAACCAGCATCACCGCTCACAGAATAGAAGGGAAAAACGAAAATTTTGAGATGATATGTATTTTTCGATATATCGAATTAAAGCTCGATATATCTAAATGGTATCGCATTAAATATCATATCGTCTCCTGCTTGGATATCGTTAGTAAATATCGATATAATATCGATATCGCCATATCGATACCCATCCCTATTCTCGTGTGTGTTTGTGTTCGTTAATAACCCAATAATTAAGCACGCAGCGCAACAAAAGTGCACAAAAAAGAGCTTTTCATCAGAAAGTAATCCAGTTTTTAAACAGTAATTAACAATGTGCACTGGTGGTTCACCTAGCAGCAATGGTTCCCAAGCCGGCGACAGCACCGAGAGCGAGCAACAACCACCAGCAACGCAGCAGCAGCAGGAACAGACACAGAGAAGGGCGATTGATGCGTCCACGACAGAAGAGATTCTTGCTGAATATGGCGAAAATTTGAAGCTGTTAACATTGAACTCGCAAGTCGCCGAGCTGCTGACCATCATCCGGGATAAGTAAGTGAATACCACAAGCTGTCATTGCCTTTGTTTTTATATTTTCCTCATTCTCCCACAGAAACACGTCGCGTAGCGATTTTAAATTTTATGCTGACCGGCTAATACGGTTGGTCATCGAGGAATCTCTTAACCAGCTGCCCTATTCTGACTGCGACGTGGAGACGCCCACGGGTGCCATTTATAAGGGCCTCAAATATCGATCCGGCAACTGCGGCGTCTCCATTATACGATCTGGAGAGGCCATGGAGCAGGGATTGCGAGATTGCTGCCGCTCCATACGCATTGGAAAGATCCTGGTTGAATCGGATGCTAATACACATGAGGCACGAGTGGTCTATGCACGTTTTCCCGACGACATCGGTAGCCGCCAGGTGCTGCTCATGTATCCCATCATGTCCACCGGGAATACAGTCTTGCAGGCGGTCAATGTGCTGCGGGAGCATGGTGTCCCCGAGAAGTGCATCATACTGTCGAATCTATTTTGCACACCTGTCGCTGCACGCACCGTGGTCAATGCGTTTCCTAATATGAAGATTCTCACCTCCGAACTGCATCCGGTGGCGCCCAATCATTTTGGCCAGAAATACTTTGGTACTGACTAGATAGGTAGTCACAACAACAGCAGCAAGCAACTTACAAGACTTGACAACTAAGCTCTGCTTAGGATAGGTAGTGTGTGCTAGTGTTAGATTACTTACCACTCACCCAAAAGAGAAAAACCCAAATCTCCATTTTGACCAACTAACTGCGATTTTGTTGAAAATTTTGCATGGCTTTTTACTAACATATTTTTTTTATTTTGTTTTGTCTTTAGATGACCTTTGAATTGCAAGAGGAGCCCAAAAACTACAATGAAATATTCTATATTTTAATTAGCCTTTTAAAATTTGCTTTATTTTAATGGAAAAATCGCAAAGATACGTGACTTGTTAAAACTTATATGTAAATACAAACGGAATAAATATTCTATATATAACACTTAGGAGCTCATTTTATAGTTGACCACCGTGTCAACCTTATGCAATCCGGTCGAGAAGGAGCGCAACTGGACGGCCTGTGCATTCGGTATGAAGACAGCGCCGGTTTCGTCCCACTGTGCTGGTATTTCGGTATTTTGTAGCGTATGAATCATCACATCAAAGGTGCAAATGCAGTCGAGCAGCGGTAAATAGCTCACGGTAGCCGATATCTGTCTCATCACATCCCGAATCTCGTTCTGTATGCGACCCAGCTGCTTTGAGGACGTCAGCTTGGTTGGATCGCCGGTTTCGCCGTCACCAGACTCTGCCTGCATTTTAAAGTCCCAGCACTCGAGCACTTCCTTGGTGTGAGCATTGGTTATGACCATCGAGATTTTGTTAATCATATTCTTGGACAGCCATTCTGCAAGAGGAAAAAGTGATCGAAGAAGGAAATCAATCACAATTTCACAAACGTGCGAATTAAACTAACCTTCTGTTTGTGCCAAAACGTTCTGCAAGAAGGTGGTGATCTTGGGATCTTTCGACATGAGTATGGTCAGGCCATATTGTTGTGTATTGTCAAAGTTTTCCGCTGGATAAATGCCACGTTGAAACAATATCGAATTGATGCCATACTCTAAATTGCAATAAACAAAGACAGGAAGACGCCGCCATTAATGCAAGCGCGCGATTAATTAAGCGTCCTCATTGTTGTTGTGATTACTTACTTAGGTACTCGACGATTATCTGTGCTGAGCCCTTTAGTGTAATGCAATTCTTAGTTGCTTGAGCTGCAGCCATTGTATTTCGTTGCACTTTCTTTCGATCGTAATACGCAAATAAAAATTTTTATAAATTAAAGCCGCTCGTTTTTGAAGCTCTTTTCAGCTCACTTGTTGAACGAACTAGTTGGCATGAACATTCGTTCAGTTGATTCGAAGCTATCGAACTGGTTGCACAAGTTCCTTTATTCGATTTCCAGTATAAATAATCGATAAGTGAACTAGTATCAAAAAAAATACTAAACATCGATACTTAAACGTTTTGTTTTTGCGCCAATTTTTATTCAAAATAAGTTGAACAATTTATAAAAATAGATTAACTATCAGTTAGTTTATTTCATGGCAAAAAGTCATAAAAAATTTAAGAGGAAATTTTAAGCGCATTAGAAAAAAATACGACTCTTTTAATTGCCCCATAAACGAAATCAAAGGCGTAGGCGAGGGAGGATAGTCTGATATCTCCAGCTAATAACGCTCAATTTGTACTTTAAGTCCAACTAGTTTTTGATATAACTTAATACAGAAAATTAAAGAAGATACACAGCAAAATTGTTGCAACAAATACATGAATTTTATTAGCAATATCTGAATTAATTAATATCTAAGCATGAGATCCATTTACGCGCACGTATTCATATATGAATAATATATAATAAAATATTTTAATTCCGACTGCTTCTCATCCAACGATTGTTATTGTTGCCATAGTCCATTTTGAAGGTTGTGCCTGTTTTGAAAAAATAAACCAAACGACGATATTTTTAGCCAAGTTAATTTTAGTTCAGCTGGAGGATTTCCCCAATCAAAACTCATAATTACTTTAAACTGCCAACACCGGGCTCGAATATCCAGAGCCTTTGTTGTTGTTTTTATGCTGGGTAAAAGATTTCGGGTATCGGTAACGGAAAATTAACAGCAAATTAGGTGTAGAAAAGAAAAACCAAATTAATTTTGTTTTTAAGTTTTTGAATATGTTGTATTTGTAATGCTAAAAATAATTTAAAAGACCGTGGACGCACTTAAAACAGAAAGAATAATTAAAAGCAATTGTTTTGTAAAATGTGAAGTATCTGCAAAATTTTTAATGAAATTTTTTCTTACGCTTCATTTTGTGTTTTAATTAAAATTAAGCTTTACATGGTATTTTTGGTATAAATCTTTCGATAATTAAATTAAAAATTTGGACTTAACTTAACTAAAAATAATCATTTCGCCTACCAAATAAGTACAAACTGATGTCAACATATACGTAAGAACTAAATTTGCATTTTACATTTCATTCACTTTAATTACAAATAATAATATTAATCATAATGATAATGAAAAAAACACATAGAATGGGAAATATAATAGTATGTCGAAATTAAGTAGTTGTAGTATGTTGTATGTATGTTTATGTACGAGTACTTAGAATAATGTTTAAATTAATATTTTATAAAGTACAAAATAAATTATGGTTAAACTTTTGTATAACTTAGTTGAAATGTACACAAAACTTAGCGTGAATTATAGCGATTAAATAAGAATAAAGTAAGTATAATATATATACATGGTTTATTACAAGTTCTCAGCTACGTAAACTTTCGTTCTATATAGTATACTTTATATATATATGTATTTGTATATGTATGTCTATGGTACAACAACAAAAGCGCAACAGTGTCAGTGTCAGTTTTAGGGGTCAATCAGTATCTTTCTTCATTATTATTTTTTTCTTTTATATATTTCTTAACTTTTTTTTTCAATTTATTTCTCGCCATACAAAGTACAATAAATAAATTCAAATTTTAATTCAATTTCATACACAAATTTCTGTCACCGTGCACAAACGCCAAAAAGAACAGGAAATGTCAGTCTGCAGCTGATTAATAATTATATTTTAATTATCATTATTATTTATGTTTTATGTTTTTAACTTTTCTTTTGTAGTTGCAAAAATTCAAAATAGGGCTGAAATTTTGTGTTTGTTTTTGTGTGTGATTTTTGTTTGTTTGTTTTTGTGTGCAACAAATTGTATAATTTTTTAAACATAATACTAAAAAATTACATTTGTCGGCGTTGGAGTGCAGGGAGTACTTTTCTTTGCATTTAAAATAAAAATTCTATGCATTAAAATAGTCATTAATTAAGGTATGTATTTGGCCGTAGATTGCAACAAAATATCTGTGAAGAGATTAAATCATAAATAAAAATTAAAATTAATTGGTATTTCTTTGAGAATCATTTTTGTTTTTGTTTTTGATAACTAGCTGCCCTAATACCATTTTCAAAAGGGAATTACAAGCAAATAATGCACTTAAAGAAAGGAACGCTCCAAAGTTCTTCATGCATGATAAAATATGATTTTTGTTTGGATGCTGGGATAAAGCTTTTGGAAACTGTATGCCAGCTTAAGCTTTGTTCTCTTTTGCGTTATAAACAAATCAATCAATAAAGAGATAAAAAAATAGTAGGAGTAAAATAGTGGAACAGAGTTAACCAATTGAGAGAAAAACAGTGAGGAAACGCAAAAGATTAGTCAAATTATTGAAAATAATAAACAATCACCAGATAAATTAAAGAAGGAGCATATGAAATTGTTGTTTGTTTGATTTGTTTGGTTTTTTTTTGGTGTTTTGGTTTGTCAAAATCTACAGCCAAAGTGTTAATAAATGTTTCAGAGAATTAACAAGAAACTATAATAAAATGTGTGATATAACTAAATTAATTGCAAGAAATAATTATTGTTATTTAATGAAGAATTATTTTCATGTTGTTACTTCGCATCGAGTTTTTTTTAAAATATTTTTTTTCCATTTTTTTAATGTATTTTTTTTTAATTATTGCAAACTACAAAAATTATTGATATATTTATGTATAATTTATCGTAAAACAAAACAAAATTTCTGTTTGTGGGTGGTCAGTGCTTTTGTGTGTGGTGACTGTACTTTTTGGCGACAGCTATTGCTGCTAGGGTTGCCATTTGTTGCAAAATGAAAATATCTAACTTAAGAGAGCCTCTGTTTATTGTTATTATTGTTACTGTTACTGTTATCCATATGAGTGTAGGCTGTGCCAATTGAATGGTTTGAATGCACATTCGGCAAGTTATTCAGTATTTGGTAGGTGTCTGTTATGTATGATTGTTTGTGTGTATATGTGTGAGTTTGTGAGTCTGTCTGAGTCTGTCTGAGTCTGTGAGTTGCTTTATAATTTTGTTTTGTTTTTCGTGTAAATGGAAAATCAAATTGTTTTTAACATTTACATTAAAAAATAAATTCCTAAGTAATAACTATTTAAAATAAACCTTCTATAGCACCATTTGTTTTTATTCGCATTATTATTTAATAATTGTCATTAAACTTTAATTTTTGTTTATGCAGTTTAGTTTTTTTTTTAAATAGTATGTATAATAATATAGCTTTTAATTAAAAAGAACAAACATTTTGTTGTTGTTGTTGTTTAGTTTGTTTTAAGACTTTGCTTTGTTGCTTTTTGGAATGTGTTTTCTAATAAAAACTCAAGTTCACGGTATGATGAAGAGGCGGATGATGATGATAACACTAGGAGTAACTAGACGGGTGTACTTCTAATTCTTAGAGTTGGTCATATATCGTTTATTACGTGCGATTTCCATGCTTCAGTTGCTGAGCTGCCGGGTATACTGTATTTGTACTTTATGTATATGTATGTGTATGCATGTGTGGGTGTGTGTATGTGTATTGTTTTTAGTTATCAACTATATTTGGTTTATTTCAAGTTATTATGTTTTATATAGACAGATGACCATTCTGATAATTATTATTTGTTAATTTTGATACTCGTAGCTTCTTGTGTACAATTCATTTCGATTCTGTATTGGATTTTTATTTCGATTACGATTTCGCGACACAAATGTTTCGTGCTTATCGCGCTACTCGATCTAAAACAATCGATGCTATAGAAGTGCCTATTTTAGCAGTAATAACCTCCATAATACTTGTTGCCACATTCGGGATTATTGCTGTACGTACTGTCTGGCACATTGTATTCGCAACGGACGCCATAGAATCCATCCGGGCAACTGAAAGATTAAAGAATAAAGTCCATAAGTAAAAGTTGTATTTAATGCGATGCAAACATTTTAAAAAACATCTTATTGCCAAATTAAGTACACACCACATGGAGATGGCCATGAACTGCGTTGCAGTGCGAACACTTAAGTATAAACAGCAGCAAATACAAAAAACACTCCAACATTTAATTAATAATATTTTTTTTCTTTCCTTTTTTTGCAAACCTCAAGAAGTGAAATCGAATTGGAAGTGAAAATGAAAATGAAAATGGTTTTTCACAGCCAAAAAAGGCTGCTTGAAAGAGAAATACCCTAGATGCAGCCTTGAGCTATGAGTCGAGAAATTTCTAACAAATATCGAAAATTAAGCAAATAAACAGATGGCGAAATTTATTAACAAGCTGCTGCAAAGCTTAGCTCAGGTTTGGTATACCCCATTTCAACATTTATTGTTTGCAGGGTATCCGAAGAGTACAATGCGCTTTTTTGGGATTGAATTGAATTGGATTGGATTGGATTGGTTTACATATACGAGTCGATATATGCGTCGTGCATACACACAGTACGTGGATATTGTATAAAACGAGGCGCTGAAAGACATTATTCACATTGCACACACACACACACACACACTCAGACACACTCACAGATGAATCCGAGTCTGAGTGTGTGAGTGTGTGTATTCGTGGAGTTGAGAATTTCACTCGCTGCTGTAATGCGATGCCAAAATATTACAATTTCTAGTCAGTTTCTCAAGTGCTGCACTCAGAATGGGTTGGTTAGTTTTGGGTTCAGTTTCTGTATCTGTATCTGTGTATCTGTATCTGAATTGGGGTTGTCTCTCAACTGACTTTATCAGCTGTCACAGGTTTTATCACAGTGCCACTTGAGTTTGACTTTGACTTTGACTTGAGGGATCAACTTGCAAAGGAGGGGGCTGTACAGCTGTACAATCCTTTAAGATTCATTTATAGATCGTACTCATACTTACTTGCAATAGAACTGATTGAGATCCATTATCAGCATGCAGGTGCCGCCGTGAAAGCAAATATTCTCCTCCTTGCATGGATAACCCGCACTACGCGAATCCGGTCGCATGGCAACTGCAAGAGATAAATAAATATATAAATAAAAATACAAATTAAATGAAATTCATAAATTTATAGTTTACAAGATGTTGTATCTATGTATCTCATGTAGGTGGCATTTCTATGCTTCGATTGTCGCCTTCAAATGTGCCCATAAATTAGAAATGAATTGGAGCGGTTTCTAACACGGCAATTTGACAGGCACACATCAAAGTTGAGTTGATCATCATGATGATGTTGATGATCTACTTAGGGACTGTTTATTGAAGGTCTTACCTGGATAGGCATTGATCATGATGCGGCGTTTGTCAATCGTTTTGCTGACTTTATTCTTGGCACGGCACTCGTATTTGCCCGCATCGGAGGAACTGTTAAAGGAGCGCACAATCAGCTCGGCGCGTCTTCTGCACGGGATCGGGGAAGGAAAAAAGCGAGATTAGATATATAACATATTTTTGAAATAATTATATAAACAATTTATGTATGTGTACTTACTTGTGATGCTTGAATTGATAAACATTGCGTTTGCGATTTATCGACTTGTCGTCCTTGAACCAGGTCACCTTTGGCGGCGGTCTGCCCTCCACCTTGCATATGATCCTCAGCTCCCTCCCATTCTCGATCGTTGCGTTCGTCGGCATCGATGTTATCGACGTAATCGATGCGTTCTGTGCTGTAAAACGACAACAAGAAAACAACAACAAACAACCAAACGGGCATTAAAAATTAGTGTGTGAATTTTTCCAAAACATTTTTTCCTACTTGCATCTTAAATTCTAATTAAATTTCGATTTTTTTTTTGGGTAATTTTCGTTGTTTATGCGAAATGAAAATCGTTTGTGCCTTTCGGCGCCATAAACAAATTGATCGCACTAGAAATTATTGAAATTCTTTTAGTTTTCCTCTCTATTTCTTATTTTTTTTTATAGGCAGACGCGACGTCTGTTCAAATTGTTCAACTTAATCGTAAGTTGTTTATTGAGTCTGCAGATCGTTAAATTGGAATATGACATGACCTGATTTTCAAGGCTCAACTAAATGGACTTATCGTATCTATAGTACAAATTTAGTGATTTTGCAATTTGATTCGAAATTTTTAGAGCAACTGTTGTTGGATAAATCTAGAATTTTGCAATTTTCGATGAATCTTTATAGAATTTCGATTATTGGCTGGCAAGTAATCTTCATTAAAAGTCTTCAATATTTTTATTAACAGGTTTACATATGGAAATTTGATTCAATTTTTTAAAATTTTGCCATATAGTATTTCTAATGATGTTTTCTATTCTACAAATCAACGAGTTTGTTTATACATACATATGTAAGTATACAATATATCATTCATTATGTAGTTTTGTATCATGGTTTACCTAATTATAGCTATGTTTAATATCATCATCTATTGTTGAACAAACTTCTTTAACATTATATATCAATGACCTTTTTTAGAACTTAATTTCTTAATTTCTGTGGAGCAGTTAACTAAATGATTTAGAATTTATCATTGATTCTTTACAATTTTTGTTTAACTGTCACGTGTTAACTGCTTTAAATTTAATTGATCTGCTTAGCATTCAAATTAAATATAAGCTGCCTAATTAACGCATTTGCATTTGCATTTGAATTGATATTTTGCATTTCAATTTGCAAAAACCAATTACACATTAGCCAATCATTTGCGGGATGTTGCCAAAAAGTCTCCTTCGCAACCAGCGGCTGCTTCTGACTCATAAGTGTCGAGAGAATTTGGCAATGAAACGTTTGTGGTCGATCGCCTCGGGTTTTTGGCTGCTTATGCCACGCCCACCGTCTAGAGGGGGGCGTAGTCGTAGGTTGCTTTAATTAGCCGGCATATCACGTGTCTGGGCCATAATCTTAGAGTGAGTGTGCTGTGGGCGAGACCAAGACACGGTGGAGGTGGAGGGGGAGGAGGATCGAGGGACGCATCACATGATAATTGACAATTGCGTGTGCTTGGTAATGAATGAATCATTCGAATTTCGAATCATGTGAAACAATTGGTCAACTCTTAAGTACACAGATCTATTTTCAATTTGCTTTTCTATTTTCTATTTGCGACTTGTTATTTTATTTCTATTTTCAGTTCTTGGGTGGGCGAGTTGCAGTCTGAAAACTTGCATGCGAATTTTCTCATGCTCATGATTATGCAATGGGATTACGCACGCGAGTTTTTCCAGTGAATTAAGTCTAGAAAATAATATTAATAATATTTGCGAATAATAATAGTAATAAATTCGTCTGTCTGGACTATATCTATTTATACAGAAATATGTATACACATATATTCAACAGAGAGTCGGCGCATTTTTTGTTTGATTTAATGCTAAGCAAATGATAATTTATGCGACTCTCGCGTGGCCCATCCGAAAGGAAAATGTATGAATTCGAGTATTCAGCGAATATTTATACTATAAAATTGCTATATATTAAAAGATAATTTATTGTTTATAATTTATGTTTCGGCCACAACGCGACGGCCCATAAAACAGCATTTTAATTGTCCGCGTCACTTTCTCACGCTCCCAAATTGTTTTGCGGTATCTTCAGTTCTCTCCTCTTCCTCCCAAACTTTACAATAAGACCAGAAGAGGGGAAACAAGAAGAAAAATCAAATAAAACGGCAACTCACAAGTTGCCATGGACAGACAGACAGACAGACACAGAAGGCGATTAAGAATTGAAGGCAGCACGCAAACAAGTTGACAATTGTCATGCCCAAAGCAACAAACGGGGTGACAACCCCGCCCTGCCCCTAACCGCCCCCTCTATATGTGGATCGGTGGGGATCCGATCCCCAAATTCAACACGCAGTTGCCGGTCGAAGCCTTTTCAAGTTTTTTTCTTTTCTGTTTTATTTTTGCTTTGATTCACAATGAAATTCGAGGCATAATAATAAGATGAACATTTTATTTGCGTGTGTGCGTTATTTTATTTACTCATTTTTTTTTCATTTTTTTTATTATCTTTTAATGTTTGGCATATCATTTCATTTCGATTCATTGTTATTATGACTTAATTATGCGCTTAAAAAATGATTATGAAAGCGCTTTGGCCATTGGTCTTTTCGGATGGACTTTGGATTAGGAGCTCAAAATAATGTGGGAGAAAAATATATTGCAGTGGAGAAAGAGAAAACAGATTTAGAATTAAGATACTCTCATCAATCTCTCTCGTAAATTATTATTGTAAAATATGATTATTATGGACTTATTTTGCACTTTCTGCTGTCACAATAAATAATAATAAAAATCATATAATAAAATAAATTACAAGAAATTCTATGAATTTTGTTTTTAATGAAACATCAGAAAAATTGTTAAATTCTGTTATATGTAGAATCCTTTAATGAGAATCACATAGAGGAGCCTTGAGTGCGAATTGAAATTTGATATTCGCTGCGTTATTTTGTCAAACATTTCGTCGGCAGAGCTCATTGGCCCCTACTGAAGATGGGACATAACACCAATATCTTCCTCTGATTGTTGTTGTTCTTGTTGTTGTTGTGTGTGCGTCAACACTACGTCAAAGCCGCAGCTGCTGTCGCGCCGCGCTTCCGGAAAAGTCTGCGACAACTACCAAAAAAAAAATGGGGAAAAACAAAAATGAAGAAAAAAAAACACGGAGAGGAAACGCTGCCAAAATGGCAGGAAAAGTGTCGTCGCTTTGGCTGCTGCCTGTCGCCGATTTTAGCACAATTCGCTGTGAGGGGGGGGGGGGGGGTGAGAGAGGGAGGTGGGAGCAGGAGAAGAGGCACTGGCGGATTGACATTAAAATAACTTTTCATATATGTAAGTATGAGATATTATAATTTTTCTTCGTTTTTGCAACTCATTTCTGAGCGCTTTTCCTTCGAGCGTGACGCCTCAATGATTCATGCAAATCCATCAAAAAAACCCATACAGAACAGTCACAACAGGGAGAAGAGCGTGAGAGAGAGAGCCAAAGAGAGAGACAGTGAGCAGAGACAACAGCGACAACATGTGGTTATTGCAGTGGAGCGTTGCCAGCAGCGCAAGGGGAACAAAGGGGGAAACGTTACGTTTATTAAGATTTTATTGAATTAATAAGCAAATTGCATGCGACACGCTGCTGGCGCCATCTGTCGTCCAAATTGCATGCAATTTGCATACACATTATTCGATGAAATTACGAGTCAAATAACATAACATTGTTCTCAACGCGGTTCCGGTTATAGCCAAATGCTTTTTACTTAAGTCAAATTAACAAAATGTGCAGTTTAAAATATTTGGATTTTCCTTCTCTTTTTTTATTTTTGAGAGAAAATAAGTGAATTTTGAACGTCGCCGTGCGCTGAAAGACATTTTATTTTGGCAGTGTCTCCCCTCTCTCTCTCTCTCTTTTTCTATATTTCTCTCTCTCTCTCTCTCTCGTTTGTTTGACCCACATTCGCTGGCGACAGCAAACGGAAGTTTTTCTTGTTGCTTCTCCAACATTTTACGCTGTTTTTCCAAAATGAAATGTAGCCTGATCTTCTGCATATTTCTCTTCATGTTTTTTTCTCTGTTTTCTGATTTTTGATTTTCTTTTTTGGGTTATTTATGATGTTAAATGCTCGCGCTCGTTATTTATTTTATAATTTTTGATTCATTTTTATTGGCGCCCAGGCGACATTGTGTCATTTCTCGATTGTTTTTAAATAGAATTCAGCAAGTGATTTATTGCATTGGCCATAAACTGAACAACTTGAATGTATCATAGCATAACATAACACATCGCATTATCTTATTTGCCCCGATATCATTTACAGCCGCTGGCAACGGGCGTAGCACGCGCCCCCCATAAACTGGACGAGCTGCAGGAATTACTCAAAACCGAGGGGTCGTTGAAGAAGGGAAGGGAGAGAGAGGGGAAAGTGCGGCCACTTTCAAGCTATCGCATAGAACATCATTATATTTGCATGTGTTCGTTCAGATAAAGTTTATATGATTCCCGAAGTCTGTCTGGGAGCATTGAACATTACGCATACGCCAGGTATGGCCCAGGTTAAATGTAAACATTTGACAATGCCAATGACAAATCATTGTTATTATTATTCTTGCGCTGTTTAAACAATAATTATAATAATTGTGCCTTTATTTCGAGGTGTAATTCAGTTTTGGTTCGATGCCCTTTCGACGATTTAAAGCGACAATTTTAGCAGACGAACCTTATAAAAGATACAACTGTTTGTGTTAGATTAGATTATGTTTCTGTTTCTGTTGCTGTTATATGCTACCGTAATTCTGGGAATTTGCAGTTTCTACCACAACAATTAAACTGAATGAGTAAGGTGCGAGTGAAAGGTTTGAAAGGGGGAAAGATCATTTATAAAACTAGTTCGATTTGGTTTGCATGGGAATAAGTCACTGTAATTGTGACTCCTGTGAGCGGAATCAAAGCGAATAGCAAAAACAACAAGAACAACAACATCAACAGGCAAATTATGTTGTTCTAATGTCCAAAGCAGAAAAAAAACCGGAAAGCTGCAAAAGACAGACAAACAGATAGTCAGACAGACAGGCAGGCAAATTGAACAAGCTCTCTAGTTTACTGTCTGTCTGTCTGTTTGTCTGGCTGCTCGATGAACGTCAGGCCTGGGCACTGGCAGATGAATGGCCGGCACGTGTGGCCAAAATGTTCGCAATAAGAATGCCTTGAAAGCGAACTAATAAAATAGCAAAAACAGCAACAGAAGGGAAACAACAACGACAACAACAACAACAACCACAATAACAACGACAACTTAATGTATGTATAATGATTGTCGCCCCTTGCGATCTGTCGATTTTTCCATGTTTGTTTGGCGCATTTGCTTATTTATTTGCACGTTGCGTATACGCAATGTGATTTTTCCTTTGAAGCATCGCAACCGCACGCGCGACTTTCACGTTGATGTTGTCGTTGTTGCTGTTGTTGCTGCTGTTGTTGTCGTCATTTTGGCACTGATTGCTGACAACTTAAGCAACAACATTGCCAAGTATAAACGTTCTTTCAATGTGGCTAAATCAACTGGCGTGCGGCTGTTTAAGGCGCATTGTGCAAATCTGCAATAATAACAACAACAATAACAACAACAACGATAACAACAACAACAACACTAATCACAGGTAGCTTTAGATCTACATCTAATCTGTAGAGATCTATGTGCTGTGAAAGATAAGCGATATGTAAAAAAAAGAGCAACAAATAAGAAAACACACGCACGTACTCAATCTCTCTCTCTGTCTGTCTGTCTGTGTTTGCTGTCTCTTTCTTTTTGTTAAAATTGCTGGCACTTTGCGTTGCGTTTTTCGCTTTGAACTTCGTCTCGTTTTTTACGCTTTCCCCCTAAGTATATGTATATGTATGTAAGTATGTAGACAGCCCCCCAAACGATGTATGTATGTAAGTATGTATGCATACTCGCACAAAGATACATATATATTTTTATAACACTGCCTGCCCCGTTTAATTAAGTCAAGTGAGTGAGGATCGCTGCCCCATGCAACACACAGCCACGCCACACAGTTGCCTGCCTCTCTAAATGCCAACAAATTCATCGCAGCTGCCTCTGCCTCCTCTTTCTTCTCTTTCTCCTCCTCTTTCTTCTGCTCTGTCTGCTCCTCTTTTACGATCTGCAGCTCTTGTATTTGTTTTGTTTATTTGATTTGATTTGCTTTCTTTGTTTGCCGCCGACGACGACGACGACGACGACGACGTCGCTCTATTTTTGCTGTGAGTTTGCAAATCTGTTCTGTTCGCCCAGCTGTTGGCCCAGCTAAAGTCATAGCCACATTCACACTAGGATCCGACCCAGAGCCCCCAAAAGCACCTCACATCTATCTATTTGCATTTTATTATACTGCTGTCTATGTACTTCTACCAACATTATAACATAAAATAGTATAAATTAAGCAACCTCTTGATTATCAATGAAAACCAAACCAAACTTATTTTTAACAAATGCAATAATTTTGTATCTTTATTGTCATGTGTATTTCAGAAATTTGTTTGATTATTATTACTACTATTCTAACTGTAGAAAAGAAATTAATTCTAAATTACTGATGTTAAATTAAATGGTAACTAGCAGCATCATCATCATCACCATCAACGTCATCATCATAAGCATAAGCAGCTCTACGCTCTATGCGAAATTTTCTAGCGGCTTTTGTCTTATCTTGGCGCATTGTTTCTCACGTTTCTCTGACTAATGCCAAGCAAGCGCTGCAGGTGGCTTATCAATATCGCAGCTGGTTGCGGTTGCTACTGATAAGAGCAAGCTTTGAATCTGCTGCTGCTGCTGCTGTTGCGGCTTCTTTCTTTCTCTATTCTCTGCTGGTCATGAATCATGAATCGCACATCTTAAACTATGCAACAACCGAAAAACTAACAGCAATCATTCATAAGATTATTTTATCTTATGTCAACAACAATATTTTGAATTTCTAGATAACTCTGCTTAAATAATCAACAAATAGTTCTAACAATCAGCTGGTAAAAGTTAAATAAAAATATTTGAATATTTATGAAAAAAATTTAAAATTATACCTTTTTATTAGAAAAGAAATATATTCTCCAAGTTTAAAGGAATTTAGTAATGGATACTTTCATATATTTCTGGCAATATGGTTTCAAAATTATAGTCAATTGGTTTGAAATATGTCAGACAAAGCTTTGCAGAAAATCCAATTCAATACCTGGCAAAAATAATATTCAGAGAGCGCAAATACTTAGTTCTAAATTACTTTCAAATGGATTTTTAAACAGCTGACAAAGATGAGAAGAATTCTTTAGGAAACCGAATACCCTTTGAAATTTTGCTTTAATTTTTAAGCAATATTTTCGCAAGTAAAGCACAAAAAGAGTACGTTATATTAATATACCTCAGTTGAAATGCAAATATTCAGTAAATATCAGCAAACAGTAAATACCTAAAATATAAATATAATTTTTAACTAATTAAGTAATTGAGTAAAGGAAGTTCAGCTTATATTTGTGATAAGTTAATAAATTAGTTTGTCAGATAAGTGCTGAATTCCGGTAAACTTGTTGCATAGTGTTATCAAAGTAATTGAGGCTGTGACGCTGGCGCTGCAGCAAACAAACAAACAAACCGACACACGGACAAACGGCCAAACGGACAGATGAGCAAAATAAACACAACTGACAAACAGACAAACACGGAAAATTGATTTACCATTTATTGTTGTTTGCTGTAAAAGCATTCTGATAATAATATTTGTAAAAACGGAGACAAATTTTCCGTGACGTGGATTTGAATGAATGTCTGCAAGAGTTGACGATGACGTAGCTTCTACAGTAGCATTTGTTGTTGTTGTTGTTGTTTTGGTGTTGTTGTTGTTTGGGACCACCTCTTGGCATGTTTTTCACAAAACTGTCAAAATGTTATGCAAATATTTGGTGTCATTTTATGGAAATCCACAAAGTTACGCGTACTCGCTCGTACTTCTACTTTAACAGGTTCTCTCTCTTGGCCATTTAGCGTTGTCTCTAAGTATCTTTTCTTCTGGCTATTTGCCTGTTGTTGCTCTTGTTGTTTGCTGTGTGTTGGGGGCGTGTGAATGAAAACAATGCGGCAGCGATAATGCTGATAAGACTCACAGGCAAATATTGTGCTGTTGTTTGTTCGGTTTGCGACGAGGGCTGCACAATAAAGTGAGATGTAGCCCAAAAAAATCGAAAAATCTAAAAAGTTCCCATTTGCTTTTTCAAAAAACTTAATGTTAAAAATTTATTTTATAATCCTTTTATTTTATTGTTCTTTTAATTATCATATTTAAATTTCTATCAATTTATATTCTATTTATTTTATCACAATTTTATGTGCAGTAGTTTTTGCAGATATACATTTGTATCTTTTTGTTCTCTAATGTTGCAGCCCTGTCAGATAACGGCAGTTAAGTACGTCACCAGCACACAAACCCATTAACATATGATTTTTGAATGCATGAATACACTCAAACATTCGCTCACACACACACATCCACATGCACTTGTTGCCCTGGCGACAGCGTGTGAAAATCTACACAAATGCATTGAAACTTTTTGTTATTCTTTTTCCATTTTTCATTTTAATATTTAAATAAATATAAGTATGTATTTATTTAATTATTGCTGAGAGATTCTGTCCAAGGCCATGAGCACATCTCTCTAACTGGCAATCGTTGGGCTTATCTCGTTTTTTATTTTGGGTTAACTTTTTTAGTTGCTGTTATGAGTTTAGAGATTGCAACTGAGAGTTCAGATGCAACTGCAACTGCAACAATTTAAATGTGTCTGCGACGCGGCGTCTGCTGCTCATCAGCTTTGACTGTCGTTGTGTCATTGTGTCGTTGTGTGGTGGTTGTTGTCGTTGTTATTGTTGTTGTGGCTGGCGCACAAAGCGCCTGATTGCTGATAGCCATCAGCAGCAGCAGCAGCGGCAGCAGGAGAAGAAGGAGCAACATGGACAACGATTGCAATTGTTTGGCAATGACAGAGCGCACCTCCCAGACGGCCGTAAAGCAAACAAGCCATAATTAAGTTGCACTCGAAATCAAAGGCAGAGGCAGAGGCAGAGGCAGAGTCAAAGTTGCAACTGGTTGCGGTTGCCTCACGTTCAAGTCGCTAAGTCGCTCACTAAGTCAGTGAGTCAGTCTGTGTGTGTGTGTGTGTGTGTTTGTATTGCATTCACCGATGATCTTAATTCCATTTAAATCGATCAATTTCCACTGACGACATTATTTTATGCATGCCCAGCCCCAGAGCAACCAGCGACAACCACCGCCAACAGCAATAACAGCAACAGCAGCAGCAACAACTCACAGTCCACAGTCAACAGACAATCGGCGTCTTGGCCGGTTTTGAGTCAGCGCTTTGGTTACGTGGGTGAGCTGCCAACAAGTGGAATGACTAAGCGTCTCTCTCTCTCTCTGAGTTCCAGTCTGGCTCTGGCTGTGGGTCTCGGTCTGGGTCTGGGACTGACAGGCGGTCTTATCGCCCAGTTGTAGATCGGGACGCGCCCTTTTTGTCAGTGTTTGGCTCTAAAAATAGCCACAAGGCTGTTAACTTATAGCCAAGATCATCATCAGCAACAGCAACAGCAGCAACAACAACATCGTCGTCATTATCATCATTATCATTATCACATTATGAGGCTGGCATAATCAACAGTTTTTAATCTAGAGCAAGTCCATTGGCAAAAGACAAAAGCCAATGCCAAAACCAAACTTAACCCAATTTTCCGCATAAGGAAAATGAGCACATTACAAGAAACAAGTTAAAAAGAAAGAAAAGTCTGTCTTGGCCATGTCTCTTGGCTGATCATCTTGGCCACGTTGTTGTGGGATTTCAGTGCCTGACACTGACATTTGTCAGCCAACCAGAGAGAGAGAGAGAGACAGAGAGAGAGACAGAGAGTGAGACAGAGAAACATCCTTTTGGCCAAAAGCCGCTTTGGTAAATAAAAAAGACTTCGCGCTTTTGTTCTTAATCAGCGTGGGAAAATCAACGACAGAGTTGCTGATGGAGCCGAGCCGACATTGTGTGTGACCTTCAAGTGGTGCAGTTCACACCCACAGCTGGTTAATAAAACTAAAGAAAAGCACCGCTAGGTGGCGCTGCAACAGCAATTGCAATTTCAACTGCAACTGCAACTGCAACTGCTGCAGCTGCAGCACCTGGCAACTATAAAATTTGGTGCATGTTCGCTGATTGAACACAAATGATACGGAAGTCGGTCGCTTTTCAGCCAAGTCTCGAGCTTAAGCGCAAGCTAAAGCCAATGAGTAAAATTCTCACGCTTGGCCACTTGGATTACCCGCCAGATTACATGAAACGCGCCTACACAACAGCAACAACAGCAACAGCAGTAACAACAACAACAACAGCGACAACAACGAAGGCGCATAAATCAGCTGCTGCTGCTGTTGGCTTGAAACGAGAGATGGAGACAGAGACAGAGAGTTGGAGTTGAAGCTGGATAGCAGGAAAAAGCCGCCAGTTGTACGCATGCCAAAAGCGGCTTAAATGTCCAAAGTGGGCAACAACAACAACAACAGCAACAACTGCAACTACTGCTTGTGGAAAATGTGAAAATGTGTAGTGAAAAGTCAGCTGGCCAAGTTCTGCTATGGGAAACTATTCCGGCCAGCGATCTCTGGCAACAAAATTAATCATACGCCCCATTAAACGGATGACGCAACCCAAAAACAAAAAGAAGTGCTTCAGCTATTTATTTTAAATATATTTCTTCTTTTTATTTGCCATGATTCGTGCGCTTTTCCAACAAATTGAAAAGCACTCATCGCAATTCGTCAGACGCTGCTCTTGTCTAGTCTGAACAACCCCAACAGCAGCAGCAACAACAACCACAACAAGTAGAACAACAACATACACCAAATGCGTTGACTTCTTGGAAATTTTGCGGCAATGTGCGCAAAAATAAATTTCTTTGACACGCCACATAAAATGCTCTCAACTTCTGCTTGAAAAACTGGAAATTATCGCACTGCTCAGGCAGATGGCCAAAATGCGCAACAACAACAACAACAGCAACAGCAACACAAACTTGGCACTTGCATTGCCAAAAAAAAATTAAAAGAAATAAAAAGTCGAAATGAAAAAAATGGATGGCTATTTTCGCTTTTGCATTTTAATTCACTTGCGCTTATTTATTATTATTTATTTGGAGCTCCCTTAATGCATCCGTTTCGTCTTTTAAGCCCATTTAATGTTTACTCTTCTGCTCTGTTTTGCCTGTTGAAATGTTTATCGGCCAGATACAGACATCTATATGTGCCTGCATCTACTATTGTTTATTGTGAGCGCCTGTCAGACAATTCTGGTTGCTTGGCATTTTTACTGTTGTGATTGTTGTTGTTGCTACTCGTATTGTATTGTATTGTTGTTATCGTGTAATATTTATATCCATATTTTGGACGTGAATTGCGCGTGCAATTGCTGTAACAATACTCGTAAATATTCACTTCTGTTGTTATCTACTCAACTATTTTTAGCACTACTTAAAATTACTTAACCCACTGCCTTCTTTGTTTCTTAATCTACTTCTGATATTTTTGGCAGTCTTAATTAGAATATTAGGTATTAAATATATTTTAAAAATTATAAAAAATAGAAAGCAATTGTTATTTATTAACATATTTAATTCATTCATAAATTCAATAGAAATTATAGTTTATTACATGTAGTAATTCAAATCTAATAATAACAATAATTTAGTCAATATTTGTATTTATTCTTTGAAACTCATCAAGATTATTGTTAATAAAATTATATTTTTTCTTGATATGAAAATTCATTCATTAAATTAAATTATTTTTTATATACACGTAATCTTTTAAGATATTTATGTTCTTTTAAGTCTGATAAAACCTAAGCTAAACATAAACAAAAACTATTGTTATAACAAATATATTTATATGTGTATACATACTAACTATTCTTTGAATTTGGTTTTTTTCCAAAATTGTTTATTAGTCATTCTTATCTGATTGTTAACTTTGCCAAAGTTTGTCGTATGTTTAATATTTGATCTGTTATCTGTAGGTTGCTCTTGTTGAACAACATCCGAACTTTTTCCGCTATTTTTTTCCTGGAACTCCCTATTCTATAAGGGGAGTGTGCATCATCGTTATTCCCAATTTTTTGCAGATTTCAATTTTGCTTTTAATTTGACATGCAATCTTTAGGTTTTCCACTGACTTCCATTAGATATCAGTGTCATGTGTTCATTAACGATGTGTTGAAAATGTGATTCCCCAAAAATTGAGTAAAATTCAAATTGGTTTAAATTTACAGTTAAGTATGACAGCGAAACAGTTTCGCTTGATTGCACTCCGTTAAGGCCTTCCCCGTTTCCACCCCCCTGGCCAATGCCCCATTGCCACACCCACAGTAAAGAACAATGTTGCCAGCTGGCTGCCACCAAATTGCACAACAACAACAACAACAAGCAGAGTATTTGTTTAAACAACTTGTGGAACAGTTCGTCAATCAACTGACGTCTGATTTTTTTTGGGAAAAAAGCATTGCGAAAAATTGCTGCCATCAATAAGAATGTTTGTGGTAGAGTTGCCAACCCCTTCCACAGACAGACAAAATAAATAAATAACGTGCCAAACTACAGATTACAACATTTGTGATGTTTATTAATACGAAATTAAGTAGCCAACGTTAACAACAACAGGCAACAAAAAACCCGCCAAGGTGTTTGTTTCGGGTGGGTGGGCCTTAATAATCAGGAGTCGGCAGAGAGGGGGTGTGTTGGGTAGGGGGACCTCAAGTAGCGCTTTCATCTTTTTGTAATTAGGTGTGCGCAGAGACTGATAGATAGCTCGTTGGATAGATACAGATTGGATTTTGAATACTGTTGTGCATACGTGTTCACACATCACATATGTATGTACATACATATATGGGGCAGAGCGTATGGAAGATGAAAATGAAAACAGCAGCCCGGCAATGTTTACATATTGCAATGCTTCTTGCCACACTTGCATACACACAAAAGATTTTTCTATGGGAGCATAACAAGTTGTCGATGCAGTTGGCGCGCCACAAATGCAAAGTTATCGATAAGTTTCGTAAATCGATTTTGCACAGCTTATTTGAGGGGATCTAAAATTGATCAATGAAAGGGAAAATAAGAGACTGTTAGGTTCATGTTAACTTAACTCTTCTACTGTTAAACTGAAAACAATTAACAGAAAGCGAACTTTATTATACAATTAAAGGATATATTTAATTAAATAAACACATTCGTAAAAGTTGAAAATATTTAATGAATAAATTTATGCAGTTACCGGCACTTTTCTGCTAAGTTTATAGAGTATATAAACTTCGTTTCGATTTGCGCTTGGATCTTTAAAACGCCAGTCGAGCAACAGCTGTCGATACGCACACACACACAACTCACACATATTGAATGGTTTTTGGTTATGTTGCTGTTGTTGTTGCTGCCGCTTTTTGTGGTTCAGTTGTTGTTGGATTTCATTGCGGCCGCGCCGGCGGGGGCGTTTATAATTAATTGTAATTGTCGTTGAAAGATTAATTTGGTTGCGCTTCAATGGCGCTTCATTGTCGGCCATTGCGCGTTTTGGGGAAATCAATTTTATATAGTTTTTTTTTCTTCACTTCAGCAGCTTCTTCTTATATCTCGTTTTGGGTTTTTTTTCTCGGTATTTTCGTTTTTGGTAGCCGCAATACACATAAATGTATATTTTATGCTGCGAAAAGTGCAATCAAGTGGTTAGTTTTGTGCCTGGGTGGGTCTAAAAAGAGGGGGGGATGATAGCACAGGGGAGGAGGGCTAACCTAGGGGCAATCTTCAAAGGGGCAGCGACGGCAACGGCGACGACGACGACGACGACGGCGTGCGCCGTCTATGTCGGCCCATTGAAATGGAGCATAAAAATTGTGGCTATAAATAAGACCCAGTAGGAACTGTTTAGTTTCTGTGTCCGTATGTGTGTCTGTGTGTGTGTGTAGGGTAGGGGTAGGGGTAGGGGGTTATGTCTGCTGTCTGTATTTCTTTTATTTTTCAAATCAAATTCAAAGTTGTTGTTGCTGCCGAACATTTCCGCAGATCAAAGTCACAGCTTGACAATTTCTATGAAAAAAAAGAGTCAGACACCAGCTGGCAACTGGCAACTGGTAACTGGCAGCTCGGGATCGCTGCTGCTAATTGCTTTTATATCAATATCAATTCCATAACCTGATAACAGCTAACAAATTTTGTACTTTTCAACACCTACATATAAATGGCCCGGGGGCATCTTTCGCACAATCTCCAACTGATAATTATCAACAGAAGCAGCATCAGCAGCAACAACAGCAACAGCAGCAACAGCAGCAGTAGCAACAGCAGCAGCAGCAATTGTTGCAGCATTAACTGATTGATATGCAAAAAAAAAAAGAACAGCACCAACAACATCAGGTGAAATCTCTATTTTATATTCCAAGGTGGCGGCCTCTAGCGTTTGGTTTTTGCGCAATCGTCGGCGCCGACTGAGCGAGCAACGAGTTGCAAGCCCTTTGATCTCTTGCCTGCTTTATTTTTTTTTATTATTTTGGCCAACAGGCATGGCGCCATATGTTGTTGTTGTTGTTGTTACTACTGATGTTGCTGCAGCTCTAATTAGGCACACTTTATGTAGACTAGTTGCTGTTGTTGTTGTAGGGCGTCTTCCCCCTCAGCGTCAACGTCTGTCAGCGTTGTCGCGACATGGTTGTTGTTTTAAAAATAAATTGCACATTAATTTATGAAACATGAAAGATTTCAAATAAATATTTCGTCATTTTGTCATACGCTCCAAAAAGGGATCTAGATTTAATTTAATTAGTTTTTGAGTTGAAAAATTCTTGCATATCAACACAATTCGTATTGAGTCTCGTCATTTGAATGGAACGTCTTAAATAAATACAGTGAGTACACCGTCAAACACACACACACACACACAAAGGCAGCTACATATATTGTATAAATTCTGTGGAAAAAATGCACAACACTTAAGTGCAATTCGAATGGCGATGCCAAAAATTTCACAGCAAAATAATTAGATAGTCCCAGCAAACAGCAGGAAGCGCCATAAACAACTAACATATACACAACAAGTACACACTCACACACACGCATGCATATAGACAACTACTTGTACTTATAACAACAACTAATTGCCAATGACATATAAACAATCGCCGGCAACATTTGCAGCAACAAGTTGCTTGAACAGCCGTTTTGGCCAAGTGCAACAGCAGCAGCAGCAACAGCAACAGCAACAAAGTTGGCTCGATTGTCTGGCCAGACAGTCTACCACTCTGTGGCAGTGCAAACTGGCAATCATCATCATTAGCCACGGCCATTTTTGGGTAAATAGTGCAACCCTCTTTGCATAATAATGTGGACAAGGTGCGCATTTGGTGAAAAGCGCGCAACATGCAACATTTTTGTGTCTAAATAAAGATGCGATGTCGTTTGACAACAACAGCAGCAACAGTAACAACAACAACAACCATAACAATAACAACTTTTGGTAGCAGCAAACAGCCTGTTTGGCTAGCAAACCCGGTAGTTGGTAGTCGATAGATAGTAAGTGTTTACATGTTCACATAGTTGCCAATCGATTGAGCTAGTAAGTTATCGATTTAAAAATCTCCAATGGGAAACAATAGCAATTAATAATAATTCGTATAATAACAAGAATAGTTCTTTATTTAAACTTCAGTATCGATGGAATTTTAGTGATTAAACTTCAAGAATATTAGAAAACTAGAAACTATTTATCAAATTCAAGGATTTTTTTAAGTTGAAAGCAAGCCGAAGTGCCAAATTCAAATCAGATTGATGAACTATATCATGAAATACCATTTAAGAGATGTTAATGTTAGCTGAAAATAATGATAGAGATTGCCAGCTAGGATGAAAACAATAGAAATTAAGATAAAAGATTGCAGTTAAGATTAAATGCATGAATCGGTTTGTTTTAAAATTTCTATAAATAGACTTGTTTTATACTTTATCGTTAATTGTAACTTCATTATCATAGTAAATACACATTTATTTAACGTGAAGACTCATCGATAACGTTTAATGTTCCGCAAATTGCAATTGTTGACCGTTAACTGCCTGGAGGCGCCTAGCGGTTTATCGTGGCTATAAGCACATTACGCATACGCCACATGGGACAACCGTAAACATACGTCATCGGCGTAAAGTTCGTTGCTTGATTTCTGAGAACAACTGAAGTTATCTAAGTAATACACGCCGATAAGTAATGCCAACAAAAGCCTATCACGAGATCATTTGAGCACCCACTTTATATGTCTCTTTCTCTCTCGCTATCTCTCTCTCTTACTCTGTCGCTTGTCACGCTGCCTCATTTGCAGTCACGTCAGAGGCGACAGGCGTCAGACGCCGAGCAATGGCCCCCAGAAATCAGAAATCCGAAAGGCAAACGCAAACTTTGGCGTCACATTTTGGGCCAGAAACTGTCATAGACTGGCGCAGATTTATAATGGGGCGCCTAACAACCAAAACAGCAATACCAACACCAATAGCAACAACAACAACAACACCAATAACAACAACAGCAGCAACAACAACAACAGGCAGCAAGAAAATTACTTGGCCGTCCATGCGGCGGCTTCAAAGTTGTTTCATTTTTGGTTTTTCGCTTTTTCGGTATTTTATTTTATTTTATTTTATTTCATTTATTTTTGGTCTTTTCTTTCTTTTGGTGGCATCATTAAAATGTACAGAGCAGCTCACAATTTTTGAAATTTATTTCATACGCAGCGTGGGAATTGCCCGTCAATTGTATGAAAGGCGCCAAAAGAGTCACAAACTGTTTATATTGTTGTTGTTGTTGTTGTTGTTGCTGCTATTTTGCGCATTATAAACGCATTAACTAATGTTGGAATTATAAGACGCCGCCACGCATAAATAAACAATTAAAATTGTTGTTAAAACGAACACTGAAAAATGTCGATAAATGTCGCATAATACAGAAGAGTAAAAGAAATAAATAAAAAATAAGACACATGAAGAGCAGAAAACATGAGACATAAAACATTGATAAGTGGAACTCGTGAGTTTCAATTTGTTGACAGTTGACAAAATGCCAAGGGAATATTTTTGGCAACAAACAAACAAAGCATCAAATTGAATCCAAACTAGAAACTAACAAAAAATATATTCATAATATTTCGAATAATATTTGAAAATGAGCAACGGAAGGGCAACAAAAAGTGTCGCTAAATTATGTAAATAAATATAATTTCGTAAGAGAGTGTCCATACTTTATGTCATAATCAGTTTTCAATTGAAATATCTTCTCAAAAACATAAATATCGAAAATCCATGTAGATATTTGAAATATTATTTTTAAGTTATTATCGCTAAACTACATATTTTAATATTTCCAATAATTAAAGTTAAATATCAAGTTGAGATATGTGTTTATTAAAAATCAAACTACGGGTATTTACATTTTTATTTGTAAATATATTAATTTTCTAGAAAAGTATTTATACTTTAAGTAAAACTCACTTTTTATAATAATAAAATAATGCAAAAAAGAGAAAAAAAAAGGTGTTTAAGATTCTCCCATTTCATATTTGAGAACGAGTCTTTTGGCTGATAAATTATAATATACATATGTACATATACATATATATTTAAAGACATTGCTCATACGCACCGTTTGCTTTTGTGTCGTATCGTCTCGTCTCGTCATTTGTGGGCTAGTGAGAGCGTAGCGCTTTATGGTCTATGAAACGATCAAAATCTCTACGCTTTGGGCTTAATTGCAATGGCAGAAACCGTAAAACAGTTGGCAAGCGCCGTTAACTCACTTCCCAGACCAAGACACAAATTTTTTTTTATTTTATTTTTTTTTTTAAGTTTTTTCTTAGATTTTTTCTCTCATCTTTTTTGTGTTTTTCATTTTTTATTTCATGCTGTGGGCACGTGTAAGCGCTGAAGTGCAACCATTTGATTTGACTGCTCATAAAGATTAAAAAGAATGAAAACCGTATACGATACATTATCAAAAAGTTATCAACAACTAGAAGAAGAAGAACAGCAAGAACAGCAGCAACAACAAGTCGAGCTGCAGGCCAAGTAATGCAAATTGAATTGATGTTGCTGCCGCTGCAATGTTGCTGTTGTCTGTCGTCTGTTGTCTGTTGCCTGTTGCCGTTGCCCTTGCCACAGAGTAAAGCTGCATGCCTCAAATTATAGCATAAATAGCCGAAGCCGATGCCTGAGCTGGAGTCTGAGTTTGAGCTTGAGACTGAGCCTGAGACCAACAGGTGCCCAAGTGCCAGTTGGCAGTTAAGAGTTGCCAGTTGCCAGTCAGTTGGCAACACGTGCCCAGGGCGATGCTGCCGTGGCTAAATAATTACGTAATAAGTGGTTGGCAGGCTGGCTGGCAGGCAGCAGGTTGGCAGGCAGCAAGGAGCACTGCCAACATTCAACATCCAGCAGCAAACAGGCAACAGGCAACAAGGCAGCAGCTTCGCCTGTCAGACCAACTATGCCAAGAATTTCATATGAAAGCGCGCGCTGACTGCCGGCCAAAGAAGAAGTGAAAAGTCTGTTAGCCAGACAGACAGACAGACAGACAGATGGATGGCCGATCAGACAACATTGTGGCCAAGAGAGCGCAAACTTGTTGCCCGCTCAATTTTCCAGCCTGACACGTGTGACTAATATAGAGTTCAAGTTAGTTAACTAATTCTATGGCAGCAGCCATAATTTTAATATAAATTAAATATGTTCAATGCATTTATAATAATAAAAAGAGAACTTGAATAAGGAAATAGTAAATTTCTTAAAAATGTTAAATGTTGTTTTATTCCTTGAAAGCAATTAAAATATAAATAAACTATTGTTTGCTTACTTCTGATAAGCCTCAAATTGTGAACTAGTTTCCAGTTTTAAATGAACTGGTTCCGTATTAGGCAAATTGCACTAGTAGCAACAATGTTGCTTTTAATACATGGGCAACATGTTGCTAAGGCAGCAATGCTGATGTTGCTGCCTTGGCTGCGCTCCAGCAACAAACACTGACAGCAACAGCAACAGCAACAACAATAAAAGCAAAAACCACAACAACACAATCAATAATCGCATCGATAAAGATCGTTAAGCGAAATGTTTTTATTTCAAACCGATGACGATGACGACAAAGACAACGACGAATGTTTCGCGGCCAGCTGCAGCCGCCTCGGCTGGCGTCGACGCAGACGCTGGACAATTGCAACGACTGTCGCATGAGTTATGACGACGTCGTCTTCGTCGTCGTCGTCCAGCTGCGCGTTCGCACGCCACACATGCGCAGTGGCAATGCCTCACCTGACTCCACTCCACTCGACTGCACTCGACTTGACTCGTCGTTCAACTGGTTGCTACCTTGCCACAGTCGTCGGCCCCCCACCCCCACCTCTCCCCCTTTGGCTGTGCGTTGCGTCTGGCGCGCTGTGCGGTAAATTCGCTTTATGAGCTCCCGACGACGACGACGACGACGGCGACTGCGACTGCGAACTGCTCTATGCTAATTACGTCATGGGGACGACGCTTCGTACCTAATTTTGCATTGTGGGAACCGAAAACTGGAAATCCAAGACACCCAACACACAACACACAACGCAGCGACTTTATTTTTTTCTGCGCCTTCTTTTTCTGTTTGCTGCTGCCCCTGCCCCTGCCCCACAGTCTGCATTTTCCAACTGCGGCAATAATAAAAAAAACAACACATTGTGCGGCAGCAGCCAAACGAGCAACAGTTGCTGCTGTTGCTGTTGTTGTTGTTATTTAAGCAAATGTGTCGCAGCCAAAGCCAAAGTCGATGTTGACGTCGACAGAGACGTCGACTGCGACGTTGCATATAATGACTTTTTGGACTTGGAGTCTGTTTGGCTTTGCGCTTTTTATGCTTATGCTTTATGCGCTCGCCTGGACGGCTGGTCAAGCATGTGGCAAGTAGCAAGTTGCAAGTAGCAAGTAGCAAGTTGCAATTTTACTATTTGTTAGTTGTCGTCCCTCATCTGTGTTGCCTGCTGCAAACAGCAAAAACAGTTGCCATTGCTGTTGCTGCTGCTGCTGCTGTGTGTGGCATGCAGCTTGCTACCTGGCAACTTGTTGTTATTGTTGCTGGTGGCAAGTGCAAATAATTTTGTGTGTGAAAATATTTTGAAATGGGGCAGCATGTTGCCCAGCAATTTATTTATGTATATACTCTTGAGACATATGTATGTATGTTTGGAAACATGTTGCCCAGCAATTTATGTGTATACACTTGAGACATATTTTCGGCAACATGCTGCCCAGCAAGTTATGTATATACACTTGAGACATATGTATATTTGGCAACATGTTGCCTTGCACGTCCTTGAATGTGGCAAGCAGCTCAATTATGTCAAGCATTTGTTGTTGTTTTCATTTATAAGCCAAAAATGCGAATTAAAAGCCAACAAAAATTACATTTAGACACATTTAAATACCATTTAAATAGCTTGCGCTGCACAAGGTGAAGCTGTTGCCACTAGCAGCAACAGCAGCAACAATAACAACAACAGCAGCAAATTTGTTGCTCGCGGCGACGAATAAAATGCCGCACAAAAATGCTGCTAAAAATGCAACTCCAACTTGAAATTGGCATAAGTGTGTGTGTGCGCTAGTGTGTGTGAGTGTGCGTATGTATACTTTTGTGTGTGTGTGTGTGTGTGTGTGTGTGTGCAAACAAAGCATGGGAACCAAAAATACAAACACGCGCTCAACTTGCCCCAATGCTTCTTTTTGGCCAGTGGCAAGCGCCCGTTGCCCAGCAGCAATTTTAGCTGATATTCAGACAGTTTTTTTTTTTTTTTACTTATTTTTGACGGTTTTTTTTGGCTGTTTTATAGCACACGGTCAGCTTGCCGGCCGGCGAGCGACGAAATTGCAGTTGATTGATTTAATTAGATACGTTTTATATAATTTTTTTCTATAAGCGCAAAGTGCACGAGATTTTTGTGGCAGTTGCAGTTGATTTGGAATTTCCGCTCAGTGGCCGGAAAAACCCCAGATGCTCACGCCAAGTGACAAAAATTCATCATAAATAGCAAAAGGCAAATACACACACACAAACACACTCACAGAGAGAAGGCGGAAAAAGGTAAAAGGCACGCGGGGAATTTCCGGCCAAAGACATGTGGCATGTCCTCATTTACCTGTTGCTGCGAGAGAGAAAGATTAGTCCAAGCTAAAGAATTTTCCCACGCAGGTAAGCAGTGAAAATGAAATCAGCTGAGCTGCTTTCTTATCATTTGCATTAACAAGTTAAGAACTCAATTCGATTCAAGATGCAGATGAAAATAAAGATGTTGCAAAGATGGCAAATGCGATTATGATCTCGAAATCGGGCTGATATGAAAATATTGCCCGGCAGCAGCAACACATGGGGCATGCCACAAAACAAGAACGAGAATTTGCAAGCCCAGACAATATCAAAGGCGAATATTTCAACTTGCCACGACGATGAAGTTGCAAGTTGCAAGTAGTAAGGCGACTTGGCTATAATCGAGAAGGTGTTGCCTGAAGCAGATGAGAAATGAGGACCAGGTCTGCACACATTATTAATGTTTGATGTAATTAATGCGTAATTAAGATAGCCAACAATCGACACAGGACAGACAGGACAACAGTTGGCCAAGTCAATGCATTCAAATAGCCAATACTCAAGTATTTCCGCTAACTGGTAACTGGCAACTGGCCACGCCCCCCTGTTACCCCCCACCACACTCGGTGAGCCAAGTTCAAAGCGACAAAGCCGCCAACGCAAATTGCAGAGTTTAGAGATGGAAATGTGGCCAATAACAAACGGTTAGTTCAGTCCATTAACGTGTATCTGTACCATGGGAAACTGAGCTCAAAACAATGATAATGAACAAGCCGAAAATCGAAACGATTTCTCAAATAACTCAAATATCAATCAATTTCAATAAGCGTTCATTAATCTTGGCCGCGTGCGCAACTGTTGAAGCGTTTTTCAGTATTTTTCAGCATTTTCAACAGCAACAACAGAGGGGCAGGAGGAAGGTGTAGGAGAGGAGGGCAGGAGGGAGAGTTCAAAAGGGGGGGAAGAGACGCTTTTTTAGTGGAGCAGAAATTGGCCCAGGGCAATGCGTTTATGCGGGCAGAAATTAAACAGCAAGGCAAAACAATTAGTGCCAACAACAACAACAACAACAGCACAAGTAACAACAACAAAAACAACAAACACATTAAGATGAGTGTGTGTGAGTGTGTGTAAATGTATCTTATCATTTATCTTAGCTGCTGCGGCTATTTATTTGGAATGTGCCGCAAGTGCCGCGAAAATTAACGCAAAATCTTGAGCTGGCTAATTGAGCTCGGCTTTTGGCCAACAACAAAGCTTGGTCCGCAGAGCAGAGCATTTTGGCTATATGATAAGCTTTGTAACAGAGCAGCAAATTTAAAAAAAATCATTTATTTGAATACACAAAAAGCTAAAAATGAATATTATAAAATTAAAACTTTACTGCCGAAAAACTATAAAGCGGAAATTGAATTTATTTATACAATTTTAGATATATTCACAGATTTGTGTAGCTCTGATCAATTTATGTTTTTATTATGAAATTGTTTTGCATTCCCAGAAACATGCAAAAAATCCCCGTAGTTTAGTTTAGTTTAGTTCATCTGAATTGATTTAAAGGCATTCAAAGTGCGGCGCAATGATAAAAATTGTATTTATTATGCTTTGGGGGGAAGCGCCACCTGTGGGGCGTTCGCTTAAGCTTTGATATCGCCGACACAGATCTGAATCTGAATCTGAAACTTAACGAGACCTTATGAATGCCATGCGTTACATGCATTTGAAAATTCCGATACTCGATAGTCGATATGTGATGGTTGATGGTTGATGGAATGAAATGGACTGAACTGGGATTATGTCACATCCGCTTGTCCGCAATGCTGGACGACGAAGGGCGGATGCTGGGCATGAAGTGGGAAGAGGGAGGAGAGTGTGGAGTGGGCTGAGTGCTGGCCATTAAGCTCGAGTGGGTGCACTTGAGGGAACAGTGGCTGCCATTGATATGTCGACATGTGTGCGGCATACAACTGAATGTGGCTCCATTAGCGCCACTCGAGGTGGCATGCAGCCCACAACGACAACGATGATGATGACGATGCCTCGTCTCTGATTTCCAAATGCGAATTACAGACAACAGTCAAAGAGGCTGACTGAAAAGAAGAAGAAAGCAAAGGGGGTGGGCCAACAGGGCTAACAAGCATAATAATATTTTTGGCAAGACGGCGATGATGACGAAGGCGACGACATCGACATCGACATCTTCCTATTCTTGAAATGCTTTTCAGCTGCCCGTAGATGTTGTTGTTGTTGTTGCTGTTGTTGTTGTTGTTGCTGGCTGGGCTAGAAATAGCGTAAAACTCATAAACGTTGACTGGCTGTTGGCCGAGGAGGGGGCGGGTTGACAGGGGGCAAGTGTTGGCGGCGCTGGCGACTCAAAAGTCAGCAACATGCGATGCCATTTGAAAATTTCATTTCGTTTCGTTATAATTTTCTATTTCCCGCATGCCAAACGGCCCCTAGGTACTGCTACCAATGGGGTACCCCTCATTCCTCCTCTCTCTCTCTGTGTCTCACTCTCTCTCCTGGCTGTTACCCCCTTTTTGTGGCAGCCAAAAGCCTCCCCCTTTTATTTGTTGTATGTTGACTGGTTGTTCATTTGGTTTGCTGCGTCTAGCGCCGGCATTCATACTTAATTACCAAAAACGAGAAAAGTCGAAGAGTCGTCGCAGTTGTCGTCGTTGTTACTGTTGTTGTTGTTTTTTGTTGAATCTTCTCTGGCGTGACGCGAAAAACAACAACAACAGCAGCAACAGAAATCTTCTGACCAGGTAGCCAGACACCAGGCCATAAGATGATGATGAATTGTGGGTGCCGTTGAGTAAGTTTGTCTCTCTCTCTGCAACGTAGGCGTTGACCTAAATAAATTCTTGTTGCTGTCGTCGTTGTTGCTGTTGTCGTTGTTGCTGTTGTCGTTGTTGCTGCTAAATCGTTTTCCGCTTGTGCAATCGCTTGCTAAACAATTCTACAGCGACAAGTGCAACCAGAGTAGAGAAAGAGGGAGATAGAGACAAAAAAGAGAGAGAGAGAGTGATCTAAGCAGCTTTGAGGGTAAATGGAAACTCACAGTCAAGGTTCGTCAAATGTGACAGCAGAAGTTGCAATGAAATCTATACCCTGTATATGTATATTTAGGGTGTCCCTTATTTGGTCAAAGTCAATATTTAACGCATACGGGCTAGTTCTGTTCATTAGGTCCTAAAGCACTCAGAAATAAATTTTTACCTCAATCGGAGTATGATAACCCGTGCCGACTTGGATCGGAAAATTTAAAGATTATATGGGACAAAAAAAATTTTTTTTTTTTTTTTTAATTTTTTATTTTTTTATTTTGTTTATTAGGTCCTAAAGAACTCAAAACCAAGTTTTCACCTTAATCGGAGTACGATAACCCATTCAAATTTGCATCAAAACATGAAAAATCATCGAAAAATGTCTAATCAGTGTTAAAATACTGTTTTTTCATGTTTTGATGCAAATTTGAATGGGTTATCGTACTCCGATTAAGGTGAAAACTCGGTTTTGAGTTCTTTAGGACCTAATAAACAAAATAAAAAAATAAAAAATTAAAAAAAAAAAAAAAATTTTTTTTGTCCCATATAATCTTTAAATTTTCCGATCCAAGTCGGCACGGGTTATCATACTCCGATTGAGGTAAAAATTTATTTCTGAGTGCTTTAGGACCTAATGAACAGAACTAGCCCGTATGCGTTTAAAAATATTGACTTTGACCAAATAAGGGACACCCTAATGTATATGTATCGTAGATGATAAAACCACAAATTGATTTTCAATGTTGCAACTTATATTATATAGTATTCATAGATAGTTAAAAGACAGGGCCATTTGTGAATTGCACTGATTGAAGGTGTTGCTGCTGATGGGTTGACAGCAACTGTTTGTTGTTGTTGTTGCTGCTGCTTCGATTGCTTCTGGTATACGCTTGGCGGCATTTTGAGCACTGCCAGTTTGTCTCCGCTTTTAACCAAAACAAACAACCAGCAGCAGCAACAACAACAACAATCGAAGCTGCTGCTGCTGCTGCTGGTAACGACGAGCACACAAAAGCAAATGATGTTTTATGAGCAGCTAATTTACTTAACACCTCAACAACAACAACATTTCGAGCAACAACAACAACAACAACATTACCATCAGCAACAGCCAGAATTAAGATAAAGCAGAAGAAAAAAATATCAACTATAATAGCCCAACGCCAAAAACAATAAGAAAAAAAGATCAACATTTATTTTTATTTATTTTTCACATGGCCTTTTTTATATTTGGAGTCACATTTGTTGTTCACTGTTTTTGGTTCTTTTTTTGATTGTTGTGTGAGAATTTGGAGTTGATATTGCGTGGCGTGGGTGCAAATTGGCCGGCAATATATATTTGGACCAGTTAATTCATGAAAATACCAATTCATTCAAGTTCGAAGGCATTTTAATTAGTTTCAAGCGGAGCATAGCTTCGATCGTCACACGCGGCGTATGATTAATTTGTGAACCTGCTGATGTTGGCCAAAACCAAACGGAATCAGTTGAAATGTTTATTGGGTTATTTGTGGTTTCTATTCGGAGACAGACATTGATTGAAACGACATTTTTACGAGAGTTGCTGACGATCTTCAGCTGAAGCGATTGATTTGCTTTATGGCCAACACAAAAAAAAATATAAAAAAAACTGAACTAATTGATATGCAAATGCGTCGAGCGAAAAGCGTATGCTGATGAGCGATTTAAATGTGGGTGTATTTTGATATAAATATATATATTTATGTATCTAGATTAGTATGCATTTAGTGCATGATTATTTGGACTTTTGTTTTACTGTCTTAAATGGGAAGCTTGGAAGCAGCTGCAAATTTTTGTGCTGCGTTTGCGAACAACAAAAGCCAAAGCTAAATAAATCAATCTCGAAGACGAAAAGTAAATATCCTGTGTATCCCCAACCGCTTGCCCTTCTCCCTTTGCGCCTTCTCCATTCAGTTGGCATTCAATCTTATTCATTCATTAAGCTAAAGCTGAAGCTACTGGAGGGAACAATTGCAAGCGCAGAGGCGGCGGCAGTCATAAGTAAATAAACATAAATTGAGAAGCGAGTGGAAGAGAAAGAGTGGTCAAAGAGGGGGGGTGCGAATGGAGGGAAGGCAAAAATTGAGAGGTAGGCAGCGAGAGAGACAGAGAACAGCTGATTGCGGCTGATTTCTGCTTTTTGTTTAAAAAAAGAGCCATCTCTGTGCTTGCCCCTCACTTTATCTCACTCTTACAGTATCTCCCTCTCTCACTCTCTCTTTCTCTCTCGCTCTTTCTCTCTCCGTGTGTGCGACAGGC
Organism: Drosophila subquinaria; assembly: GCA_037043405.1. NCBI lineage: Eukaryota > Metazoa > Arthropoda > Insecta > Diptera > Drosophilidae > Drosophila > Drosophila subquinaria. The sequence continues at coordinate 264,886 of JBAMBL010000490.1, read as the reverse complement.
ATGACGGAAGCCAAAGAAGACGCAGTGGCAGCAGCAGCAGCAAAAAATGAATTAAAAATCTAATTGCGATCGCGTTGAAACAAAGCAAAGACGGCAAAAGACAATAAAAATAAGAAGAAAAAAAAAACGAAACGAACTGCGACAAGCCAAGGCGGGGGATCCACTAATACACATACACATACATATATACATACATGTACGTATATATATTTACTTATACTTATGGTTAAAGTCGGGATCTGTTGTTGGGCGCACTTAGTCGCGTTACAGACGCAAACGTCATGAACCGCAACGCAACAATAATTACAACAACAACAATAGTCACAACAACAACAACTTAGGGCTGGGTACACCAACCGCAAAGGTCGACTGCAGATGCCAACAATGACGACGACGACGACGAAGGCCAGAAAGAAATGAGTTTTCAAAGTTTTTCCAACTTGGGGAGCAGCACAAAATTAATGCGAATTTAATTAAAATGTGCAACTAGCAACAGCAGCAGCAGCAACAACAACAACAACGACAACAACAAATTCTAGAGCTGAGCTTTTCTTGTTGCTGCCCAGCCGCCAAATTGTAGAAGAATCAGCACAAGAAGCTGGCAGCAGCAACATAAGCAGCAGCAACATCGCCTGGAACGGAAAATTGCAATCGTCGGCGCATGTGCGACGGCTCCAACTTTGTATGTGTGTGTGAGTGCGAAAGTGAGTGTATGTGTGTTGCATAAAATTATTTCGGTCTGGTGGATATTAGCAGAGCGTGAAGTTGGCAAATAAGAAATTCAGCATAAAAAAGGTAAATTTTCATTAAACAGCAACAACAACAACAACGGCAAAGAAAAATTGACTGAAAGAGGCGGAAGACCGTTGAGTGGGCGGAAAAGAGATAGAATGCATCGATAAGATTGTTGCACAAATTCTTGTAAAATTTCAATAAAATGAAATGAAAAAAACCTCAAAAGGGATTTATGCTCTGCAGAATATCTGTGTAAATCTTTATGAGAAATTTGTGAACAAAACGATATGAAAAACGTAATTTTATTACTTTTGAATAAATATGTTCTGACATAATGTTGCACAGGAAAATATATTTAATATAGTAAAAGTAATCCAAAAATGTAGTTGAATACAAAATTTTGAATAAAACGAAAGACATAGATACATATTGATACAAATTTGATGTTTGAACGCAAACATTTTGTAAAACGTTTATATTTATGCTATGTAGACACCTGATAATGTTGGTCTTTTAAAACAGTTTTCGTTGATTTCTTGTTGCTCTCAAATTAGAAATAGAAATCTTAATAATGGAACTTACTTTCTATTTAAAAATCTCTTTTTAAAATCGAATAAAATGCAACTATTTTTTTGATTTCCCAATAATGTAGATTAAGTAGATTTCAACTCTTAAAATGATAACTATTTGAATGATTATGAAATTTAAATCAAGCTCACCATAAGTTTCATTCACAGCCATTTGGACTGATTCCAGCACCGAGTTCGTGACCCGAATGGGCTGTCCGAGGATGGAGAAGTTGCCGGGATTCGTCTGCTGCACGAACATCATGTACGAGATGTCCGAGGACTGCTCCAGGTCGTTGCCTCGGACCAATCCGCGCGGCAGCAGCCGTTCCCTGTAGATGTCGCACTCGCCGCTGTTGTTGCGCAGCGCGAATTGCAGGCGGACGAGCTGCGGCAGCTGCAGGTCCCGCTGTTGCTTGTACACGTGCAACACCTTCATGGTGGCCGAGAAATTGGTGCGTCTGTCCGCCGTCATCGAGGTGAAGACGCCCATGAAGACGGTGGGCGCCGCGTACGCCAGCTGGGCAGGATCGCGGGCGGAGCAATAGCGACCAGCATGTTGCCGGTTCCGATGCTTTCGATTTCGCGGATGCTTGCGACGCTGTTGTTGTTGCTGCTGCTGCTGTTGTCGCTGCTGTTGCCGCTGTCGCTGACGTTGGCGGCGATGCTCGCGTTTATCCTGCTGCTGCTGCTGTCGATGACCGCCGCCAGCACGATGTTGTCGCTGGCTGTTGCTGTTGCTGTTGTTGGGGCTGCCAAAATCGCGACGATTGCGCGCCGTTTGATCCTGACTCTGGCTCTCTGGCACTTCATAGGACTCAATGAGATAGCGTTGCGTTGCTGATGCTCTGGCTTTGTTGCTATAGTTAAAGGCAGTTGCAGGCTGTTGCTGCCGCGCAAAGCTGCTGAGTTGCTGCTGCTGTTGCTGCTGTTGTTGCTGCTGTTGTTGTTGCAGGGGCAACGCATGACGTCTTGCTTTACTGCTTGACGTCTGGCTGGGATTGCCATTGTATAATAATTTATATATTTGACTATTTATTAGCGTATTTGGAACTTGTTGCTGTGACTGCTGCGTTGTCATCGCAGCAATATGTTGCTGTTGCTGTTGCTGTGCAGCCGCATTGCTGCCGCTGGCGTCGAATACTGTTGCTGGCCTTAACTTAATGTTGCTAGTGCTACTAAGACTATTTCTCGGCCGGCTAAGCAGCCTACTTAATATATTGTTGTTGTTGTTGTTGCTGTCGATGTTGCTGGCAACGCTTTCACTGCTCCCGCTGCCATTGTCCGCCAGCTGTTGCTGCCGCTGCTGCAGTTGCTGTTGTGGTAATGCAATATAATAGCTGCTTTCTTCAGCTTCCCATAAACTCGGTTGCTGTTGTGTATTTGTTGATGTTGCTGCTGCTGCTGGCGCCGTTGCAGCTGCTGTTACTGTCGGCGCACATGTGATCAATAGCAACATGTTGCTGACGTAGATTGCTAGCGATATCAATGGCATTAGTTGCGGTTGCGTTTTTAGACTCCATTTGCGCACATGTTGCGCATACATGGCGTCCTCCAAAGTTGTTGCTGCTGTTGCCCTAGCTTTATTTACAATATCAACAATCGATTGCCGTCTATCGCTTATCGAATGTTCGTTTTGCTCTAACTGTTGCTGTTGTCGCTTTGCCGTTGCTTCAGTTGCTGTTACTGTCGTTGTTGCTATTGCAATTGTTGCTCTCGTTTTTGTTTTGTTGTCTCTAATCCTGGCAAATGTTGCCGCCGCTGCGTCGTCGCTGTGCTTTGTCGTATTTTCGTTTATCCTGCAAATACTTTCGATAGTTTCGTAGCATTTTGAGAGACAGCAATAGATGGAGAGAGAGAGCGAGAGAGAGCAAATGAGTGGGTGTGCAAGAGCAAAAGAGAGAGAGAGTGACAGAGAATGTGTGTGTGTCTGTCAATGTCTGACAATTTCTAGCATAATATTTATAAGCACTTTGAGAACTTTTCTGTCAGTTGCTGTTGCTGTTGTTGCTGATGCTGTTGTTGCTGTTTCTCTTGCTGTTGTTGCTGCTGTTGATGTTGCTGGTGACTCATTTTGGCCCGATCGTCTGCTTTGGCAATGCAAAAATGTACACGTATATCTTTAAATAAATAAATTGCTGCTTGTATTCGTTTATTATTGTTGTTTATTCGTTCATTCGTTCATTCGTTGTTATTGTTGTTGCTGTTGCACTTATTTATGTTGCTGTTGCTTAGAATTATATTATTCGCTGCGTTTCACTTGAGCGCCTTGGAGTCGACGCACTGACGCTCTGGCCACGCCCCCCGAAACCTCTTTGATCGACGTAGACTTAAGGTCGTCGCGTGGCGTTTAGTTTGAAGTTGTTTTTTATTTATATTTTACTTTACGTTTTTTGTGATTTCAATCACTGTTGTTGTTGTTGTTGCTGCTGCTGCTGTTTGCGCGTTTTTCACGACGTTTTTCACGCGCGCGCGTTTCGTGCGCGATTCGTTGGCACGTTCGGCTGCCGTCGGCTGTTGCCGATTGGTCGCTTCGTTTGCTTCGTGCGTGCGATGCGACGCTTCGCTCGTGTCGCTGTCGTTGCTGCTGCTCTTGTTGTTGCTGTTGTAATTGTAATCCTCGCTGCGCGCGTATCTGTGAGATACACTCTGTTTAGTATTTTTTTTTAATTCTTTCTGCTTTTTGTAGGCCCTCGATAATGTTAGTGTTTGTCTCGCCGTATACGCGATCTGTCTATATAGTAGACGTAGACGTAGTCGTAGCTGTTGCCTGATTCACTGTCGAGTGTTTTCTGGCACACACACACACACATATATTCACACGCACACAGATATACTTTGACTGTGTCTCTGATGACGATGATGGTGATGAGATGGTGTTGTTGTTGTTGTTGTTGTTGTTGATATAGCAGACTGAGACTAACACACTAACACTAATACACAGACACTAACACACACAAGCGCATACGCAACCGTAGTACACACACCCGACGAACACAACACACACGTTTTCTAATTTTAGACAAAAGTAATTATAAAAGAAAAAAAGCAGAGCAGAGTGCGCCGCGTTCAGCTCATACGCATATATATCTTCTACTCTGCCTAGATATATATATTTGTATATATATGAACACACACACACACACGCGATATATGTGTATGCGTATGTGTTGTCGATTATATAGTAGAGGATCGTCGCAGCAAGTACATATGTATGTATGTATGTATGTATATTGCACACGCACACACTAAATCGATCTCGATCGTTTTTTATTTTATATATGCATATATGTACATATGTATGTATATATAGGTGGGTATATATATATATACTTGTGTAGCAGGCGTAGACAGACGATGTCAGTTGTTTTTGCTGGACGGAGAGGAGACGTTGTTCCCTTTTCTTGAATTGCAGTTGCTGTTGTTGCAATTGTTGTTGTTATTATTATTATTGTTATTGTTATGGTTTCTGCAAACTTTGCTTTTTATTCACTTCACAAGCTTTACCTTATCAATATCCATTAATCAATCACTCAATCAATATCAATCGAACCGAAATCGAAAGTCCTTGCACGATCTGGCGAAATTCTTTCAACTTTTCACTTGCACTTGCGAATCGAAATCTTTTTTAAAGTTCTGTGCCACAATAAATTGTATCATTCATAAATTAATTTGATTTCGTATCGCGAACCGTATCTTTATCTTATTTCTAATTTTTCTTATGTATGAAATATTCGTTTATTTGTTGCTTTTTTATTTCATGCACCGAGTTGAATCGAAACCAAATCAAATCAAATTCAATTCAATTCGAAATCCACATACACACGCAGCCTCAGTGTCTCGGTAGTCTGCAGTTGGTTTGGCTCAATATTTTTATCAATGCTCCTCGGTTTCAGTTTCGGTCTCTGAAATGTTTTTGTATCTTTCGCCGTTTTTTGCCGATTGCCGACACGCGCGTATCTGACCCGTTGCCGTTGAGTGTTTGCCGCGGACTAACACTAGCACGTAACTCGACACGTAACCGCTTACGTTGCGTTGCATGTCGAACCGCCAACGCACCGAAACAAAAATATAAGACTTCTAACAGCTATTGTTGCATCAACAAATACAACGACCCTCCTTACTTATTAATTTTCAAATTATTTTTATAATTATCTTAATTAAATTTATGACAAGTTGTAGTTTTCTTGAAAGCTTAACAATTCAATTAATAATATAAAATTATTTATGAAATTAAATCAAATTTAACACAAACATTTAACATTTACATGTTAAACTCAAAATGGACATGTTATGCTCAAAACGGCACTGCTACGCTGTTAAACATGTTCGATGTCTCGGCTCGATGTTGCCTGCGGTCGCCTTATACGTATGAGTATAAGACTGCGAACTGCTGCCAAAAATTCAAATGCATTATACAATTTGAATAGAAAGTGCGCGAGATTGTTACTAAACATTTTCAAAATTATGTTTTAATTTTTTATTGTTTCCAGTTATCTTAGTCTGGTTCTAAGAGTCTATTAGTTATGATTTTGGAAGATGAAAATTTATTTGATATTTGATGCAAGTAGATAATTAAATGTATTTTTTTTAATATTCACCAATTGGAATACTTTAAGTTAATATATAATTATTTAATAAGTATTACATATTGTTTAACTCACAAAATTCTTACGTGACTTTTATAGGACTTGAACCTTAAACGTTAAAGAGTTAGAATAACGTAATTGTTGCATTATTAAAGTAATTAAGTCAAATATAAAATTTATTTAAATTTTTGCACAACCATCTTATTTTAAAATTACTTAATTTTTATTTTGTCCTTATCAACTTACATAGTGAAGATTAGCTTAAAATAAGTAAAATTACATTTCAATTGTTACTTATGCACAAACGGAACATAGATTTAAACCTCGGTTAACTTTTTAATTGATTTAGTTCCGACTAACATTTCGCAAAAGCTCTGCAACTGCAATGAAACACATTTCTGATAACTTCGTAGAATTTATGCGATTCCAAGCGGCAGAAGTATTTGTCCTATCAATTGTTTAGGCTGATAATGATAAGACCGCGATAAACTTGTGCCCAAAGAAACGCAAGACAAAGTTATTAATAATTTTAGACTAATATATAGTTGAAGAGATTAAGTGCACTTCGACTTGGTAAAATGATATTGATCTGGAGGAAGCTGGTCAATTGATAAGATTGGAGATCGCTGAAGAGACATCGCAAGTCATCTTGCCACTTTTGGGTGGCAGCTTTAAAAAAATAAGAAAGTGAGCTGTGACTTTAATTTGGTCTTATGTAGTTGCTAGATTTGTTATTGTTTTATGGGTAGCCAACGAAAACGAAAACATTTGGATAACAGAGAGAGAGAGAGAGAGCGAGAGGGAGAGAGATATATAGGCAAAGCAAGTTGGTAGCTTAGCTTTTTCCCATGATTATTTGCTTTATTGTCAAATGTCAAGCCCACAAACAGAAACAGAAACAAAAGGAGACCGTCAGGTGGAAGTCGTGTAAACTTAACGTTTTTTCGTTGTTGTTGTTGTTGTTTTTTACCAGTTACCAGTTACCAGTTACCAGTTGCTGCTAATGCTGTTATTGTTGTTATAATTGTTGCTGTAGTTGTTGTCAAACAAAGCTTCCACTTGTTCTACGCAGCGCGCATAACAATAAAAGAAGCAGCATGAAGAGAAGAAAAGAGATGAAAAAGGGGCCAAAAAGGGGGGAAATACATAGATATAAAGCGTAGCACAAAATGATGTCGTCGCCCCAAACGGCGCTCTGACAAGTGCGACAATTGTAAGAAGACAAACCTGAACCTGAACCCAACTGAAGGGAGAAGGGGGCCGGGCCCTGTGTACTCTACTGGACGGACGGGGCGAACTAAGTCGGCCAAGAGGTGTTCTAACTTGCCCAAGGTTAAAGCTGGCAAATCAGTCATAATTATCAGTCGAACATTGATAAGGTTGCTATATGGTAGACTTATCGCTACAATCGAGTTGATCGATCTATAAATACCTTGTTATTTTATGAATGAAATTTGAATTGGAAATGTAGAGTAGAGTATAAATCCAATATCTTATCAGCCAGTTAAAGGTGGTGACGTTGCGGAAACGGATGTGGAGCTTCGGCTTGGGGGCGGGAAATGGAAGTGGAAGTGGCAACAGCACCTGTCGTTTAGGTGTGTGTGCAGTTCAAACAGGTAGAAGTGAACGAATGAATAAATGAATGAGCGAATGAATGAGTGAGTGTTTGAAAAGCTGCAAACAACAATCAAAGAGCATTGTTTGCCACGGGGCTGGGAATCAACTCTCAACTCTCTGTGCTCTGCATCCCGTGTTGCGGAAGTGCAGGAAATACTCGAACTCGTGGACCTCAAACTCAAAGTGCGCGCATAAACAAGCTGCTCAATCCCGACAGAGACGGAAGGAGGGCAGAGGGAAGAGGGAACAGGAACAGAGACGGGAACAGAACCTGGCAGCACACCAGAAGGCAGTAGACGGTAGACAGTTGAGTGTAGACAACGACAACGACAACGACAACAGCTGCCAAGCGCAGCGTCATTGCATCATCAACAAACACACACACACATATACACACACAGAGAGACAACAAGAAATTAGAACAACAATAACAACAACAGTCGAACGCACCACTGAAAACCCACAACAATAACAAACATAAAAATAGAAAACAACAAATTTCCCAAAAAGCAATTTTCAAATGCGTGAACGTCGACGTCAACTGCGCTGTCAACTGCTCTGTCAGCGTTCAGCGATTTTTTTGGAAAGAACCCAAAGAAAATATGTAATGAAAATTAAATGGCCAAAAGCAAAACAGTCAACAGCCACTGAGTTCCCAGTTTGAGTTTGCTGAGTTCTCTTTATTTGTTTAGCAAGTGGTTAAAAGCCAAAACAATAACAAAAACAAAAACAAAATACGAAAACTACGCAAATGATTGTGTAATTTTCTTAAATGACTTTTCACAGACACACCCAAACACACACACACACAATTAAAATGACAAATCAAGTACTTAGTTGTGGGTGTGGCTGTTGGAGGAGGCAAAGTTTAAACTTTGCACCACCTGCTTTAAACTGACGAGCTGAATTTGGTGAGGTTTTCAATAGGAAACTTCTTAAAGGATTTATTTGTTATAGAAAAAATAATATTTATATTTACATATATTTAAATAAAATTATTTATCATACTTTACATTTTTGGGACTTCATAAATTACATCAAGATTTCAAAATAAACCTTATTCTACAAACTTTTAAAATACGAATCACAGTATAAGTGCTTTTAAAAAACTTAAATTTGTATTAACTAAAAAGCTAGAACCAAAATGAATTTTAATGGCAATCGAAACTAATTCGAATATGAAATTGAAATTAAAGTCAATGTTTCATGAGCAATATATGTAAAATAATTATAATTATTTAAATAAAGATTAAAGATTTAGATTTAGATACTCATATTTATAGTTTGTTGAAACAAATATAATTTATGGATTGTATCATAAAGATAATAAATTTTTATCATTTTTTTTCATTATTATTATTTTATTATTTTATCATTTTAATAGAAGTTTAGATGGAAATTAACCTAAGTTCCTTATAAAACAATGATGAAATCTTTTGCTAAAAATACTAATGTTTTTCCTTAACACATTTAAGTCAAAGACATATCGTCCAGATAAGGTTATCACGTTAATGATTGAGTAATGATATCATCAGATCTTAGTCATCAATCCGCACAACTATTTATAAATCCATTGACACGCGCCAGAAACAAACAAACAAACTAACAAACATCCTCATCATATCAATTGCATTTTTCTAGAACAATCGTTTTGCAGTTCATTCAGTTTTATCAACTGAGTTTTGATAATGAAAGCAAAGTTTATTCTTGTGGCACTTACAGGCTGCGTGATTGGTCGAGTTACTCAACGAACTGCTCTCGCACGTAGCTTCCATCTCTTTCTATGTGCAGCTGTCTATCTCTTTCGCTGGATGTAATTACAATGAAAGTAAATGAGATTCAAATTTGTTGCTCTTGCACTTGTTGCTGAATGCACAGTCCGAAGTTGGGACTTGTAACCAAAGACAACTGCAACAACTGTTATAGCCACCCCCGCCCCCCTCTCTCTGACCTGCCCCGCTGCTACTGCCACTTATTTTGTTGACTGTCTCCGGGTGCCACCCTTGCGATCATCAGCCGCCACAGCCACTAAATTGTGTTAAAACCAAACTACAGAACGCAGAAACCTCAAGATCTGAGCGAACAGATAAGAAACCGACTCAGTTGGCTTGGACTCTGGCTCTAAGTCTGGGCCTGGTTCTGAGTCTGAGTCTGAGTCGAAGGCAGGGGCGCGAGAATGGAACGGATCGGAACGAAGCCAACTGAACTTGGTCGGCTGTTGGTGCAATCTTCCGCATTATGAGTAGCAACAGTCGTTCAAGTTAAGTCAAGTCAAGTCAAGTCGGTGAGGAAATGGAAATGGAAATGAAAATGCACTTGGCTTACAGTCCGAGCTGAGAGAGTGGGAATAGGAATGGGAATGGGAATGGTAAGGGCAGGGGCAACCATTCAGGTTGTTAACGGCGACATGTGGCCTGGTCTGTTACTGAGCCGGGGCTCTAATTTCAATTGGGTTTCGTGGTCGTGGAAATTATTCAACAGTGCTAAGTACGCTCTGAGCTCGCAGCTCTGAGACTGACTCTGAGTCGGACTGTGGAAGTCGGTTCGAAAACTACAGGGCACCCACGCGTGACGTGACTCTTTGGTTTTGACTTTCTGTGCCTCTCTACCTCTTACCTGAGCCGCTTCCGTAAAAAACTTGCCGCCGCCTGCCCCTTTCCCCATTCCCCTTTCCCCTTTTCCCGCCTTCTGTGCGGTTGCCTCTCTTCAAGTGCATTGAAGCAAACTGAAGGCTATTTTTCAACTTCAAATGTTTGCTAAATGACTTTTGATGATTTGTGGCGAGCTCAGAGAGCTGCCCAGAGAGAACTGAGCGGAGAGAACTCGGGGGTTGAGCCCTTTGAGCACAAAATAAATTAATGAATGTATTTACTTAATATCACTCGGACTTTGAGTGTTGACTTGCCGTCTAATTGGCCCATCGATGAGGCATACATAATGGAATTAGTTGAAAATAGTTCCCAGAAAAACACTTTTAATGAATAGGCAGTGGAAGAGAAAGAGAGACTAATATGGCAAGTCAGCAATTTGTAGATATTTTAAATTTATTATTTAAATTTATTCAAAGCCGACAGCAAAACTAATACTATTAAAGCTAAAATTATAAATTACAATTTTAAATTAACAATTAAATTAAATTTTAATTTTTAAATACAGAAAAGTTATAGAAACACTAAAACTTGAATAAGTTGAAAGCTTCTTTAGCTTTTCTTTCCATTAATTAAAATCAGGGATTGCAAATAAGGGTTATAAGTCGAGTAAAAATCAAGTACTAAAAAAATGACAGGGGCATTAAAAAAATTGCACATATGCTATTTTTGGAAGGACTATCCAAAAACAGGATACATTTTTATTTCCAATTTTTATATTTTAAAATTATTTTTAAATCTTATTTTAAATTTTTATGATACAAATTATAAAAAAGAGTTATTATTCAACATTTACTTAACTTTTAAATAAAATAATAGTTGAAAAATAACTCTTATTTATAATTTTTATCATAAAAATTGAAAATAAGAGTTATTTTTCAACTTTTTTTATAAAACTTATAAGAGTTACGATCCCTGATTAAAATACTGAGCAATCTAAGTCAGTTTTTAAAATCAATTAGATTTATTGTGATATTGCTGTGATAAAAACGCAGAAACTCCTTAATACAGTCATAATCAAACTATGTTCTATTGTAGTTCTTATCAAAGGTGTTCACTTAAGTACTTCCGTTTTGGCATACCTCATGTGACGTAGTTATTAGAACCGATCAAAATACAGCAAAGCTCTTTGGTATTTACTCTATCTAATCTGTCTGTAGTCGTATCTTTAAAGTGGCGCTTCCGTCACTGACCCACAGCAAGTGTGAATTGTGACTAATATATGAGAGAATTTTGGAATCTTGATAGAACCAAGAGTCAGTGGACTGACATATGATGATGGAATTCCATACAGACAACTTCTCTAGAGGAGGTTGACCCCCATCCAGTTTCAGTTCCACTTTCAGTCTGATAATGAAATGTCTGGCGAGTCAAAGTTTTGACATTTTTGGCAAACTTTTTGTTTGGCAAACTGAAGTCGCTGATGAGATGAAGACGACGGAAGACGGACGACGGATGCGGGCGACACGTGCATTGCAGATAATCAGCGTCGTGTCCGTCGTGTCTAGGCCTAAAAATAAACTCCATGTAATTAGCCCCGCCAAGTGTCGGCGTTGTTGGCTTTTACTCTTAATACTTCTTTTTTAATACTCTACACTTTCTCAGTGGATCATTAAAATTTGCTTATTTCAAATGTCAAAGAAAAGAATAAAACAGCTTAAATAATAATTCATGACTATTTAATTTAAGTATGTGCATGTAAATTTAATATTCTAAGAGGCAATCAAGAGAAAACAAAACTACAAAAATATTTAAAATTTAAAAATTTTTTTTAATGATCCAAAAAATATTTTATGTATTTTATTCGTTAAATACTTTAGTTGAATTTTAACAAAGAATTTATTTTTTGAAGATTAAACTATCAATCATTTAATATCATTCCAACCTAATTCTACCCGAAATTTATTAAATATTTGAAAAGTTGCACACGTATAGAGTATGTGGAATTTGTTATTATATTTGGTATTTATATTTTTTGTATTCTTTTGCAAAATTTGTGCCTTTTCAGTTGCTGTGCTGTCTGGAGCAAAAATAGCCAAAAACGCGGCGAGTCGCGACAGGCGATGGATGGGCTATAAATAAGTCGAACGCAGACTGAACTGAACTCAACTGGGACTGGGACTAACTGCATCCGAGTCGAAAGTCTTTAGTTCTACTTCTTCTGCTTCAGCTTCTTAAACTTAAACTTCAACTTCTACTTCAACTTCTACCTATTCATTTGGGTTTAGCATAGATTGCGGCTGGTGAACTGACTCACCAGCTACACAAAGCTGAAATGCTCAACTAATATTTCAATTAGGCAAAACCCTCAAAGGGCAGAAAGGAAGGGGCAGAAAAAAGAAGGCTAAAAGCAATAGCCAAGTTGATGACATGCCCAACGTTAATAAAAAGCGGCAGAAATGTGCCAGTGAACAGGGCGAAATAAATTCCATGGGACCCTAGGTGGTCGAATATTTTAACACTACCGGGCACTGAGTTGCGTCTTTCAGCTTTCAGTTTTCTGCTTCCAGGTTCCAGCATCCAAGAGAGATTCAAGATCAGAGACCCGAGACCAGAGTAGAGTAGACAGTGGCAATCTGTGGCGCTGGCGTCTGCCTTTTAATGTAGAAAACTAGTCGAGGCGCATAATTTACGACAGCGTCTGCCAAGGATCACAGCAAAGAGAGGGGAACGGAGGGGGGAGGGGCAAAGAGGGGGGGTAAAGGCAGCGGCGTTGACTTGACTTATCAATTTCACGGGAATCCAATCGATTTTTATATGAGAGCGCGCAGATAAACCGCAAAAATCAAGCAATAAAATCGCTACCCAAGCAAAAGTGAAAAAAGACAACAGCAACAAAATAAAATCCAAAAGGCAGGCAACAATAACAACAACAAAGCACTAAAGTGAGGCAGAGCCACAGTGCAAAATGAAGAGCAGAGACAGAGACAGAGATGGAGTCAGAGATGGAGACAGAGATGGAGATGGAGAGACTAAAACTGTGGCACAGAGAGGCAGAAAAGTAAAATACCAAAACGGCAATAAATGGTGTTGATATCCCGCGAAGCGTGTGAAGACGCTAACGATGCCGCCAAAACTTGTTAACCACAAAAATTATTGCATGAGATGAAATAAATTAAGGTGGCGGCGTCGACTGCAGCAGCAGCAGCAGCAGCAGCAACAACAACAACAACAGCAGCAGCAGAAGTTGGAGCAGCAGCAGCAGCTCAAGTCCAGCCTGAAACTATTCACAGCGCTTCCTATTGCTCGCATCCTTGCGCTGATGGCGACGGCGACGACGACGGCGACGGCAACTCTCCAGCCAGGCGTTCAGGTCGCCACTGGCGACGTCGTCGTCTCCAACGTTGCCAGCGTCATCGTCTGCTGCTGCCTTTGTTGTTGCTGTTGCCTGTTGTTGTATGTACTTTTGGTGAAATGAAATGACAGACACGGCGCAAGATGCAAATTTACCTATGGAATGCTGAACAGACTATAAAGAATCTGGAGCACACTACAAAAACTAAGCAAGAAACGTTTCACGACTTTAAGCAGAAGTTTTTATACGATTTTAAAAAAACATCTTTGAAAAAAATAAAAATAATTTTAATAGAATAAATTTTTAAAATCAGATTTAATGCGCTTATATTTAGTATATAATCAAATTTTCTTAAAACTTCAAACTTTCATAGCTTCATTAAAACTGATGCAATTTCTAAGCGGCTTGGCGTGTAAATCCAGTTTTCAATCAAATTTAATTAATTTCATTCAAATAATTGTTTGCCCCCAATTATTGATTTTAAATCAACTCTTTATCTCACAATTAATATAAAACATCACTCTAAATTTAATCATGGTTTGGGGTCTTAATTTATTCTGTTTAAATTTTTTTAATGTTGTTTCTTAAAATTGTAATATTGAAGCAATTGGGATTACCTAGTATTTTTATGGAATAAAAAAAAATTTTAAATTTATAGCTTTCATTTGTAATGAACTCCCTAGGTCAAGATTGAGTCAATGGCTATCGATTTTGCTTACTAATATGTATGGAGAGTAAAAATTCTGAAATATAATTTCAAAATTCACCTGTTCAAAAAATGCTCAACACATGGAGTCGAGGGTAGCGCACTCTTTGAGTCATTGCAACTGATTGTTGCAGCATATGTATGGGGAACAACATTCGCAGTGACCAACGTAAAGCTCTTTCAGCACACGGTTCACCCTTCAACTCCCCCCTCTCCCTCTCCCTCTCCCTCTGCACCCATGCAAAACACTGCCACCCTTTGCCACCTTCTGTCTCTTTCCCTCCCTCGCTGCAGCTGCTGTTGTTGCACTCTCACAGCAGTCGTCTGTCTCCAGCTCCCCTCCTCCGTTTTACCCCTTGTCTCGGTTGTGAACGCTGCCCACTCGGCGACGTCGGCGCTGCCGTTTTAGCAACATTGCAATCATCTGAAAATTCCATTCCAATCAAATTAAAAACTGGCGTCTACCTTTTTATCATTTTCTTATCAGATCTCAAGATCTGCCGCAGCGATGCCTTCTGCTGTGCGCCTTTTATACACGAGTTGGCCACATACTCCGAGTGTGTGTGTTGGTGTGTCTGTATTGGTGTGTGGATGAGGTCTGCGATTCTGGCTGTGGCCCAGACTGGGAGGACGGACTGTGGTGCGACTCTTTTTGTTGCTGTTGTTGTTGTTGCTGTTTTCGTTTTTTATATAATAAGCAGATCTTTGTCCCAAAGAAACCGTGGCCATAATATATCAATATAAACGCATATACAAACACACACACACACATACACACACTTGCACAGTGAGTGAGCGCCTGGGAAGCAAAGCACATTCATGGCTCAGACTCGGAGCTGGACATTGACTTCGTCTTCGTCTTTGACTTGGACTTTAACTGAACAACCGAAGAGGATGCGGGGGCAGGCAAATGTGGCAACTGTGGCAACTGTGGCAACGGCAACGGCGACGATGCCGAATGACGATGAAATCCATTAGTTTTGCACCTTTGCAACATGTTGCAGCATCGCCGTCGCCGTTGCCGTCGCCGTCGCCAAGTCGCCAAAATGTTTGCTGGCCATTGGCTTGGACCGCAAATTGGTAAAAATTAACACGCTGCTTTTGCTCTTGACCAAAAACGGTCAACAGCGAAGCCCATTTTGCTTTTAGGCGTCTGTCGCCAAAATTCCTTTCATGACGATGCGATCTCCCCATCAAACCAAAAAAAAAAATCATACTTAACCCCCCTCCACGGCTCTTCTGTCGCCCCCCTGTGTTGCGTCCTACTTTAATGCCATTGGCCATTTCATACTTCAATTTAATAAATTAATTGGCTGCGGCTCGTTTGCCATTTTCAGTCCATGACAAGGGGAGAGGGGAGGGAGCAACATTGTGTGTAACTTTTTGGGGTTTTGAAATGGACAAAAAGTCACACAATAAGCAGATAGAAATCTCAGTTGCAGTTGAGCTGAGCTGAGCTACATTTAATATGCGCCTTTAGCTCTGCTTTAGTTTGCTTCTTTCTCTTCTTCTGCTTCTGCTTGTGCTTCTTCTCCTCCTGATTAACTCACGCATTCCTCTGATGCTCCAACTTCTGATTGGGTCTGGGGCTTATTTTTTTTTATTATCTTAGGTGTTAATGATTTCATTTTTGGCCACCCAATTGCCACGACATGCCACGGCTGATCGTTCGTTATCTGCACCGTTGGGCATGTGCAGGTCCCACACTCATACTCACACACACTCACACTCACACTCATATTCACACTCACACTCACATTCATTCTCATGCTCTTCTCGTTCTCGAGGCGGCTCGGCTTATCGCTTTAATCTCTTCTGACAGTGATTATTGCTGTTTGCGGATTGTGCAATTGATGTGCGAACTTCGACACCGTCTAAAAAAGAGGAGCACAAAAAGGAACCACAACACGAATCGCAGTACGAATGCGAATGGGAGAGGGAAAGGAGCAAACAGAATGAAATTGAACGAGGGGATTGGGATCGGGATCGGGATTAGAGGTTTACGCCGATTGTGTTAGCTTCGGCGGCGGCGGAGTGGCCAGAAATAACCGGCGGCGGCGGCTTAGCCGGCAGAGAGGACCGGCGGCGGCGGCGGCCAAGCCGCCGTCGAATTTGTCGGCGGCGGCGGCGTATGCAGTAATCAAATAAAATTTTCCCTTTTAAATTATAAAAAAAGCCAGTGAAAATTTTTTACAAATTATTAAAAAAAAAAAAAGTTTTTCAAAATCCCTTTACAGTCATTTTCATAGATTTGATTTTACATTTGAAATTTAAAAAAAAAATTAAATGATTAAAAAAAAAATATTTCAAAATTTTTTTGATTTTTGCTTTTTAAAATTGTATTAAAAGCTATGACGCCGGACGCCGCCGCCGCCGCCGCCGCGCCGATATTTCCGTGAGTTGGCGGCGGCGCGTCAAAAAGACCAAAAATCGGCGGCGGCGGCGGCGTGGCGCGGCGGCGTAAACGTCTAATCGGGATCGAGACCTCTACCATCTTGGCTGTCAGCGCCAGGCAGCTTTTGCAGTCTCTATTTACAGCAAAAGGGCGGCTCGCTTTTAGCACCCAAATATGATGTCATGGCCGCGGCCTCAGTCTCAGTCTCAGTTTGAACAACTTCGATTCTCAGTCGGAGTTGGAGTCGAAGTCAGAGTCTCAGTCTCAGACTCAGTCTCAGTCTGAGTCGCTCTGCTGTAAGTCGAAACCCCAAAAAGGGCAATTTTTGAAATCATACGCCAAACATGGCGCGACATAACTGCAGAGATGGGAGCTGGTTAGCTGGCCATCTCTAGCTACCCAGCTACCCAATCTTCCCATCTTACCAGTCTTCCCAGCCCTCAAAAGAGTCCAGAGAGAGCAGGGAACTGAGCATTGTTCTTTGCACTGTCGCTTTCGCACTTCACAAAGGGATAGAGTTCAATTTGGTTTTCTGTCTTCTGCATTCGAAACAAAAGACTTAAGCAACGAACTTGCTCTTGCTTCTTTTTTTTCGAGCTTGATTTTTTTGCAGCTGAGCTGCCGCTGCCGCTGCCACTGCTGCTGTTGCAGTGAGAGTATTTTGGACCAAAAAGGTGTCGCTGATTGTCTTTTAAGAGACGGCATCGGCGGCGCCGCCATCGGCCAGGGCGCGTTGACAGTTGTTGTGATTGTGATTGTTGTTGCCGTTGCCGTTGCCGTTTTGGCCGCGGCTAAGACTCTTCTGAGACTCGGAGACTCGGAGACTCTTAGCGCTTGCATTGTTGTTGCCGTCGTCTGGAATGTGACCGTCGCATCGCGTCGCCTCCTCCTCCTCCTTATGCCGGTGCATTCAATCGAATTCAATTGTTTTTGGCAGTCGCAACGATGAAAATAACAAATAAAATAAAAGAAACCCCCGAACAAAAATTGCAAAACAGTTGGCCGCATTCCCACACAGATCAACGCTCAGATCAGATCTGATCAGATCAGATGAGATCAGGGGCAGAGTGGAGTGGAGTCGACCGGGTGCCAATATCCACCCAGAAGTGAGAGCTGCCTGTGTAAAGTTCGCGCCTGCCGCGGTAGCTGCTGCCATAATCAGGCTGACCAGCCTCCAATCCAATCCAATCCGATCCGATCCAATCCTCCAAGCTGGCGCTAAAACCTCAAGCGATAATCGCGCATCAATTCGTTTTATAATGATGACGAGCACACAACTGAAGCTGATGCTGATGCTGAATCTGTAGCTGTTGTTGTAGTTGTAGTTGTAGTTGAAGCTGGATCTTTGCCAACGACTGCAGCATCGATGCTGGTGGCAAGATTATCTAATGCTGACGATCTCCATGCCCAGCGCCAAGTGTGAGCTCAGCCAATTGGTTGCCGCAGCTCGCAGCTCGCGCAGTGCCCCCTTTGGGGACCTTGAGCAGTTTACTATAGACTCTTGCCTGGGCAGCGAGGCGATCCAGCGATTCCTCATCCAAAAGCAGGCATATTTACTTTGTGAAACGGTTGCTTGGCCTTAAGAGTTAGACATTATACCAGAAATGAATGACACTGAATAAGATATCTATTTAAGTCTAATTATCGAAGCAAACTCCAGAAACTATTGCAGAAAAATAAAGAAAAGTCTTAATAGTCTGCTGAATAATCAGTAAATATAAGTGTCATACATTTTAGAGTTATTTTGTAAATCAGCACAAAAGAAATAATTTTTTAACTTTCACTAATTTTGGCAATTCTGGAGTCATAAACTTAAATTCTCGAATAATAATAGAAAATATAAAAAGCGTACTAAAAAAATTAAATATGAATTTTATTTTAAATAATTTTTATTTTATATAATTGACGATTCACAAAGCCTAAAAATTTGGTTAGAATCGCCCCTAATTTGTTAGATTGTTTTCTCTCAATATTTTAAATAAATTGTAAAGAGTATTAAGTGTTCTTATTGCTACACTCTTATATCCAGCTCTGCCGCCTTGTTGTTGTTGTTGTGTCATTAAAAGTTGCCGGCACCAAGTGGCCAGCCGGGCAGACAGAACGGCAACCAGTCCATATCCGCGGCTGGAGGCAGCATCTCCTGTCCGTCTCCTTTCTCCCTTCTCTCTCTCTCTCTCTTGACTCTTTTTGCCTTAGCTTTCGCCTTGAGTTGCCCCTGCGCAAGTGGCAATAGAAATCATTAGCAGCATCACTGTTGGCCTGGCTTACTGGCTATCTAATCTGCGGCTACGGGGGCTTCTGGCTGCTTTCTGGCGCTCGCCTTGGCTACCTCTTCAGTTCTCTGTTGATTTCTGTTGATTTAAAGCGCTGATTACTAATTTTATTAATTTTTCAACGACCGGCAACGTCTCTGACTCGGACTTGGACTTGGAGTCGGACTCTGGCTCTGGGCTATTGAATGTTTATATTATGTTGCTGTTGTTGTTGTTGTTGCTTTTGTTGTTGGACTGTGGAGCTCTCTGCTTTAGGTGCCTGTTGTCGCTATTGATTTAGTTGATGTCTTTATGAAGCATTTGAAACACGACACTTTATTTTTTCGACCTGGAGAGATTCTGAAATTAAAAGTGATTTCATTTAACGGTAAGACGAGGCTGCAGAGGCGCCTTTTGAAGTGGCATCAAATGAATTCCGATGGCTCCTTGGCTCTCTGGCTCCCTGCCTCCTTGGCTGCATTCCAGGCTGGACCACAAGACAGGCAGCTGCGTGTTGGCCAAAGTAAACTGTTGGTCTTAACCCCTTGATGACCCTCAAACGGTGTTAATCAGATCATTTACACAAACGACACGCACGTCTGCATTAACAGCTGCCTCTGGGCCTGACCTACAAGTGGGAAGAGACCACCAGTCAACAGCCAACAGCCAACTGGGCTAATAGAAATGCCCAATGCAACCCTTAGACAAATTCGATTCAAAACCAATTCTCGCACTCACACACACACACACATTCAGTCAGTCGTTCAGTAAATATGAATCAATGTCAGGGGCAAAGCGTGCGGCACAAAGACGCAGCTTGCTGGGCGTCCTGCAAAGGACATCGGGACAACAGGACACCAGGCGAGTCTAGGCTACCGAAACGGCACGCAAAGACAAATTGAAAGCAAACAACAACAACAACAACAACAGCAACAACAATGAGAGAAGGCAAACAAACTAATTCCAAGAACACACACAGCAGACGAGGAGCTGAAAGAAAGGAGGAAACAGCCAAAAACCTGAGTCTCAATGAATGAATGAATGTAAAAGAATTAACGAAACTAAGAAAACCGAAATGAAAGAAAGAAAGAACTCTCAGATCGTGTACGCAATATCAGCGGATAATTGAGCCTAATAGGATTTTAAGTGCACACACACACATAAATATATATATATATATATTGTTGTCCCACTGTGCCTAAGAACTTAAACCTTAGGAACTCAGGAAGCTGTGTGTGTGTGCGAGGATAACGGCTGACGACAGACGATTGAGAAACTGTGGACGGAGGAGGAGAGAGAAATCCGTTCCGGTCATTAAACGTGCCGCCCGCCCCTAGAATCGAGGTTTCTCTAGCTTCTCCAGACAACGTCTGCAATGAGTCAGCTGACTTTGCTTTTTGTTTGTGTTTGCGCGCTGAGGTAAATTGTGCGTGTTGCGGCATGAAAATATCACAGAGAGAAAGAAAGAGAGAGAGAGAATCTAGAGGGGTGCAGAGTGAAAGAGAAAAAGGCTAGAGTCAGGAAGGAAGAGCGAGCATACAGAGGGAGAAGGAGATAAACAGGAAGAATGACCTGCTGCTTGGAACACACAATGGGACGACGTACGTCGTCGTCAATCGACGCATCGGTCAGAGTCCAAAGCCAATGCCAACTTTAAACCCAAACTCATTGCGCCAGCAGCGACTACAACAACGACGACGACGACGGCTTATGACGCTCACACAGTCAGACAATTAGCGAGACAATGAGATTGAGATGCAGACGAGCGGCTTTATGCCACACCCTTAATAACAGCCCAGCTACAATGTATGGTTGTCTACACTCAAAAAAATCTATTTCTATATTACAAAAAAACAAACCATTAAATTAAAATGTATCTTAAATTAAAATTATTTTAAGAAATAGAAAACATTGCCATATTACCATAAAATCTATATATTTAAATAAAAATGAAAACGTACTATATTCATTTGTTTTCAAAAGTGTTCATACACAGAAAAAAAAATCCGGGATATTTAGCCCGAATTCAATCCGAAACGATGTCAGAAGTGGGGTAATCTCGGATTTACTTAAACCAAGTATGAAATACTTAATTTTTTCAATCCCGAATTCAATACGAAAAATTCTTAAAACAAATAAAAAAAAAAAAGTTTTTTATAACTTTTTTTTTTAAATTTTTTTTTTTGTTTTTTTTTTAGTTTTTATTTTAAAATTTTTTTTTTTATTTAATTTTTTTTTTTAAATTTGTAAACTTTTTTTTTAATTTATTTTTTATTTAATTTTTTTTTTTAATTTTATTTTTTTAACATTTTTTATTTAAATTTTTTTTTTAAACATTTTTTATTTATTGCTTTTTTTTTAAACACATTTTTTTTTAATGAAGGGAATGTTTGACTGGGGGAATCGAACCCAGGTTTTTTTCAAACAGGTCGGCGACTCTAACCACTGAGCCACCAGAACAGTTGAAATGAGAGAGGCCGAGAGAGAATCAAGTAATTTGGGCTTATTTTCCATTTTAATCCCGATATAGACTTGATTGCTCAGCTTAATCCTGAAAACATACTTAAAAAATGCAGGCTTAAATTAAGTATTTTAGGCTTGATTTTAGAACGGCTTTTTTTTGTCTGTGTAGTGGAATCGGATTCTGTAAAAACTAAGCCATTGAGATTTTTGTATATATAGAATGATAAAAAACCCGACGTCTGAAGCCAGCTTTAGAATTTATTATTTTTAATTACTTCTCAGCAGCATTTTTAGTTTTCAAAAATTAAACAATTTATTTCTGAAAAACTCTTTACTTTAAGATGAATTTCTATTTTCAATTCTTTAAGATTTTTAGAGTCCGATTTTGTTGAGTGTATAGATGTGTGTGTGTTCCGTCAACGGAAGCGCAGCTAGATAAAGTTGTCAGCTGATCTTTGGCTAGCAGCCTCTGGTAGGGGGCGTGGCATGTGCAGTCATTATCCAACTATCGGCCACCGAATGATGCGGCAATTATGCAGCAAAACTCACATTAATTGTAGCCCAAGAGGAGACCAGGACCAAGGAGCACCCTCAGAAGGTCTAACAATGGGACAGTCTTCGGAAGATTTATAGGCTAAGGTCTCCAAGCACACGCAGGGACAATGAGGCGAGTTTAGAATTTCAGAGATGTGCAGACAGTCGAGACATTCAATCAAATACAACAGGCCATGAGCTAATCCAATTGAAATCAAAATCGAAAACGAAAACGAATCAAAATCCAAAAGTCAAACAAAGGAAATTCCAGACGAGTTTTGGGCTGAAATTTATGCAGATGATTTATATATGAAACAGCGAATCAAACGAATCAAATTGTGACTCAGACCGAAGCTAAAAGTCGATGCTTAAATAAAAAGCAAACATCGAAACTAACTTAACGATCGTCAAAACACTTGCAACTATGACATATCCATAGATTTTAGCCATAAGAGACACACAATGTTGTCTTAAGGCCAAAACAACTCAATTAGGCAGCAGTCTGCCCCTTTCTCTACCTCTTTTCTCGCTGTCTCTATCTCGCTGCCAGCTCATAAAATTTAATGACAACGCTTAATTATAAAATCAATAAGAGACGCCGCACACGCCGATCACTTGAGAGGGCAGTGAGCAAAGAAGCTTGAGAAGGTTGAGGTAGGATCCTCGTTGCCATAAGTTTGTCAATTTATATGGCCCAAAGAGAGAGAGAGAGAGAGAGAGAAGCGAGAGACAGAAATCACGTTAAGCGCAATAAAAAGCGCGAAACATTTTAACGCGTCGCAGCGATAAAGTATCTGAAAACATTGCCTCGACAATGTCCAATTGGGGCGCTAAGCCGAGTCTCCTCGACTCTCCGCGGCTCCTCGAATCTCGAATCGCGACTCCTCGACTTCGAGGGCATTATCTTAAGTAGCGTTGAGTAGGCCACCCCGAGAGCAAGATGCGATGGCGATAATTTGATGAAATGATGTCTCAATTAACGCTCAATCTCACACAATCACAATCACAATCACAGGGCAGAAAACGAACCCAAAAAGCGGATTGCGTGTGAATTATCAACTTGGGAAATGATTTTATTTTTCTAGCTAAGCAACCCCTCGATTTTCATTTTGGTAATGAAAATATTTTGCCAATTCATTAGGCGCGCTGTCCAAATATTATTGAATTGAGCGAGACGGAGGGATAAGGGGGAGATTCCTTTACCGAGGGGTGGTTGAAAATTTCCCTAAATAAATCGTAATTAAATTAAAACGCACAACAAATGAGCGAAATCAAACAAAGAGCCAAACAATAATAAATAATGACAGCAAAAAAAAAAGAAAAAAGAGAAGAAATCAAGACGCAGACGGAGAAGGAGAAGGAGACACAGAAGGCAGCAGGCACAAAGCAAACCAAGTCAAGGCGAAGGATAGTAGAGGGGCAAGGAGGACAGGCACAAGGAGCAGGAATAAGAAGCAGCTGTCGCAATTTGTTGGGCACAATAAGTAGAGGACACACAGCATCGGGCAACGGGCACACTTCCACTTCCCGAGTGACCTTTTTTATTTGGGTTTTTTGGCAGGAGCCAAAAGAGAGGAGCTAAGGTGACAGACAGAGAGAGGCAGAGGGAGAAAGAGCGAGAGAGAGGGAAAACGCCACATGCGCCACGTGCTAAGTAGTTGATCCTGCCAAAGGCAATGTGAAAGAAACAGGGCAAAAAAGAGAAACAGACAACAACAGCTGCCAGCTGCAGGACACAACAGAACAAAACTGAGCTGAACAGAACAGGAACCAAGTAAACAGGACCTGCCTGTCAGAGACGCGATCTATAGCACCTGCTCCTTTGCTTCTCCTTGATACTCTGCTCCTCTGCTCTCAATCAACAATCAGAATGTCACTCGACGCTCTTCTTCTCCTTCTACTGCATCAACAACAAATGAGCAACAAGGTGCCAAAAAACAACTTGCAACTTCCCACCAGTGCTGCCATTTTGGATTATTTATTGCTAAATCTAACGTAGTTTGTAATGCTAATGCCTTTTAATTTTCTGATCGCTTACAGATATAAATATTACATTTTTTAAAATAATCCTTTTATTATTTGCAATACCAATGCAAATTTTCATATTGTTAAATGCGATAAAATTCTTTTTTATTGCAATTAATTAGTTTAATCTGTAGATAAATACTCAAATCGAAATTCGGATAATATAATTACTTAATTTATCACTTGTTAAAGATTTTTAAAGTTTAAGAAAAACATTAAATTCACTAATTTCATTGAAATATGTTTGCAAATAAGTTGAGCCGTATTATTTATAACTTATCTTTTGTTTAGCTAGTTTTAACAATATTTATTTTCAAATCTAGCTAATTTTGAGTGTCAAATTCTGGCAGCACTGCGTCGCCTCCATAGAAGCTATCTGGCATTAGCTCAGACTCTTAAATCAACTTTTTTGGCGCTATCTCTAACCAGTTACCGTTGCCAGATACCAATTGCCAGTTACCAGTTACCAGTTGTCGGTTCCCCTGGGCCGCTTGGTGTGCGGCTAATTAATGAAGGTAGCCGCTTTATCAGCAAAACTGTCTGACGCCGGACCACACGAGAGTTTTGCCTTTACCTTTACCTTTTGGGTTACCCAAAATTCGACTCACATTTTGTGCGATGACTCACAATCAGAGAGGACACTCTGAAATGAAATGAACCCCTCAAAAGTTTTTGTGTGTTTTAGCACGTGGTTTGTTGCAAGCTTCGCTGCTGTTGCAGCTGCCCCTGCAACACCTGCAGCTGCCCATTAGTCGCACTGATCGATAGCTTTGCAACTTGCCTCTGCACACATTTCGAAACTCGAATGTCAGACTCGCATTTGTATTTACGAGTTTATTCCAAAAGCCGCTTTATAATTTGGTCCGCCTTCAAGTCGCCTGGCTAACTGCATTTAACAGTTGCAGCAGCTGCCTGACCCTTCCTTACCAGGCCTGAATGGGAATGGAATGGGAATGACATGCAAGGGCTCTCCAAGGGCTTAACGGACCAGAGACAGAAATATATTTGTACTTCAATTAAATTAAGCTATGCATTATACTTAGGAAAGTCTGAATTATGCAATTAAAAGGAAGATCATTTAAACTTACTATAATTATATAATTTAAAAGCCTTCCATGGTAACTTTATTTTCTTAGCGAATAAATAGAAGCAGTATCCTATTATTCTGTGAAGACAAAATCAAGTTATTTGCATCCTTTGATACTCCCTGGTCATTTAAAATCCTTAACTATTACTTCGGTTCTTCTCTTTTCAAGTTCACTTTACTGCCCAAAGTTCGTCTTATATTCTTTGTACATGATTAAGATTCCTTGTTGGACAGCTCCCAGAGTTGTCGACGCTGGAAAATGGACTAAGGATTGCAGCTGGAACGTGTTGCAAGAACAAAGTAGGTAGAATTTATGGTTTAACTAAGTGATATATCTACTTATTAATAGGCTGCTGTGCCACTGCTCTAGGGGCAATATCTTTTCTCTCTCACTGTGTGTGTGTGTTTGTGTGTGTGAATACCATTTCATATTTGTCTACTCAACTAAGGGGCAACTTGGGTTGTTGTTGTTGTGGGTAACCGTGGCCAATGCCAATAAACAATAATTCCCATGACTGCCACTAAGGCGCAACGTACACAACGACTTCCCAGACACTGCGACGACGACGAAGGCGGTCGACTAGACTTGTGAACTACTCATGCCAGCAGCAACAACAACAGCAACAGCTACAGCAACAGCAACAACAGCAGACACATAAGCAGCAGCAGCAACAACAACAGGTGAGATGTATTTGTTGCTGCGCCACACCGAAGCTGGTTTTTTCTCCTACTTGACGTTCATCATCATCAGACAGCAGCAGCAGCAGCAACAGCATTTGCTATACACATCAACAACACACATTTGTACAACAGCAACAACACACTCACACACATACAAACACACATACACATGCGACGAGTCTGTGATGAAGTTGGGGCAAAGTTGATCTGCGCTTGATCTTGTCATTAAACGTAGCTCGTAATGATGTTGCTGCTGCTGCTGTTGCAAGTTGCATGACCGCCGCTAGCCAGCCAGTCAGCCGGGCTGCTCTTATTGAAATTTGTCTTGGCCTCATGTTGCAGCAACATGTTGTTAGCCGTTGCCGCTGGCTACCAGTTTTTGCCACACACTTCCTAAACAAAAAAATAAAAAAATAAGTTCACAATTTGCACACACACAGCTTTTCCCATTTCCACGCGCGGAATGCGGGCAGGCAGGCCGTCCTTGAGGCGGCTGTTGCAAGTGGCAACATGCAAGTGGCAACATGCAAGTGGCAAGTTGCAAGCCTGCGTACATCGTCATCCTCATCGTCATACTCGTAGTAAATAACTTGTTATGGTCAAATATTTCAACGTTGCCAGCCATGACATGAGCAGCATCAACTCCTAGACACAGAGGAACAGAGTTGGGGGCAGGAGGCAGGGGGCAACCTCCATCAGTGCTTAGTCAAGTTGACAGCCGTTGACTTGGCTGCAGTCTGGAAGCGTTTGCTTGCTTCTAAATATCTCTCTCTGCGGCATTTGTTGATAAGCATGCCACAGCAGCCACAGAAGCTTGCCCCACAACAGACAGACCACTGTTGTTGTTGCTGAGGCTGTTGTTGTTGTTATTACACTAGACTGCGAGGCGTCCCAGCATTGAACATCCCTCTTCCAGCAGCCTTCCTCCCGTTTTCAAGTTGAGCTGAGAAATGTCACCGCTTTCAGACCAAAGGCTGCAAATAGTTTCCAAGGCTTACTAACTGTCTTCTCTCTCTCCCATCTTCCATCTTCAATCTTCAGTCTTCTGTCTCCTCTCTTGAAATGCCTGCAAATTATTTCAATTGCCGCTGCGAGGCAAGAAATGAGCGCGAAACTTGAAGATATTTTTATTATTACTCCAGGCTAATCAACTAGCATCGAGGCAGGAATTTGTCCACAACCTGTCACTGGAATGTGAACTAATTCAAAGTCATTGTCTCTCTCAAATGGATAACGACGATCGCGAAATTAAAGCTAGCTATGCGAAATCGTCACAAAAGAACAGCTATATAGCTGTAATTTTCTTTTTTTAGATTTTTAATATTTTCAAATCCTAGATAAATGATCTTGCAGGGAGACTATTTTACTGCTCAGAATTTGGTCTCTAAATTTATACAAAAATTAAGTAAATGTAACGAAAAATGTTTGCTAAATACAAAGAAGTTTAGTCTCAACATTTATTCAGCCTATACCATTTTAACTTGAATAATTATTTGAATGTCAGACTTATCTAATTGATTATTATATGTAATGATCTTTTAAGTAAAAAAATACATTTCCTTAGGCTTCATAACCTTATGAAAGCTAAGCAGATTTATTTCTGAAAAGTCTTTATTTTTTGCAGAATACATTTCTGATTTTACTGATAGATATATTAAAAATATCACAGATTCTTTAAATCAATTATTGACTCATTAAATTAGAAAACAACCTCTATCTTTTGATAGTCAAAGTATTTCTATATTTATATAACTTCCCCTTGCCTTTCCCAGCAATATCAGGATTATTCCAGTTACCCAACAAGCCACATCTCAGTCCAAAAAACAATCAGAAAAAAATTAAATATAAAAGAGTTGAAAAAAGCGAAGCAAGCAAATCAAGGCAATTGCCCACACACTACGCTACTGTTCGGTGTCCAGAAAGTGCTGCATTCAAGATGCCCAACTTGTCCCAAGTTGAAGTCGGGGTTGAAGTCGGAGTGGAGTGCAGTGGTCTCCTCCTTTGGGGTCTGGTCTCCTCTGTGGTCCTCCTTCTGGTCTGGTCGGGAGATCGCATAGCATAACAATCTCCAGCGTCACGTTAAAGATTTCACTTGAAGCTCGCGAAAAATCACCTGATGACTAAATTAAAGTGGCGCTGGTATGCTTTGGGCAACATCTTTCCTCATCCCCTCCTTCCACGCCCTTCCAGCTCCCTTCCCACTCCCCCTCGTTCACTCCGTTGTCAGCTTGTGAACTAATTTCGTAAATTTTTCGAGCTGCTCTCATTCCATGCACAATGTTGTTTTGGATTTTCAACCGGCTTTTTGGGCAGGCGACTCTCAGGCACACACACACACACGTACACACACTGCTGAATTTTTAATGAATTCCAATGAGCGGCTTCTTCGGCTGTTGGCCAAAATCGCGGTGTGCGGTCGCCATCTCAGCCCCTAAACGGGCGGGCGAGGCAGCTTCACTTGCGCGTTGCAAGTAGCAAGTAGCAGGCAGAGAGCAGCAAGTTGCAAGATGCAAGTTGCTGGTTGCAAGAGTTGTGACTGCGATTTGGTTAGTTAGTCCTCGCTGCTAGCGTCGCAGTCGCTGTCGCAGTCGCTGTCAGCGTTGTGCGCTTGCATTTTGTGCGCCTTGTTAAGAATTTCATTAAAAATGAAGACCTGAGACCCAGAAGAATGTATGTTTCTCCCAGCCCACCTACCTTCCACCCCCCCCATCCTTTTTCTCTGGGTTTCTCTCTCTCTGTTGCTGTGTGTAAGCTGCGACCAAAAAATGCTGCTATAGTTGTTTTTGTCGTCGCTTTGAATACCCTTTACTTAAGTTAGCGTCAAGTGTGCGACAGACAAAAGAAGGCGTGGCAGTATAAAGTATATATTCTAGATCAGCATCAACAACTGTTGGGATGAGTAAGTGTTGGGGTATCCCAACGGCCGGGGTGCAGGGTATCTCGCAGTTGGGCACTCTCGACTTAAGCTCTCCTGCTTGTTGTTACCTCGCCACCGCACAGTGTAAGATTTTGCCAATCTAGGGGGACTTTATTCAATAGCAGTCGTAATTTTAAAGCTATCGACTTGAAATTTGGAGTGAATGCGTGAATACCCCCAAAGAAATTTTTGGACTAAAAGTTTAAGTGGGTGTGGCACTTTAAAGGGCGTAAAATACGAAAAAATCATACATTTTTCATTTTTTTAGCACACAAACCGCAATAAAAAAAAAACAAAATTTTTTATCAAAAAAGTATCAGGTTAGTATTTTTTGTTTTAATTTTAGTCAATTAAAAACTATTTTTTTAAAAATTATTGGCCGAATAAATAAAAAAATTGTTTTGTTTTAAAGATAATATATTTATTGAGAAAAAAAAAATGTTTTCATATTTTTCACAATTTTTTAAATTAAAAAAAAAACAACATAAAGTTGATAAAATGGCTGGGCGAAATTATTTTTTGCAAATTTAATCAAAATTTGAACTTAAATCTTAACTTTTCTTCACTAGATTGACCATAAAATAATAAATTGACGGTTTGAGGTTCAAGGCGGGACATCAATCTTATAATCAACACCTTTTATTGTGCCCTGAAGCCAACTTGCATAATTGGTCATAAATCTGGATATATCTCTCCTAGATTTACTCTACCTAGACTCAAATTCATGGCACATGTTTGATAAGTGCATTTTTAACTTATTATTATTAATATCATTGCAAAAAATCATCACTGCGTGCTCTAAGAGTGAGTTAAGCCTAACGGCTCTTACTGTACTTGACCAAACCTCGAAAAATTCTGCGCGTCTTATTTTACTCATTGCTAAATTGAAGTCCCCAGGGCAAAATATGGGCAAAATTTTATTTCTGATCCTGATTCAGAATGACTTTCTGCAAACGATGTATGTTTTGGTTGATTTGAATGTGATTGAATCTTGTTAGTTTTTTTCTATCAAAAATTGAATATTGTTAAACATTTTCTTACTTTTTGGCACTTATTTGCAACAAATAATAAAAATTTTCCAGTCCACCTTTAAAGTACCTTTTTATCGCTAAAAATCAATAATGATCCAAAAATTATAGGAAAAATAAATTTGACTGCTCACAGTGACCACACGATCCTATTGAAAAGACTAAACATTGTCAACTGTAGCTCGTTATCCGATGCAGTTTTGCATGCATTTTAAATGCACCGGTTTAAGAACCGTTATTTTCTGAACAAAAATTTTTTGTTTTTTTTTTTGCTTGTTTTCGTAACATTTGAACATTTTTAAATTGGCTTCTAAAAGCTCATTGACCTTAAAAATATTTTGTTTTTTGCTTAAAGTCCCCCTAGATTGGCAAAATCTTACACTGTGCACCGTGGAGGCTGTGCGCCGGCGTTGCGCCTGCGCTT
This sequence comes from Drosophila subquinaria, assembly GCA_037043405.1. Classification (NCBI taxonomy): domain Eukaryota; kingdom Metazoa; phylum Arthropoda; class Insecta; order Diptera; family Drosophilidae; genus Drosophila; species Drosophila subquinaria. Next base: position 234,924 of record JBAMBL010000490.1, on the reverse strand, counting down.
GCATATATCCAAGACAATCAACGACAACAACCACACACACACACAGAGAGACATGCACACACACACACACACACACACACACTCACATACACTCAGTGGCGCTTTGTGGTCAGCGATTGCCCACCAGCGCAGCCTCAACCTCAAACTCAAACTCGCAGTCGCATCTTCGTTTTTGGGTGCAACGAAACATTTTTAATTGGTTTTGTTTCATTTTGCGGCCGATGCCGCCAGTTGAGGAGGCGGTGAAGGAGGAGATGGAGGAGACCCAAGGAGTGGGAGCGGAAGATGGAGATGTGAGCTGAGCTGAACTGAACTGAGCCCGCCACAGTGGCTAGCATTTTGGCATGGCCATTGGGCATTGTCTCTGGCAAGACCGAGAAGGCGAAGGAGTTGGAGACGAAGGAAGAGACAGAGCTGAAATTGACGGACTGCCTTAAATAAGCAACTCAAGGTTGACTGCCAGTTTTCCCTAAAGACAAAACAGACGACACAGACTGCAGTCGATCGATCGGTGGCCACATCAAGTCAACAAAAGATTGAAAACTCAATATAGCACCGGGCCAACGGGAGACTGAAGACTGTCGACTGTCGGCTGACGACTGAGAGTTCGTTTGGTAGATGGTAAGTGGTAGATGAAAGATGGAGTTGAAGCTGCACATGGAGCTAAAAGATGTAAGGAGGGATACAAAGGGGGGATAAGGGAGCCGGCAGACACGCAAAACATTCGCCAGTTCAAATCCCAAAATTGGCAATTTATCCTTTATGAACTTACAAAAATAGCCGCCGTTTATACCAAAACAAGTTAATTCGTCGTCCGACTCAGACTTGGGAGTTGAAGCTGCAGTTGGAATTGGAAGTGGAAGTGGAATTGGTAGTATAGAGTCGCAGACGTTGTCTGCTGTTGTTGTTGGCTGTTTGCTACTACCAACAACGTTGGAGTCTCTTGACGATGACGAAGGGCCGCCAACAAAACAATGAAACCAATGAAAACAGACGAACGCAGTACAAAACTTTGACTTGACTAGGGACTAAGTAAGTATATATAGCTAAGGGAGGGGGTTAAGTAGAGGGAGGCCCGCTATGGCGGCGCAATGAAAGCCATGCCGAAAATGCAACGCTTTGGGTCTATGTCTCAGCTCCAAGTCCAACTGGTACTCCTACTCCTGCTTCTACTTCTCCTCCTACTCCCCTCTCTACTCCTGTTCCTGCTACTGTTTTTGATTCCAAGTGGAGACGCCGTCAGAGAGTATGGCTTTAAATAGATGTGCCCAAGTTTAGACAATAAAGCCATAATTGTGCATAAGTGCGGCACATGTACACAAATACAAGCTTATATCTGAGTATGAGTATGAGTATGAAAAGGGATTGAGGACTCAGCGAAACAGAAGCCAACTTTAGTTCCCACAGCTTACGTAGTCGAATTTTGCTAGAAAAGAAACACATGAAAGTGAAAGATATTTGAGAAAGTAACAAAAGATACAAACAAATAGATTCGAATGGATGTGTTGGCATATAAACTTATTCGCCTGTTAGTCTTAAGAATCAATAACAGTAACAAGAATTGCGATTTGGGTAATTCCAACCTTTAAAATTAATGTTCTATCATCGCTCATTAAATGTAGTGCAATCAGGAAAGAGGAAACATACTTCAACACCGAAAATACTGGAGAAACACTAGACAATATTTAATGCTATTGCAACTGATAGTAATGTTATAATTTGATTATGATAATGAAAATGATTATGCTGAAGCTAATGCTATAAATTGAAATTTTAATAAAATCAACAAATATTTATAATTAGAAAAAAATAATAAAATATTTATAATATATTATTATAAATAATTATAGTTGCTAAGTCTTTTACACACCTAATGTTTCATGTTCTTTACGACCATAATTAGTGGATTTCATTGCTCATTTTATTGTGCTTCAATTTAATGAGCTGTTTCTGAAGTGATATCTATGATGGTTGGCTAAGAATCTTGGATGATATCTGACGTGTTTAGTTTGTAGTTCGTGTTAGTTGTAGGAGAGTTGTTCTGTCTTATCTGATGTATTCATAGGGCGTCAAATTCTGTTCCATTTTCATAGGTGCTTGGCTGGCAATCAGCACGGAATATCTTTATAGCACTATGCTCGACTGCGTTGGCACTTTGACTTCAGACGATGGGAACTGGAAGAAGATGTGGTTCCAAGTATCGAAAGTCCCCATGGAATCGAGTACTTGAAATACTCCCCATGGTCGGGAATCGAAATTGGGATTGGGACTCGGACTCAGACTCAGACTGGGACTCGGACTGTGCTCTGTTGGCTAATTGCGCAAATCTGTTAAAGGCAACTACAAGTACTACCAGTTGATGATCAGCGTCGTCATCATTCGTGGCCAGGCCAATCAGCCATCGAGCCAGACAGACAGATAGACAAATAGACAGAGGGACATTGAGACAGACTGGCAACAGACGACAGGTGGCACACGAAAGCGCCAAAATGGTAGACAGAACAAACACAGACACAGACATGGAAAAGTTGCTGTTGTGGCTACGGCGGCGGGTTTCAGCTATGATAATGTATATTTTATGAGTTAATTCCAACTGCCTGCTGCTTCAACTTCAACTGAAGATCGCGTGTTTCACTGTTACAGTAAAGCTGCCCCGCCTCTCCTCCTTTACCTTCCCCTTCCGCCCCCCTTTTTGGCTCGCCTTGCGCTCATCACGCTTCACAAATTCGCAGCTTGTGCAGTGCTCATAATTCTCAGCCACAGATCCACACAAACCCTGCTCCCTTTTCCACACTACCTTCTCCCTTCTCCCTTCTCCTTGCTCCCAAATCCCTGACCATGTTGTTGTCCCTGTTCCAGTCCCATTTGCAATCCCTAACAAGCGTCATCGGCTGCTTTGTTGCGGTCTGTTTTCGGTTTGTCTGACGCTGCTCTCTACCTCCCTCCCTCCCTACTCCTCCTGCTGCATCTCTTCTTCTGCCACTGCTTTATATACACTTCCTGAGAGTACTCTACTATTATTATGAAATGTGCAATAAAAAAAATGAAAGCCTAAACGAAATTAAAATTATATCTAGTACCTGCTATCGTTTAATATATATCGACCCATTTTGGACAACTATATCATATAGCTGCCTTAGCAAATATCAGTCAAAAACATTTATGTTTTTTTATTATTTCCCAATCAATCTCACATTTTTTTATGTGTAAATCCTGAACCAATTCGTCTAAAATTGGGATACTATATCGTATAGTTGTCATTGCAAAATCCCTCGAAAGTTAAGTTATAAAATTAAAATTTTTCTTTTCTTTTAAGATATCACTTTCACATCGCACAATAAATTTGACTTAAATCAGACTATATCATATATGTAACTCCCATATTATCAATCGATCGAAAATTGCATACAGGCCAGAGTATCAATTGTTCGGCGTGCCAAAGTTAATCTTTGTTTCTTGTTTCATTTCGATTCGCTTTCGGTTTGCAGCAGCAACTCTGAATCTCGACTTTGACTCCGAATTGCGACTCCTCCAATTCGCACTTTGGTTAAATTAGTTGCGGTCTGGGAAGTTTGGCCACCATAATTTCCCGTGGCGTTTGCCGACCCGACAACTCCAACTCCAACAAAAGCAACAACAGCAGCAGCAGCAGCAGCAACAACAACAACAATAAGAGCAACACTCCACTTAGCCGACAGACGCCGCCAAGTGTGTGACCGAGCCAACTGATTGAAGCCGCCTGCATCAACGCCATCAACAGAGATCTGAGATCTCAGATCTTCATTGCCAGTTTGCCAGTTGTTGTTGTTGCTTTTGTGGTTGTTGTGGTTATTGTGGCTGTTGTTGTTGTTGCCGCCTTCTGCTCACGTTGCAAGATGAGGGGAAGCAGCCGAAAATTGCAGCAGCTAAAGGATTAACCTCAAATTTCAGCTGGCGGTGTTTGGCTTTCAACGCTTAATTGGTTGTGAAATCATCATTATCACATGGACATGCAAGACGATGAGGATGACGATGGAGATAAGAAGGAGGTGCTGGAGGAGACAGAGGATGAGGAGGAGGTGGAGCATGACGGCGTTGGCGTTGCAGCCTCCTTCATCACTTCACAAGTTGTTGTTGCTGATGATTGTTTATTAAGCAGCGCCAGCAACAGCAACAACTGCGTGTCCTGGTCAGTTGGTTTTCCAACTCCACTCCCCACTCCACTCCCTACTCTCTAGATCCTCGACTGGCCATATAATTTGCGCGTGATTCATTTATGATTGGAAGTCGGAGACTTGTTGTGTGTTGTTTATACAGGCATCATTCAGCGGCACGATCGGCAGATGTCTATCCAAGCGCCGCTTGCAATCGTCTTGCTGGCCAAATTATAGGCCAAGACCACCAAAGCGTTAACTGAAATATTTAGCAAGTTTGTTTCTTTGATTTCCAGGAAGCATTCACCTTCCCTCTCATCTTCTCCACTCCCCAGTCAAATGAGCACCGCAATCGCGCTCTTTAATTAAGCCCCTGCGCCGCCAGGAAGTGCATCAAAGTGACTAAAAATATATATATGTATATATTTTTGAAAGAAAGTGTATAAAGGCACACCGAAGTTTTGATTCTCTTGCAGAAGACTTTATTCAATTTTCGACCGACTTTTATATTTATATGTACTACTTGCATGGTTTAGATATTTAAGGAAAAAACAATAATTTCAATACTAAAGATTAATTTTTGACCGACCATTCCTTTCAAAATTATATAAATGAAAATTTTAAATTTTTTTATTTATTTTTCTAGCTGAAATAAAATGTATTTACAATTTATGTATTTTAATTGATCAGTTTAAATTTTGCTTAAATTTTATGCTATTTTTTTATAGATCTTTGTTAAAGTTTAATAAATAAATTAAGTATATGATCGGAGCTGGCAGGTTTTGACACATGTGCAGTCTGCACCAGATAGATGGACTTGCATCCAGGTACACCAAGATAGTTTTAAAAGTGTAAAAGAGACAAACAGATAGATCAATAGTAGTAATTCTAAATTCAACTAGTTTATTAAAACTCCTTAAATGCGCTACATATTTTGTGACAATATTATAAAACCCACTGCAAGGGTATCATAAAAGTAAAAAAAAGTTAAAACTAAATTTGGCCAGAAGGCTAACGAAGCTCAGCGAAGCGTTGACAAGATCGCATATAGCTTTTCTCTCTCTCTCTCTCACCTCTTCTCTTTCTCTGCCCGCTGGCATGCCAAAATAACAAAAAAATAAAAAAATCAAAATATAAATAAAAAGAAAGGAAGAAAAAAGGCGATTGCAATATGAAACACAACGGGAGGGTTGCCAAAAATGGTACGCGCCGATTTTCCAACAACATCTTGAAGCAGCAACGGCGGCTGCGTAACATTAATCATAAATTACCAGGTCGTTGAGTTGGCTTGAGTTGAGTGGAGTGGAGTGGAGTTGGCCAAAAAGAACCCAGAGACTGTGGACGCCCCAACGTGTGGCGAGGTGTTCGCACAGCGCGTTTATAAATTTAGCCAAGCGCCAGGGCTAAGGTTCATTTTTGAGACAGAGACTTGAACTGGGAATGAGAATGAGACTGAGACTGAGACTGTGGGTCCATGTCTCGAACTCAGTGCGAACCCAAAAATGATCATCTTCATCATTTGCCGACCACGTACTAAAAAAATGTGAGATATGGCGGCAGCAGGCCAAGGTTATAATTGGCCCAAAGCGGGCGCTGAGACAAACGAGAAGCGCAGCTCGTAAAAAGCCAGCCAGCGAGAAGGCGGCAACCACAAGCCAAGTCAAGAGCCACAGCAACCACAGCCACTCAGCTAGACGATGGACCAGCCACAGACAGAGCCACAATCACAGTAACAGCCACAGCCACAGCACCACCAACCTGTGGGCTGCTCGATGGAACGCACGTGCTTAACCTCTGACTTTGTTTTGGCAGCAGCAACAACAGCAGCAACAGCAGCAGCAGTTGCTGAAGTGGAAGCAACAACAGCAGCAGCAGCGTCTGCGGCAGCGGCTACTTCAAGTGGCAGCTTGGCGATTAGTCTCGGTTTGTTACCGGGAACTCTGAGTGGTTGTTTATGGGCCTCCCAAGACACGCCCACTTGATGTGAGCATGGGAATGCTTTAACTTTATGCAAAGACCTAAAAAAAAAAGAGAATATATATAAATATAAAACCAGCGACTGCCTTTTAAATATAGCTAAAAACTAGCTAGTTAAAGTTGATCCTTAGTGCCTAAATCTTGTGAGCTATAAAAACTGAATGTGGGGCAACAGTTGGAAAGGCTTTGCAAAGTGCAGAGGCACACCTACAAGACTTTAAATTACCTTCAGTTTGGAAATTGAAGAAAAGACAATTATGGCTCTTCAAATGTGTCTCGTTAACAAAAATGCAACTGGGATGGGAGCTCACAGACGAAATAAGAATATTTTTTTAAAGAAAAACTAAGAATTTAATTTAGACAATCCAATATATGGATTGAAAAAGCCAAAAAAAAACTAAGAAATTCAAATAAGAAAAACATTTAAAGTAAACAAAGTAGAAAATACCTACTTCATTAATATTGGATTTTATTTATTTATTTGTTTTATTTTATTTTATTTTGATTCCCAGTGATTTAATGCACTAGTCACTATTACAAACATCGGTTTTTTTTCACTATTACAAACATTGGTTTTTTTTAAATATTGTTAACATTACACATTTTAAATTATGAAAGAAAGAAAAAAAAAAGTAACATATAACCGTAAATAATCCTTGCTTTAGTTTAAGATTTATCCTAATTATAGTTTACAACCTACTTTGATTAGTTTAATTATTTGATCGATACATGTATATAAACTATATTAATACGATTGTTTTATATTTTATTATTATTATTATTATTATTAATTTTTATTTTTTTTTTTATTTTTTGTATTTATGTGTCTCTCATAAAAAGTTTTAACTTGTCCCTAAAAGTTGCTGCGCTACTCATTGTTTTCAATTGAAAGGGTAAACGGTTCCACATGCGAATAGTATGCACAAAGAAATGTCTTTCTGAGCTTGTTAATTTGTGTCGAATATTGTTTATATTATTTGTCCTTGCAGACGTGCTAAAATGTAAGTTGTCATATAAAATTGATTGATTAAAATATTTTTAATACATATTTATTTATGTATTTATTTTTTACTGTCTTTCTTTCTTTTTTAATACTTCATTTCCTAACTTTATGTGTTTCCCCAATTTTGGTATTGTAAGAATTATTTGTAGAAATTCTTATTAAAAATAAACTCGGATATCGATAAAAGGCAGAAATTTGGGAATAACAATTTTGTGTCTAAGATGTTAAATTTAACAGGATTTAAGATATGCATCTATGTAATCCCTTCGATTACTATCTGAACTTCAATACCAATCAATGGCATGTGGAAACTGGACGTAATTTGCTTATTGCATAAAAATATTCATTCAAATATTATCATAATATTCTACACTTAAGTCGGAGGCAATCACATGTCAAAACTACTTATAATGTCCTCATTAAAATATGATAATCATAATGAAATTATCATAATAATGACGTCTATTAAATCATGCATTCCACGATGACGCAATTTTGCCCATAAAAAACCAAGTCGACCTGTCGTCCTGCGAGACTTACCAAGTCAGTGAACTCTAGTGCAAACTGCAGCCAACGAGAGAGAAAGGGGCAGAGATAGTGAGAGAGACAGTCCGCCCCCACATGCTCTGAAAGGACATTTGTGGCATCCTTGCCGCAGAATGCAATCAATTTCGTTTGCCGCTGACAGTTACTTGTATTATGCGGCATGCTGCAGCCCGTGGACATTGCAGGACATCTTGGCTTGGAGGCGTCCTGTCCTGGCAGAGAGTCGCCTCGTTGGCTGCTCGCCAGGCATATTTACTGCACTTTGAGGACAGCTCATAAAACAGAACTTGATCGTAATGTGGCCGCTTTAATTGCGCCGCAAACTGCGCTACAAATTCAATTTCAACCAAATTGCAATCTGTTATCGACAGGAACTAGAGAAAAATGGGGAAAGGGGAGTGGCACGTCCTTCCCGTCGATTCCTGACGACATGCGAAAAGAAGACACTTTCAATCTGTTTGTTGCATAAATACGCAAATTTTCTCCATTGAAGCGGCAGCAAATATTTTGCCAAGACTTTTCCATTTATCCAAGCACTTGGCCCGAATCCCCAACAACAACAAATATGTAGAGAAAAGCCAAAGCCAAGAGAAAAATCACGGAATATTTTGCTGCAGCTGAGAATAAACTGGCATTTGTGTTTGTGTCTCTTTCTCTGTTAGTTTGTCGCGTTTCAGGAATTGTGGCGCCAAAAAACTACTAAAATAAAGTTTTGCATTTTGTCTATTTGTTTCCTGTCGCCTTGTGCCAGTCCCAGTCCCAATGCCAGTTCTCTTACCGATTCTCCCCCCTTTAGTTCAGTTAAAAATCAACCACCAAATACAATTCGCATTCAGGCAGGTTGACAGTTTTGTAACTCAAAGAAGGAAAGTCATAAAAAACGGCGAAAAGTTCAAATAGAAAAGTTCAGTTTTGGCAAAACAATTTGTTCTACAAAAATGATTGTAAAATTACTGATAATTTTGAAAATTAGAATTGCATTATCTGATTTTTTAATTTTTAAAAAGACCCCTTTTTTTTATTTAAATAAATGTACATAATAAATACATAATTAATGAAAATGATCGCATTTGTAGAACATTAGATAAAAAGGCACATATTGTGTAGGTCAGACGAACCGAACCCCAGAGGCGACAATCTGAGCTGGATGCTCCCCGAGTGCCAGGACACAGGGTCGACAAATGGGGCACGTTCCACGAATTCCGCACCATTGAAACGTTTGCACTAAACTGATTGACGAACGACGCGTCCGTGCTTCAGAATTAGGTTTTTGTATGTTTTTTTCTTGTCGCTTGTTTGATTCTTCGTCGCTGTTCAAATTGAAAATATTGCACTTCTTGCACCGATTTGTTTGGTAACTCCAATTAATTATTTAAATTTATTTATATTCGTTGGCAAAGTCGGATTTAATTTCTTTAACTCGCGTTGTTTACGTTCTGTTTTGTTTGTTTTTCTCGTCCGCGCACATTTTTCGTTCGTAAAGAAGAAGAAGAACATGCGAGCGTCACTCACACACACACACGTGCGATAGCAGTGAGCTTGGGTGGCGAAGCAATTCTGGCAACTGCTTATTATGTTAACTGCTTAACAAAACTTCAGCAAGCAGTGTAATCACATGTCAGAAAACAAACAGAAATTAAACACCAAATCTAGCCAATAGCAGTGCGCTGCAAAGCGCCCTCTATCGCTCCTCTACGTTTTTTGGTTCTCTTGCTATTGTTTTCTGCGCGCCCTCTACCTCTGGACAAAAAAAAGGGTTTCGCAATGTAAATTTTTTGACATTGGTTTTTTCGGCCAAAAAAGTCAGATAGAAATTTGAAAAAAATATCAGAAATTTTGTTAAATTTTTCTCGAATTTCTAACGTTTTTTGTTTCTCAAATTTCCTGTTATTTCTCAATTTTTTTTGGCTTTTTCACAACTTTGACACTAAACCAACTCTAAAATAAACTTCATTATTTTACCTAATTTTGGATTTTGTTGTTTTTTTGAAATTGTTTCTCAATTAATTATAAATTAATGAAAATTGCATTTCAAACTGAGATGTCTTTCGCTTTAGCTTCTCGTCACAAGATGACGCCACTCTTCAGCGCCATCTACAAGAACTAAGCAAATAGCTAACAAACTGTTTAGTCGATGGCGCTCACATCAGCGCCATGTGTAATGAACACAAAGTTCACCAATATATGGCAGCCGATTGTAACAAGCGCATGTTCGACCATAGATGGCGGCAGCAAACAGCGTTGCAAAAAAAAAGTTGCGCGCTAAATTTTGAAATGGAAAAACGTGAAATTTTCTAAAATTAATTTAAAAAAGCTGAGAATTAATTTCAAAAAAACAACAAAATCCAAAATTAGGTAAAATAATTAACTTATTTAGAAATTGGTTTTGGTGGCAAAATTGAGAAAAAACCCCAAAAAAATTGAGAAATAACAGGAAATTTGAGAAACAACAAATGTCAATAATTCGAGAAAAATTCAACAAATTCTCTGACACAAATTTCAAAGCTCTAGCTCAAACAACAAAAAAGTTGACTTTTTCGGCCAAAAAAACCAATGTCCAAAAATTGACATTGCGAAAACCCATCTTTTATGCATATTCTGTCAGTTTGGTTGAAATATCTCAAACAGCAAAAAAGTTTTTCATACTAAGACTTGATTTTCAACTAATTGTTCCTATGGGAGCTATATGATATAGTGGTCCGATCCAAAATCTAAAACAAACTCGATCTGCTCCCAATATAGACGAACCTACATACCAAGTTTGGAGTCTCTAGCTCTTAAAGTCTCTGAGATCTAGGCGCTCTTACAGACGGACGGACGGACAGACGGACATGGCTATATCGACTCGGCTGTTGATGCTGATTAAGAATATGTATACTTTATGGGGTCTGACACGCCTCCTTCTGCCTGTTACGCACTTTTTTTTTTTGTGACAAAGTTAATAGACCCTTTACTTTTTTAAAGTACGGGGTCTAACAAATGGAAAACAACACTTGAAGTTTATATAAGTAAACAGATTTTCAGCAAATCTTTTGCTAACTCGAAACGTGATAAACATGCTAAATAAAAGACTCTGCAGCAGGTCAGTATCAAATTAAACACATACTAAATGCAATTTAGAATTAATTACGCCTGGTCAATTGGTATGTGTGTGTGAGTTTGTGTGTGTGTGGGAAGTTGAACAGGAGTTGCCCCACGTGGTTGCAAGTTTGAGCAGCTTGTGCTGAGGTTACAAATTCTCATATGTCCAGAGGACAGCGAGACGGACAGATAAAGAGACAGACGAGGAAACAGCCAGGATTGGCAACAGTTGACACTGAGCATTTAACGCTTCAGCACGTTTTCAATTCAATTTACACAAGGCTGGCAAGTGGCATGAGAAGGGGCAGGTGGGGGGTTGGGGAGGTGTCGTGGCCGAGCGCCAAGGAAGTTTAGGCGTTGAAGCGTGCAAAAACTTAAGCAGACGCACAGAGCATGACAAACGAGGATAAGAGCAACAACAACAACAATAACAGCAACCAAAACAATACTCAAGTTTAATAATAATGAACACTAACGGTAAGCGAATTATGCGACAGTTGAGAGAAAGGCGGAAAGGGGGTGTGGCACTTGCTTAAAGTAAATGAAATCAAAAGGAGACGCAAGCCAACAATAAATCAACAAATTGCGCGTGGCCAGAAGGGTTTGCATTGTATCTTTGCATCTCGCAGATACTTAGATACTTTTCTGCCTCTCGGCCATATTTATGGGCAAAAACAATAAGCGAAACGCTTAAAAATGCATAAATCAAATCACAAAACGCAGCCAAGGGAACTGAAACAAAAAACAAAATGAAAGAAGGAGCGAGAGAAGTGAGAGAAAGAGAGAGAGAAGCAAATGTCAAAATGATAATCGCCAACAACTGTTGGAACTGCGTGTTGACAAATGTTATTGTTGTTGTTGTTGGTGGGAGGCAGCCCTGACCAATACGAAATGTCTAACGGGAGGAAAGGCCGAAAAGCACATTTCACTTATTAGGCAGCTGAGGAATGGAGAGGGCAGGGGCAAAATGCGGCGTCATCTTAACAATAATCATAAAAACAAATGCAAAACGCAAAAGCCAACATCATGACAGGCGTTGCTTATGGTTATGGAGGGGAATCCCCCTCTCTTCCCTTTGTTTCCTTCTCTTGAACTAACCCCTTAATCCACTTGTTTCTGAGCTCATAATGCTCCCCCATTGCCATAAAGCATATTAGAATAGACTTGGTGGGTCGTTGGCTCGGTGGTTGACCATTTGCGCAAATATTTGCAAAATGCGATTGAGTGTTTGTTATTGGCATACGACATGGCTTAGAGAACACAATCTGATTATGAGTACTCAAATATGACAAGGGGGGGCTTTGCAAATGAATCTATGAGTATTTTTCATTAGTCAAGACTCACATCTTGGGAATTCCTATGATCTTGTAATTTTTTTAGCGTAAACGAAATTAATTAGTACTTAAAATAAAATCAATATAAATGTTTTTTTATTGTATTCAAAAACTAAAAATATTCAAAGAAAAGTTAATAATATAAATTTAATTTTCAAAATTATAATCAAATATTTAAAATATACATTTAATTCAAATAATATAAAGATTTATTATCTTTTTATAAAATATGAAACAAATATCTTCTGACTCCCATACCCATATTTATCCAATCTGTCAGGTCTTAAACACTGCTTAAAAGCGCAAATTTCACCTTATTTTAAATGGCAATCGATAAATTTGAATAAGTTCAACGTAAGTACTCGTATTTTCATATCATTAGTTTTGGTTCTGCAATGTTTTTGCCTTCCTTTTCAATTTCAATTGACGGGGGAGGGGCGAGGACATTATCATATGTAATGACGCTGCTGATTTCGTTTGCCATTTGGTTGGCAAGCTCAAACACCTTGAACAAATATTTTACTTGATCTATGGGAGGTTGGGACTTCCCCGAGCTGCTTCCCTCGCTGGCAGTTGATTTTGAAAATCGAATCTTGAATTAATCATGCGGAATAAATTTACTCTACATTTGCTTAAAACTGTGCACAGACTGAGTCGCTGATAGAAACAGAAAGAGCGTGAAAAATAATAGAAAAAAATCATTTCTGTGCTGATTTCATTTTCATATTTTTCTGGCTTTTCTTTTGCCAACTTTCTATTAATTGAATTAAAATTGCCATTTCATTTCCATTTGCTGCCATTTGCTGAGGGATATAAATAATAATTCTATTTAATTCCAATTCGAATCCCAAATCGAAACCGAAACAGAATCCGAAAACAGGCGAATTTATGACAGCTCGATAAGATTTACGTTTGGTGGATTTGGCAAACGGATTTTTGGGAGTTCAATAACTTTCATCTCGGGGAGGGTGGATTAAAGCATAATTCCATTGTCATGGTAATTTATGAGCTTAGTTTGGCATTGTTGTCATTGTTGCATGTTGTTTGCTTGCCACCATTCGTATTTGCAACATTACAGTCGAATTAGCAATTCACTTATGGCATCCATTACGGCCAAGGATTCGCCCATATGTGTCAATGTATCCCCAATGTATCTGAAGGATACAACTATCACTACATAAGTGTTGTGTATCTATGCGTGCAAATGGCATTTCGCAATTACACAAAACGATTTGCAAATACATTTTTAAAACTGGGTCAATATTTGAATGAAGTGTTAAATGGTATTTGAAAATGAATGAATGCTGAATCTATTCGAAACTGTCACTTTAGTTGGGGTGTTTCACAATTTAACACATATGCGCATATTTTATAGTGTAAAGTTTCTAAATGATTCGCCTTAGGGAGAGTTTGCTGTGGCTCTAGGGTTGATTATCTTGAGGTTAGCAAATCTCATTAAAATTGTATCTAGTTAAAATTGTACAGCATTTAATAAACTTGATACAGTAAGTCCAGTAATTGTTTTTTGACAATGTTAAAATATTACAAATTTTTTTTCCAGAAAAAAGAAAAAAAATAAAAAATATTGCAAGAAAATTTTATAATCTAATTTATGTTTTTTTATTGTAAACTTAAATTCATAGTAGGCAGATGACAAAAGTTTCAACTAAAAAAATAAAGTGGTAGTGAAAATTCCAACTCTAATCAATATACAATAGAACAATATCGATAAATATAGATATCTATATTATTTATATGCACATATGGACAAAAGTTCCCAGAGCACTGCTGCTTATAATTAATATCATTTCTGAACAACCTTTATCCTAGAACCGTTATCCTAGAAACATGTGCAAGCTACACGCTTATTATTATAGATAATTTTCAGAATTCCTGAAGCAATTCCCTTTAGAGCAAGGAACACAGCAGGTCTCATGTAATTAATGCTGCTTCGAAGATCGCAGATGCCAATCTAAAATGAAGTCAATTTCAAATGAAACTGTATAGAATGGCAGAGAATGAATCATTGTTGCGACTCTGAACCGCAACTGATAGTTGCATGGTCGCTGGCCCAAAATTCAGCATATGTTGATGCCACATTAGATGTACAACTCAGTTGTCTCTCAGTTGCCCGCTTATCATTGCACCAGTTCCAATCAGAGAGTCAAAGAGCGAAAGGCACCCGCGGGAACACTATGACAGGGAAGGGGGAGAGTCAGGGAAAGGGACAAAGGAGGGGGCACATTTTTCTACGCATATGTCAGCATTTTCGAATTGGAAACGAAAAATGCTGCACTAACAGCATTTTGTGGTTTTCAGCATAATTAAAGGCAGACTGGTAAAGTGAACTCAAACCCAAACCCAAGTCCTTGTCATAGCCCTCTCTCTCTCTCGCTCTCCCTCAGTCCTCACAGCCCTCTTGCTGTACCGCCCCGGACAGATCGAAAATGTCGAAAAAACGTAAGGTGCAACGGGGTTGCAATTGTGAATTGTGAGCTGTGTTTCGGGAATTGAGATTCATGACGATGTGGCGCGAGCTGTTCGCCGAGTTAACAAAGCCATCAATGGACCATAAACTAAACACTTTTTAAATGCCGAGGGGAGTGGGCAAGCGAAGGGGAAGGGGAAACACAGCACGATCCTGTGATGTCCTCCTTCTCCTGTTGCTATTTCCTCCCGGGCAAAATTGCACAGATGTTTGTGTTGTGTTGTCTTGGGCAATGGACAACACTGCACAACACATAGTTGTAGTTTAGTTTATCAAAGGGTAGTTTACCAATGCACAGTTGGACTCTTTGCAATTGGAATCGGGTCGCCGTTTTCTGATTAGATCTGAATCTGATTGCGCACTGTCAGAGTAAACGAAGGAATATAAATAGGATGAGAGGGAAACAGGTTCGCAATTTATAGCACCAGAAAACGTATTGAGCAACTTTAAATGCGGGTCAGTCACTCAGTCAGTCAGCTGGTTGCCCTGCCAACTGGTACTGGTGGTAATGATGGTGTCGTCTGGTGGTGACTTGGCGGTCGATTCATTTGTGCAGCTTCGCTGAGCATACGCTGCATATCCGCATCCTCGTGAAGGACCTTCAAGCAGTCCATGCAGCACACTTGTTAAGAATATGCTCAACAGCAGCAAGATTGAAGCATTCTTACAATCCGAAATTTGTATACTCTAGAGAGGTTAACTTAAAGCTTTTGATAACTTTGATAAGAAATTGATCAATTTTAACAGGATAAATTGCAGTTTAAGGGGGTTATTTGAATTAAAGTGACCATGGAGGACGGATAGATGGTTAGAGATAATACTATTACTTTTGAGCTGAATGAAACCGTAGAGGACAAATTTCAATTAGAGAACAGAGTAGAAAAGCATTTAACCTACGGAGATCGCAAAAGATAACAAATAAACTATTTAGCAATGATATGATCATGAAAAGCATAAGCTAAGAAAAAATTAAGAAATAAAGTGGCCATGGAAGACAAGCAGCTAAATGTAAATGTCTCTCAAACTAGAAAAGGAAAATCTGATATGACTTTTGATGAACAAAGCGACTTTGAAAGACAAGAAAGCTCAAATTCTATGGAAATCAAAAGGATATTTCCATACTCTACACACGTCATAACGATAAGGGTATTGTAGCCACTTCCAGGGAATTTCAAATTTGAAGAGGTTGAAGTAGCTGTTCCTGTGCCAATTCCTCTTCCTGTTGCTGTCCAGTGGGAATACTGAAGGACACTTGACATGCTGGCTGAGCCACTAGATTGAATAAAGCAGCAGCACTTGGCAACTGTTAACTGTTGGAGGAACTGTTGTTCCTGTTGATGTTGCAACAATATTTAAGCGGTTGCAAGTACATTCATACGTACGAGTATTTCGAATTACATTCGTGCTACATCCGTTGAGGGGGAACATAAATATTTATGCCCCACTCGATTGAAAGCATCTCGAGCGTAAGCATTTTAGATAAAGCACAAAATCATGTGGGTAGAAGAATGATGAGGGAGGGGGCAGGGAGAAGAGGGAGGGAACACAAATCCATGACAGGTGCCGAGTCAGTTTCAGATTCAGATGGCTTTTTGCATATGACAGCACAAAAAATTTGCTGTCGAGCTTGATTGTGAGTTGGAATCTCCGTGCTGATTGAATTGAACGCACACTCGAATTGAATCTACAGACAGCGACATCGGGATTGTTGTCATCAGGGCGATTTGGTAACCAAAACAAGGATTCTGTAATCCGCCTAGCTCAGCCACTATAGCTAAACCACACTAAACCACAAGAGCCACCACCAGAGAGAGAGAGAGGGAAAGAGAGAGAGAGAGAGAGTATGACCCTCGGGCCTTGTTAGCGACCCTCGCGTTGGGCTGGATTTTTAATCCGTTTAAATGAATGACAGTCTAATTGGAGGATTTGAACGAGAACAAGGACAGACCTGACCAAAGTCTAAATAGTGACAAAGTCCTTGCCATATGCTTCGAAAAAACCACATGTTATTCACGGTATTTAAACAAACAGCAACAGCAACGAGGGCTGTGGGATGAAACCACCCTGCCAGCGTCCTCCTCCAACCCTCATAAAATTAGGTGCTCGGCTCGTCTCGGAAATCCAATTCGAATTTTTATATAATGCGCGAAAAGCACTTGATTGAGCTCGAAACGGAGAAGGACATGGAGAAGGAGAACTACAAGTAAATTGTAAGCAGCACATACTCCAGGGACACTTCATCAGAGGGTTGCAGGATCAAATTGTGCACAGGACGATGCAATCTGCAGGCGGCAAGGAAACTTTGCAAGCAACAAACTTCCGTTCCAAAAAGCAGCTAGAAGGCAGCTAGAAGCTGTTGCCATCCTAGGGAAAACAAAGTGCCACAAACAACACAGATTACGAGGCAAAGACAAAACTCAACTCGACTCGCGACTCGTTGCATTAACAATAACCGTAAGAAAAGGTGTCGGCTGTCTCCAGAATCTACAGCCAGGACAAACTCATCTCTTGGCCTGAATACAATTAGCATTTACATTTTGCCATCCTCGGTATCTGCGGTAATTAAATGCGGCAAGCAGAACTCTGGCATAAGGAGCACGTAGCACGTAGTCTAGAACTTTGTTCTTAGATTAGCATCTTAGTTTTTAATTCCCATTGCCGCAACCAAACTCGATTCACTTTTCTTCCCCCTTTTCTCTCTTTTCTGTGCGACTTGGCGGCTTGACTTAATCACACAATGGCAATTTCACGCCTTTTTGGCTCAGACTCGACTCAGTTGTTGGCAATCACTTTGTCACTTGGCAGTTTGATGTATCGACAGCGTCAACAACAATCCTCCCCTGTCCTCTCAGCTCTCACCTCTCCCTCTGCATGACAATCAGTTTGTCAGATTGTTTTAGTCGACGAGATCTTGAAGGGGAGATTAGCAATTGGTTTTGGGCTTAGCAAATTTTGTGCTCGATTTGTATATCGAAGATTTGCGTTAATTTCCATTGAAAATATTTAGATGAATTCCGGCCAATGTGTTGGGATTTGCACTTGACTCAAATTGCAGTCACGTGCCACATATGAGTGTGTGCCACAAAGTGTGTGTGCCACAAATTAACTATTGGTGGAAAGTCAAAGTGAATTCCTGTTAAATGATTCGTAAATAAATAAACTTGGATTTAATTGATGAAAATCTACTTTGAGATATATGTAAATAGTTATAATAATTAATTATTAATATTTTATTATTAATACTTAGCTTAAGGATTCATTTTACAAAACATGAATTTAATTGTTGAATATCAATTTCAGATATTAGAAGTAAAAATAAAACTTTTAAAATGGTTTACAATTTTGTTATTTTATTTAGAATAGTAAAAATATTTGTATGTAAAATTTAATTTTAATTACTTTTTTTCAGACATTAACAGTATAAATAAAAAAAAAAACATTTAAAATGGTTTACAATTTTGTGTTTTTATTATGAATAGTAATATTAAATATTAGGTCAGTTTAATCACTTTTAAAATTGAATTTAATTTTAATTATTTTACAAATATTTTAAGACAGATAAATTGAACTTTTATTTGTGCAAAATTTAGATCATTTTGTATATGTACTACTTACTTACTGTACATTATTTTAAAACAATTTTGAATTTTTTTAGCAATTTTAATTTTGTATGTAGATGAAGGACACTTCTGCTATACCAACTAACAATTAAATTCTTAAAATCGCTATTTTAATAGTTTTTGCTATTAATTGCAATTAATTAAGCCGAGTATTTCTTCAGTTTGAATTGATTAATTTGGCTTTAGGCTTAATAGTTCTGTCGGCAATTAATTAAATATAAGCTAAACAATATTTTTAATGAAATGACAATGTCGAAGGCAATCATGTGTTTAATATTAATTGTATGTCGACAGAAAACATGGCCAGCTCTCGAATTATATGTCCCAAACAATACACGGAGAGAAAAAGAAGAGGGAGACAAACAGAGCACAGATAGTGAGAGCTATAAATTTTAATTAAAAATGCAACTCATATGGCAAGTGGAGCAATTAGCACCTGAAAATATGCAAACATTAAATTGCCAACTGCAGACAAGCAACAACAACAATTGTAACAACAACAACAACAATGAAAAGCGTGGAATTTCAATATATTGTGAGTACGAGTATGTGAACTGGACATTGTCCATGGATAACATAACGTGGCCATAACAGACACATATTTTGTCCTAGCAGCGAGCACATCCTGTGCCAGGACTACAAAAACAGAGAAAGAGAGATGCATATAAGGGCCAGAGTGAGACGGAAAGTGAACGGAAAACATTGCACAATTTGTTACCGTTGTTGTTACATTTGTTGTTGTTGTTGTTGTGCATTGTATTTACTGGACAATGGTCGAGTGTTATTTTTGTTGTTGCTGCTTTTTTTATATAGCGACAGGCAGACGGATAAATATTTTAGTTTGCAAAATCTTTTTGCGCTCAACAGTCCCCCTATCTCTCTGTATATGTATGTATGTGTGTGAGCTGTGATGCAATATGTAAAAGCTACGCGCAGCATATACTCAACATACAGACAACAACAACAACAATGGCTACAACAACAACGACACAAAACATGAATACATATTCAGACAATCGCGCTGCTGCTGCCAAAAAATCGACAAAAACAACCTGTTCGGAAACACTTGCAACAAGGACATCAAGCATATACATATGTGTGTGTGTGCGTGTGTGTGAGCAGCAGTCGCAATAGCAGCAGCGGCGGGCAAACGAGATGGAGCGAGCGAGAGAGAGAGGGTAAACGAGATAGACAACAGATTGCCAGCCATTGCAGGGGATGGAAGTGAGAGCCTAAGAGAGAGAGACAGAGGGAGAGGGAGAGAGAGAGAGAGCACAGCCAACATCTAAGCACCGCCTCTTTTCGAAACTTTTGTTCACAGTGGGTCAAGGTATGATAATTTTAGCAACCAAAAAATAAATGTGTAATAAATTTAATGTTATATTAAGAATAATAGAATATATTTTACTGCAAAATGTAGCTTTATTGGAATATATTTAAAATAATGATAAACAAAAATGTTCGAAGCAGAGCATATAACTTTATGTCATTGATTTTGTAATTATTTTGCCCTTTATATTAATGGTCATTGTGTCTCATAATCTCTAACTAATTAAATCAATGGCATAAAGTTAAAGGCTCTTCTCCGAACAGAATATATTAAAAAATATTTATACTGCACACAATAAATAGCGCAGTTATTATTCGAAAACTTAAACCCGTTTTGAATAGTTTTTTTTTAATTTAATTTCTACATTACAAAATTTATGCAGTTGTGCTCGTTATTTACATAAAGATAATAAAAAAAATTGTTTTCTAAAATTGCAGATATCATTTTATAAATAAATTAATCAAAAAAAGACAAAAACCTAAGATAAACTTTAAAGACTTAATCCAAAAATGTATTAAGAATTTGTGTTTGACGATTGATTTCGTTATAAAATGTTATAGTTATTAAAATAAAAGCGAATATTAAATGGGCTTAGTAGTAAGAAAGGCTATTATAAAAATCAAATAATGAATATCTTCTAAATAAATGTTCATTTTATTAATCGAAATCTCATGAATATTGCACCAGTGTGCAGTACATACACAATGTAGAGTGTGGTTCAATACGAAGAAACCTCAACGGGATGCCAGTCAGTTGGTGAGCTGGCCAACCAGGAGGCGAGACAATAAAACCACAGAATATGTTGGCAACTGGCAAAGCAGATGGAGCGCCGAGAGAGCGGGAGAGCAATAGACAGCATAAGGGTGAAGATTCGAATTTGACTCTCTGCAGGAGCAACAGCAGGAGAAGCCAGCATACAGTGAGTGCAAACAGAATCAGGACAGATGTGCGAGTGCGGAGAGTTTCGATTGAATGGGACAATATGAAAATTCCAAGTGGAAGCAGAATACGAATGTGAATGCGGCGAATGCGAATCCGAATACTTGTTGGTGGTGGCAATTGGCGAGTACTTAAAGAGGAACAGATTGCGAGCGGGCAGCAGTCGAAAACAGAACTTCGAATCGAACGAACAGAAACAGAACAGAACAACAGATTAAAAGAAGAATCCAATTCAAAGAATATTCAAAGTTTCCAATTGCCGTGCGATGAACTTGCTCATGGATAATCTGCCGTCGCATGTAAATTCCGCCGCGCGTCGTCCAACTCCGCCGCAGCAACAGACCGAATTGCGCATCTCCACCAGCCCCACGGCAACAGCAGCAGCAGCAATGACACAGCAGCAACACAACAATATTAACAACAACAACAACAATGATACGTCCAGTGTAAAGACTACATTGAAGCGTTCATTTGACGTGGCCTTTTTGATGATGCCCGATGAGCGCATCAAGCAGAAGCAGGCTGAGAAACAGGCACGTCTCCAGGAGGCACTGCATCATCATCATCAGCAGCATCAGCAACAGCAGCAACAGCAACTGCAGCAGCAGCAACTGCAACTGCAACAGCTGCAGTTGAATCATTATCCCACGGATCTCTCACCCAGAGCAGCTGCCTCACAGCCGCCTTCGCCGGCTGCCTTGGAGTACATCAGTTTGTTGGAGGCACAACAGCGACAACGTTATCCCCAGCTCACAATACGCTCGCCGAGAGTGTATGATGATCCCACGGTGGTCATACCGCTGGTGGATTCGCCCGAGGCAACAGTGTCCCCACCGCCGCCGCCACTGCGCAGCGCCTTCACCAAGGTGGCCTCCTCGCTGTCCAGCTCCTCGTCGCCCTCGACGGCATCGCGTCTGGAGTCGCCGCCCGTGGATGTCGGAGCACCGCCGCTGAGTCCGGATCAGTTGAGCTGCCATTCGATGAGTCCACCAGTGGTCACACCTCCGCCCAGGACCAACAGTGGCGGTAGCGTTGGTGGCAACAATGCCAATGTCTCGCCACATCCCTTGCCGGCCAATCCCATTGTCTATCACAATTTCCGGCCGGAATATCAGTTCAATGGCGCCTTCCATTCGGTGAATCCCATGCAGGCGCTTCAGGCCCAGCAGCGTCTCAAGCAGCAGCTGCTCTACAGGCCACCGACAACAGTCTCCAATGGCCACAGTCCCAATGGCTCCTCGAATCCCTCGTCTCCGCCAAACGGTCCGCCGCCAGAGTTTCTGCATGCTGGCTATCCCGGCTTCGGGCCACCTCCACATCCCTTTGCTGTGGCCCAACCCCTGCAGAATCCCGCTGCCGCCGCGATTCTCTCCACGCTCATCCCGCCCACGTTGGCGTCCACCTTCACGCTGACTGCCCAGAACGTGTGCGCCAAGTGCAACATTAGTTTCCGCATGACCAGCGACCTGGTTTACCACATGCGATCCCATCACAAGAGCGAGGTGGCCTGTGATCCGAATCGACGCAAGCGCGAGGAGAAACTTCGCTGTCCCGTCTGCCAGGAGACCTTCCGGGAGCGTCATCATCTCACCCGACACATGACCGCCCATCAGGACAAGGCCAGCGATCATCAGCCCACGCCGGATGACTCCAGCGATAATGAGATCATCAACGTGGTCGGAGGCACGCCCCCGGGACGACGAGCTGGCGGCTCCTCCAAATGATCCAAGCATTTCTTCGGATACTTTTAAGCTGCTGCCGCCTGTTTCGTTGTCGATCTCCCGTCTCCAGAATTGTTCCCATTGTGATATTAAGTTTAGTTACCGCCCTCTTAATTCGACTTAAATTTCTCTCCATTAGCCATTAACATATATAGTGCAATTCCGCCGATCTAAAAGCGAACCATCTGAAAAAACAGCTCTCTCCCCCTTTACTCCGTTTAGTTTTATTCGAGCTGCCCGTTTTATCATTGTAAAGTATTAGATTTAAGTTTAAGGCTCATTCCATTTAACATTTGATGTCTGACTTGATGTTTAAATAAATATCTTATTGTTATTAAAACAAAAATTATTATGTTTTTTAATTATAATATGAATTGGGTTTGGGCATTTGGTTGAAAATAAAATGTATTATTTTTAAATATTATGAAGCTCCAATAATACTCAACATTGTTAGGAGGGATTATAAAAATGTATGCCGATTTTTCCCTAAATGTAGAGACAGTAATAGTTAGAGGCACAAAATTTCGCATAAAAGATTATTTTAGGTATTATAAGCACACTTTACATTTGAAACGCAATCTGGTTATCTTAACAAGAAAATTTGAAGTAAAAAAATTATTCAAAAAATCCATTTCTGTAATATTTTTCTCTTTTTAAAAGATATATTATTTTAAAATTATCACTATGCTCTTCCCATTAGGATTTTGAAGGATTTTCATTTCTAAGCTTATAAATATTTCAAATATTTTTATAAAAAAAACTTGATTTAAAAATGTATGGACAGAATTGACTTTAATAAGAAGATAAACGAATTTCCCACCTGATAGTTCTAAAATACAAAAACTGTGGTACATTTTAAAGATATTTTTCCAAAATTCGAGCCAGACGTTGTCACCCAGTGAAAAACATAGGTTCCCAGGCTTAGAAAAACAGGCACATGCTCTAGAGAAACATACGCCATGTGAGTGGCCCGAGAATATGTTGGCCTTGTTAGCGCAGTGAAGTCAGAAGCGAAGAGAGAAAGGGAAAGGGGAAAGGGAATGGCATCCGTTTAGACGGATGGACAAACGGACAGACGAACGGACGCATGCAGGCAAAAAGTCGAGCAGCGTATGCAGCAATTAGATGCGGTGACAAAAACTGCGACGCCGACGCTAATGAGGTGCGTCTAGATGTGGGAACAGAGTTGCCAACAAGCTGGAATGCGCATATAAATGAAGGGTAGTCCCCAGTTCACAGCGATAGACGAGGCCGCAACTAATGTGGAGTTAAAAGGGAACTTCTCAAGTGCTCAAAATGATTTTCGAATTTCAATATTTTTCCTGTAATCGTACTGAACGGGCAACCCTCGTTGAATCCTTGACGGAGACGATTCCCATGAGCCATACGAATTTGTAGCATGCCAAATTCCGACAAAGCGCATCGAATGTCTTGGGTGGTGGTGGGTGCCACGGCCACAGAGGATGCCTCGTTTTGTTGCACTCAAATGAGCCACAGCGAATCGCGTTGATTTAGCGTGGCCAAATCCTGTTAGCCCGTGCCACAAGAGCCACGCGATTCTCACAGAATTCCCAACATGGCTTTATCAATGTGATGTATCAATTGATGGCGTTACTAAACGCAGCTCCCCTCCTGTCTGTGTCTCTTTCGCATTGTTCCCATGATGGGATTAGCGTTTTATGGCCTTGTATTCACTTTCAAACCACTTGATAAAGACTTTTACAAGCTGAGTGTGGGATAGAACAAAAGGAAGTTGATAAGGTGCACAAAATGAAGGTAAGGGAAAGGAAGTCTAGAGGAAGTTAAGGTAGGATACGAGTAATTGACTTAGGAGCTGTTAAAGCAGGCGAATCAATTAGTGTAGGCGAAGTGAGTTTGAGTTAAGATGAAAGATTATTGAAAGGAGCAGAGAAATACAGCCGCCATCAAATTTAAATTGATCTAAAAAGTATAAAAAAAGGTTTTAATATTTATTGACATTTAGAAAAATTGACTTAAAAATACAAAAACTTAATCTAAAAGTATTAATTATGGTTAGTTTCGCCAAAGTGTAGATTTATTCCTAATATTAGTGCGATTTATTTTTATCCTTTGCTCATCAGGCATTCCAAATTAAGCTTTTCTGACTTTTGGAATACTTTGTATATATTCTTAATATCTCTTAAAGATTTATAAATATTGATAGTTTCAGTTTGATATTTTCAAAACTTACAAAAATTTGTTATTGCAGGTGGGATCGAGAAAGATTAGACTTTCTATAGAGTTTATTCGGAATATTTCTGAAAGATCTTGAATCTTTGAAAAGCTGTTCACTATCAAAAAACGATTTTCTTTTGTTATAGAATTCTCCAAATATCTTACCGAAAAAGCACATCCCCTATCTAAAGTTCTTCTCACGATTATTCTGTTTAAACAAGAAAATCATATAAATTTAATTTATCATAAAACACTCCACTTAAAAAGAATAGTCTCCCACATTATTAAAATTTTTATAGTTTTCTCCCAGTCTCTCCCAGCATTCATAACTTGTTTCATTGCATTTTTACATTTGTCGTCGCTTGTGGCAAGCACTCTTATTATAGCCATGCCACTGATTTATTTTATACATTTCCCCAACGAGCAATTTCAACTTCCTTTAAAAACAATTACAACTTCCTACACACACTTGCGCACACATATACCAGCAGACATTTGTTTGCTTCTCTCGTTAAGCCAACACATCGTCAAAATCACATTTCCTCATTTAAGCCAGAAGAGCGCTCCCCCCAAACCGACAGTTGCCAAGTATTCCCAGCCAGAAACTCGAACCGCCACTCACTCAAAACGACGCCCGGAGCAAACCGCAGTGGCAACTTCATAATAAGCCTCATCATGGCTGGCTATATAATAGCAGCCATAATCACATTTCATATTTATCACATTTTTACGCCCACACGCAGCTCAAAAGGACCAGGAATAAAAGCAGGAGCAGCTCATAGCACGACCTGCGCATTGTTTGCCGTTACGCCTAACCTCTCGCAATTTGACCGTAAATAAATTGCCTGCTCATTTGCTAAGCACTTGGCCCAAAAACCCCATCCAACCTTCAACCAGCAACCAAGTGAATTTCCCACCAGTTTCCCTTCAAGTCAAAGCAGCAGCGGGGGCGGGAGTTGTGCTCCCCTGACGAGTCGACGTCGACGTCGACATCGTGTTCAAATACGTTTAAACACAATGCAAATACCGTTATAATAGCACAGCAAGGACAACAAAGCAGACAGCTGGGTAAGCCACACACAGCACACAACAGCCCAGGGGGCTTGTTACGCCCCCCAAAACAGCCCTAACCCCACCTCCACCTCAGTGACTTGTAATGGAGACGTGTGCGTATGAGTGATTTTTCTCAGCTGCGCTTAAAAGTATGCAAATGTTTGTGTACGCGGGCGTCTATGAAGGGGTTGTTGCTGTTGCGCCTTAGCGCAGAGGGCGTGGCAGTGGCTGACTTTCAGTTTATGACTTTTTCAGTTTGTTGTTGTTGTTCCAGTTGCTGTTGTTATTGGTGTCGTTGTTATTGCGGACTATTAAGCCTGGCAAAGTGGTTTTAACTGCAGGCAATTTTATTTGGGCTCATTGCTCCACATCCTTGTGCTTGTTCCTGCCCATGTCATAGCTTCTCAAACTGCTACTGCTTCTTTTCCTGATCTTCATCTTATATTTCTGCTCTTCCCCCGCGTGATGCTCCTGAAATTTTCACAAAAATTATTGTATTCTCTCAGTTAATTTCAATTTATCCCTGATTTATAAAGACATTTTCAAAAAAATAAAATTGTTAACTTTTTAAAGATCCAGTATACGATATTACTTAAACATATTTTATATTGCATTGTCTTCCCAATGCTTTAAGATCAAGCTAATATAATATAAAATATGTATATAGTAAAACATGAAACAATTTAAAATTTTTTTTTTATTATTATTTTTAATCTTCTTTTTATTTTAAGTTAAGGCCTGGTCTTGATCCTCGTCGGTCCTGTTCCTCATCCTACTCCTCATTCATCGCCTCCCCTTCTCGTTGCTTTCGGGCGTTTAATTTTCATGTCCTTGCAATTGACGCTGTGTAATTTATGCATACTGATTAGCTCTGGACAGGCCTCGACAGGTATACGCTGTCCAGCTCCAGGTCGACTTAAGAGAAAAGACTGCAAAAATAAAACGAGCAAAAGCTGAAAACTGAAAATGAAAAGCGAAAAACGAAAAACGAACACAACTGACAGCCAAGCCGCTTAAACTTTGAACTTTGTCATTTCAATTTTCGCCAACGGATGCGCTTTGTTTCAGGCCACACACACACACATACACTCAAACACACAGATACAGAGAGCCGAAGTGGCATGCCACTCCGAACGGGACTCTGTGCCGTGCCGTCCATGAACCGCCGGAAACATTGAGCCTGACAATGCGACTTTCATTTTGGGGATTGTGTTGCGGTTGCCGCCGCAACGTGAGGAGCTGCCGCCATTGTTTTGCGGCCAAGGAAGGCACATGATGATGATGAAGTCCTGGGGAATGGCCAGGAAGTTTTTCATGCGCCATGACACTTTTTGTGCGATTCAGCAGCCATTTTCTCTTTCTATCTGCATGTGTGTGTGTGTGTCTGTCTACCTTTGGCATGGCCGGATCCTGAGACAGAATCAGAGACAGAGAACGAGAGTCAAAGCCAGAGTCAGAGTTTCGGAGCTCCATTGAAATGATTTTTGGATGCATGGAAGCTGTTTGGCTTGCCGCAAGACAGGCGGCTTACTGACTGAACAGCAGCAGGAACAGTTGGAGTAGCAGTTGAAGCAGCAGCCGCAGTCAGGACAACATCCGCGTGTCCATGTCCGTTCGTCCTGTTGTAATTTATGATGTGCGCTTCCTCTTTTCTCGCTGCCAGTTGCCAGTTTTTAGTTCGCCAAAAACTTTTGCAGAGTCCTGCGCCTGTTTTCTGCTGTCATAACTTTGCACACATAATTAATAGTTGTAACAAGCCGTGAGCTGGATTTTTAGTTCAACCAACTTTTATATGGCCGCTTTGTCCGGAGTTGTTTGCTCAATTAACTCAGCAGGTAGTTAATTTTCAAAAGCCGCAAGCTACCGTCAAACAAAAAGGACTCCTGTTTGGGGCGCTAATTAATTTACAACTCTCAATCTCACTCAGCGTGGGAGGCACATTACGAAAATGTATCTTTAAGTTACTTTAAGTCAAGTGTCTAGTCAAGTGTGAATTGCTTTTGAAACGCAGCCAAGTTGCTGTGAATCGAAGAATATAAGCAATAAGTTTGCATTGCATTCGAAATATCACAACTTGTTTGTTTCAGTCATAAATTTGTTGGCACTTCACGCGCTACATTGCAGTGTGAAGGGTGATATCCTAAGCAACCCCAGGACATTTACGCACAATATAAGTCAGATATATTTCCCCTTTGCAACAAAGGGGATCAACTTGGAAAATTTTTATAAATTTAGTTGACAATCTGTTTGCCTTGGGAAAGAAATTGAATATGGTCTGCAACCACATATTTTATTTATTCTCTGACGACAAGTTTAAACTGTGGGGCACAGTTACATGTATATGAAACTAGTTTTCAGTTTTTAACTATAATTGCATACATATATTTGGCTTCTGTCTTTTGTTATAAATATTTGTACTCTTCGTTATTAAATAATTGTACCTTATGTTTATCTCTAATACATTCAGCTGAATTGACAAATGTGTTTAGTTGCCCATTACACAGCGCAGCAAAAACTGAATATTAATTGGTATAATTTTTTATGGTCGGCGCTGAGCGATCGATACCATCGATTCGATAGGCTCCAGCTGTTACCAGCGCCACCTATTGGAAGCAAGTAAAACTTTAAGTTTTTTAGGTCTTTAACGTTCAGTTCACGTTTAGTGCGTGCTTGGTATCCCTTTCCCTCG
The DNA here is from genome assembly GCA_037043405.1 of Drosophila subquinaria. Lineage (NCBI taxonomy): Eukaryota > Metazoa > Arthropoda > Insecta > Diptera > Drosophilidae > Drosophila > Drosophila subquinaria. The sequence continues at coordinate 206,814 of JBAMBL010000490.1, read as the reverse complement.
CACTGATTATTAGAATAGTTAAAGACCTACTTTTTGCCGACGAGACCTCCTTATGTTATAGAAGAATAATAGAAGAATGACATTGAAAGGGTTTTGACAGGAGATAATTAGCTTAGAGATTTAGTCTAGCTCGAGAATGATCGCTTGGTGGCTGCTGCAAGGGGAGAATATTTTTTTTGTGTGGGAGGAAACGCGGGTTGTCAGCAGAACATTTCAAATCTGCAATACAACAAAAAACTTTACGTTGTCGATACATACATATAAAGCGCAACGCGACTCCACAGCATCCGCAGCAGCTACACATTTACGCGCATACACACGGATCACGCCTTGACGGAGTGACAAACCGGACGACTCACAGCGGCGCAAAGGTCATGCAGCGATAGAACAGACAGCGAGACACCCACACACAAGACACAACCTTTGAAGTTCCGAGTGCAAGAAGCTTGGCGCAGTTTCATTCCGTAGGCGCGTCAAGTGCAACAATCGCATGACTCAGTTTCAAAGCACAGTCAGCTGATCAGGGCTGTCAGAAAGTTTTTTGTTAGTGTCGTGCGATAGTTTTGTTACATGTGGTTCGTTTTTTGTTATCTGGTAAACACAGAAACATCGAGTACATGTAAATAAAAAACGATGTATAAAAATATTGGGGAAACTTAAAATTATAAATGTTCAAAACTATAATGAATTTGAAAATATGTGTTTCGTATATTTATTCGGGTCCGATGGGTATGCGGTGAGATTGCGTTGAAGTTGGAATTTGGGAGTCGGCACAAAAACATCGATAGCCGACTTTAGGATGGAAGGGCATCGTACTGGTGCACCCTAAAAGCTGTCCGTAAAGGCATTGAGGAGAAACCAGACCGAATGTCTCTTCCGAGATACAAAATATAATTATTTTCCCTCTAGTACAGCTGGCTCAGTAACTGTCTTTTCGTCGACCCAGTATTGCTTCTTTTTCGGCGATGCGTCGTGTCGAACATGATTGAAGCCGAACGCTTAACAGAGAGAGAGAGACAGGCGTATGCTCTACTGTTCTTTATGAGAGTGTGTGCTCTGTTTTGCTTTTGTTTTTTCCCTTTTCCTTTGTCTAATTTTCGGCTAACATTTTCGGCACGCGTTTGACATTTGATTGAGTTTGATTTGCACAATAATGTGTAAAATAATTTGTGCGGATAAGTGGATTTTAATTTATTGTAAATAAAAGCAAAGGTAAGTGTTGTTATTAATATTAATATGTTGGTTGGAGAATATTGTTCTTATTTCTCTATATTATTTCAGACAGCATTCCGGATTCCGCTAGTGGCGATTTGGAGGAGCTGCGCCTCGTCCTTGTTTCTCAGAAAAAAAATGACTTCAAATATAGTTTATTCATGTATTATAGTTAATATAAAATAAATAAATATTAAAAAAATATATTATAAAACTTATGTTATGTGAAATATTTATATAATGCATGTGGTTGGCATTGCCATCAAGAGAGAAGCATCTCTCCATGCACGGCATTGGGTCAAACTAGCGGCGATTGTGTCCCCTCCCTGCATACCTTTGCGGCGACCTAGCGTCGATAATATCTCTCCCTGCATACCTTTGCGGCGACCTAGCGTCGATAATATCGCTCGCTGCATACCAAAGCGGCGAACGAGCGTCGCTTATGTTCCTTCCCTGCATACCTTTGGGTTGAACGAGCGTCGATTATGTCGCTCTATTGACGGCATTGCGTCAAACGAGCGTCGATAACGTTCCCTCCCTGCATACCATTGCGTCGACCTAGCGTGTATGAAAAATCATTGACGTTTTTAGCGGACATCGCCTTGGAAAAAACGTCAATCGAACACATTGTGAGGGAATCAAGCAGGCGTCGACGACAGTCACAAAAGCGTCGACGAAACGTTGACGCAGAATCGGTCTGCTGTACTAGAGGGTTGTTACCCGACTCGCCAGGTATCGAAGTCTTACTCATCCCAGAAAAATGCCGATAGCTAGCCGACAAATCGATATCTGGCTGCGATAGTCAAGTCTGATCATAACAAATCAAATTTTGTTTCATTGTTTAATAATTACAGTTTTGTAAACTTTTTGATAGTCATCAACAAGTTACTCCACATAATATATAACTCATAAAAAAGCTCATAATAAATAGATCATAAATATACTTGTATTTAATATAATCAAACATTTGAATTTGTTTCAGGAATACCCCTAATTCATAATTTTTCGCTCGCCTCTGTCTAGTGCTGCCAACTCTTCGGCACATGAAAAAACCAAGAAAGACTTTGAAAAAAGCTGAAAATAGCTAAAAAAAAAATTTGTTGACAGCTAAAAAAAACGCTAGAGTAAAGAAACAATATTTTTATTTTTTCAAAGAATTCTAGGAGGGAATCCAAAAAAAAATTTGAAAAGTCTCTTCACTAATATTTTTTATGACTTTTTAAAATTTAATAAAAATTACTATTTTAACCCCTTTTTCCGCCTTCTCATACAAAAAGTGGCCTTTTAGCAATTTTCAAAAAATCATAAAAATATTTTTTGTTTGGGACCGAGGAAAAAAGTTAAAAAATACACTTTTACAAAAAAATTTAAAAATTTTCCATGGGTTCTTAATGGGTTAAGGAAATTTTTGCATCATTCAAACGGAATTTAAATGAATAGATGATTAAATTAAGATATCTGCATCCAATCTTTTTTATTATACAAAAATTTGACAAAGTTAGGGGGTATGAAGACATTAGTGGACCACTGTATATATTTTACGCATTTTCACCGATCGATTCATAAATTGTGACTAGATTCAATTGATTTCATAGTTAAAAACGACAAAATTTAATGCTCTTTGTGCCATTCAAATGGAAAAAATACTACAAAGTGTTTAAGTGTGGCATCGTAAAACGTAAAAATACATGAAGTTACCAGATATTTTCAAAAAGCTAAAATTATTTTTGAAGTAGCTAAAATTCCCGCTACCCGCTGTTTTACAATTTATCCCGCATTTGCCAGTTGCAACCCACTAAATCTGTCTGGAAAATAGCTAAATTGGCAACACTGCCTTTGTCAATAATTTCCAGAGCTTACATATAAAATATGCAGTGACATTATAAAAGCGACTGAGACTGACAGTAAAGTGTTTAATTTGACATTTGTATGTACAAATTATAAAATATTGAAGCGCTAAGAAAGTACATGTTGCTTGGAGTACGACGTAAGTAACTTATCAACCAAAAAGACCACCACACCAACCACTAATAATTGCTACAATTCTTATTTTTATTTCAATCAAGAATTTCAAGGAGATTACAATGTCTGGTTTTCCGTCAAACGAACTATTTTACATGAAAGGGGAATTGGCCTACACAATAGATCATGTGTTGGTGAAGAATCTGCTTTTTTCATGCAAAAGTCTCATCATTCCGTCTTATCCTCAACTTTATTTCGAGAGCTTTGGACTTGTTGAACGCTTTCATCTGTATCCTTCTACTATGAATGGAAGAGACACTGGCTGCGTTGTCTTTGCAAATCCTTGTGATGCTGCCGAAGTGTTGAACCACAGGGGTCACCTTTTTGCTTTAAAAGTCCGTCCCAATTATAGCAGGTACCAATGGGAATATTACATGAAAGGGGAGTTAGCATACACAGAAGATCATGTGTTGGTGAAGAATCTGTTTTTAATGAATATCGCAGAAAAACTGGAGCCGCAGCAGCTTCAAAATTATTTCGAAAAAAAATATGGATGCGTTGAAAGCTTACATGTGTTTCCGAGTGAAAAAGAAACTCGAAGTGCTGGCATTGCCTCTGGAAATGGAAAACTTAGTCGCATCGTTCCCTTGGTAAAAAGAACACCCGCTGCCAACTTTCATTTTGAAAATGGAACACGCACTGGCTACGTTACGTTTTCAACTCCTTGTGATGCTGCCAAAGCGTTGCTGGACATGTTTCAGTGGATCAGTGGATGCCGTATAAGAGTCGGAGCCAGTTATAGCTGGCACCAACCAGATGCCGATAAAATGCCGCATAGGCCAGAAAAAGTGAACCCCAATGAGCCAGTTGCTGCCATCATGAAACTGAACGATCATTGCCTCGAGCATATATTTAGTAAATTATCACTACCCGATCGCATTCACTTTGCACGCACCTGCTTTCGTTTTTGTAACATCTATAAGGGAATGTCGCCATCTCTCGATAAATCCATCAATTTTCAGTTATTCGAGTCAATGACTGCGTGGGAATTGCGTGATTTCTTTCAACTTTCCGGTCAAAATATAAAGAATATCGAAGGCACTATACCACGACGTCACTGTAAAGACGTGTGCTCCCTTCTTGGCATGCATTGCATTAATTTGCAGTCAATGAGAATAAGTAACAACAATTTTACGGAACTTAAAATCAACATGTTTAAAATGTTCGCTAGGCTGAATAGTCTTCAAAAACTGGAATTACATGGGTGCGGTCTAATAGATGAACATTTGAAAGCGCTCAAGCATTTGAGACAACTTAAAAAACTGAATTTATCCGCAAATCATATGATGACTGGACGGTATATGAATTGTTTGCCAAATTCTATTGAGTCGCTGACACTACCTGACTGCAGATTGATACCGAAATTTTTGAATGAAATGATATGCAGGCTATCGCTGCTTAAGGAATTAAATCTACCGCAGGGGTTTTTTAACGTGAATTGCTGTAAATCGTTGGAGGTCCTCTCAATTAATTATGATAATAACAGGCTTGCTAAATATAAACACATTGCAATGCTGCCAAGCCTTAAGAAACTAACATTGAAAATCTCTCCTGCAATACAAACGATATCTCCAATGCTAATCACATGGCTGGTGGAGCATAAGACCAAGCAGTTGGAACATCTCGAAATAATAACTGCACGATCTGAAATAATAACTGCACGATCTGACTGGATCAATGACGAGCTTCTTCTCGAAATAGGAAAACTGACCGCATTGCATACGCTGATTTTGCTGATTTTGCCAGACTACAATAGGATCACCGACCGTGGATTAGGGGCACTATTTAACTTGCAAGAGTTGAGAGAAATCAATATCAAATCTAATACAAATATCACCGACAAAGGTGTGCTTCGTCTGATACTTGACTGTCCCAAATTGCAAGTGCTACATCTGGAGGATTGCAAGCAACTCACGGACAAGCTTCTTCATGATATTATTTTGAAATTACAAAACAATCAGAATCATCGTCAACTTCCTATTAAACTTTATATGACCGGCACCAATATCAGTCAATATACACTACTGGATGCAGATGTGGCTGCCAAGAATATAATCGATGTATTAAGTTCGAAATTCGACTACGACAACATTTTCGACGAATAACTATGACTTGCTTTATAAATATACATACATAAGTAACATTATGTGAGAGCTCACTATCTTAATATTACAAGAACGCATTTGATTTTGTTTTATGTCTATCATATTAAAAAACAATTTTAAATATTTAATATGAGCCATTTTTTCAATGAGCATATAAATTTTTTCGAAGATTCATAAATTATAATTATAATTCAAAAATAAATTAATACAAATATTTTGTATATATTGGTATATATTTTGTAATTCGGTACATATAGTATAAAAAAATTTATCAAGGCCGATCTATTACTACATTTATATGAAATAATAAAATGCGTTGAATTTCATGAATTTATAAAAGGCACTGAAAACAATTCGATTCTAATATCCCTGATTTTTGTATTTTTGATTATATCACTCCATATTTTTATCAGTGTAATATTGGAATACAAAATTTATAAATTTAGCTGGTTGTTTTATTTTACATTTATTTCTAAACAAAATATGCTAAAATATCTCCAATACTTATTAAACATCTTTACTAGACATCGATAAAAAGGGACTTTAAACAGTTTACTTATTGGGGCCAATTTTATTTTATCAATTTAAAAATTTAACAGCCATGTTGTGACTGACCAAGTTATACTGCTTTGTTTGACCCAAAATGTTACAAAAGGAAACTAACTTGTAAAAGAAAACTCCTCTTTTATTGTTTCAAAATAAATAAAATGCACTCTCAATTTATTATTTTTCATAATAATATATCTAATATGCTTAGCAGTTAAATACATAAACGATTTCTGGCAGCGCAAAAGGGTAAATGTTTGACTTGGCACTTTTGACTTACTTGGCGTATGTGTGATTTCTGTTGCTGTTTTTTGTTGTTCTTACCACATACCTGGCCAAGTGCTGAAGCCACACGCGAAATATTTAGCATGTCAAGTGACATATTTGCGGCTTTTTTTGTGCCTTGGCAGCAGTTACTCGAGGTGAGGATATCACACACATACACTCTCTCCCCTTCTCTGGCTCATGTGTTTCGGCATATGTGTGTGTCTGTCTGTCTGGCTGTCTGTCTCACTGAGTTTGCTGTGCCTGTCGCCATTTTTGCTGTTTTGTGCTTCATTTATCACTTGGAGAGCAGTCGGAATTTCCATATACTCAGCATATTTGCTGGCCACAGCACTCGCATGATATATGACTGTGTCTTTAGCCCTGCCAAACGACGGCATCATCCACTAACCCAGGGTAGTGTGTCATTTTATCCGTTCGATGACAATGTATTGTACGCATACCCTTCCCCCTTGCCCCCTTCTGTCGCTTCTCACACATGGTGTAATTTAGATAAGTGGTCATTCTTCATATTTTTAATGCTCATAATTTCATAATGTGCCACGCATATGCAGCTTCCTTCTCAGCCACGGTAAATAAAAGCAACAAAATCAGTCAAAGAGAGATAGAGAGAGAGAGAGTGGGGGTAGAGAGAGTGTGAGCAAGAGGGGACTGTTAACAACATGGTCAGCGTCGAGCGTTGCCAGCGCCATTTATTTTATTTTATTTGGCGCGACTTTTTGTTAGTTCGTTCAGCCACCTTGCAATGAATATGAATAGTCTTTAAAGAAGTGGAGATAAAAGGGGGGAAACACACAGCTTCCATGAATATGGAACATGTGAAATCACAATTGCTGTTGCTATTTTATTCTCTCGTTGCCCACCGTTTGGCTTGTTGTTGCTCTCACTCTAATTTATGAGACACATAAAAGTTAACTTAATTAAATGGCTTTTGGCTTTGTCTGAATATTTATGTGTGTTACTTTTAAAGCAGAAAATGTGATACGAGTACATAAATTATTATTGAAACTTTTAGATAAATATTGATATGGAAGCTGAAACTAAATCAAGCACATCTTAATTTAAAGGATATTTAGTTTTTATTTTTAGTTTCGCAAACGTTTCGCAGCATTCGTAAATGCGTTATGAGTGCTTACCAAAAGAATATTCTTCTTTTTTTTACTTTTGTTTTCTCTCCCTTCTCTAGTTTACTCCTCAATTTTATTCGTAATTATTTAATGTGTTAACAAAATGTTATCCTAGACAAGATACTTAATTAATTCGAATGAAAATATATTTCATGCACAGTAACTTTACACAAAGTTAAGAAAATTGGAAGATTAGCAGTCTAAAAGTGGATGAACGACTTGCAGACAGTACACTTATCTGTGTCAGTTGAAAAGAGACGCGAGATTCGAGCATTGAAAACATTTGCTTCAAAATTTACGATGCAAATATTTTCTGATAGAGGCCAAAAACTTTTTAATAGTTAAAATTTGCAAATTTCGCTTGGCAGCGATAACAAACAGGTTCGCCAATAAATATTGACACCATTTTGTGTTTATGTGTAGGAAAGTTGGGAAAACTGAGACAGATAACGGTAACATTAAATATACTTAAAGGCAGACAAAACAGAAAATGGAAACTGTTAACTGAAAACTAGAAACTGAAACCGATTTCAATGGGAAAGAAAGAGTGGAAGCGTAGAGAGAACGCGAATGCGAATCGTAAAAAATAAAATTATGCAAATTTTTATTATTTGATTATGCAAATGTACGCGCTTGACGACCCTTGGCATAAGGACGACAATACTCATATTCCCGCTACCCCTTCCAAACACATGCGAAGCTTCCGTTGTAAGCACGCGGCATAAAAAAAAAGCGACGAACAGTTAGTTGGCCAACATTTGCCCCTCGCCTTCGCCCTCTACCCCCCCCGAGTGCCGAGCGGGCTCCCTACAGCGGGTAAATTTGAATATTTGTTGGGGATTTCTTCTCTTTTTCGCTGGACCGAGTGGGGGGTGCAGGAGAGAGGGGTGCCACTGTGGAGCATTGTCATATGTGGTTGGAAATTTTGAATCTGTTTGCAACCCCTTCGAGCGTATCCGTTTCCTTCTGTCGCGTGCGTTTTTCCCCATTCCATTCCCCTCTCCCCAATCCTCCCTTGGCCGTACTTGTCGTATGCGTATTTATATTTTCTCATGTTCTGCTTTGTTATTGTCACTCTTCCTGTTACTCCATCTCGTTTTCTTCCTTACGATTTGTTCGCGATTTGAATCTTTTAAGCGAAATATTGTTGAAATCACTTTATGCTTGAGTAACTGGGGCATTGTCAGGATATTGGGCGAGGAGGAGCGCACCTTAAACGCTCTCTAATTGATATACAACGGTTAAGCCTCCTCAACCTCTGGGAAAAAGTCACGCGGCAAGCGTCTAAATTACAAAGACGCTGATAAAAAACGAAACGCGCACTCGTAAAATCCCCACTGATAAAACTTTTGAGTATTCCGTTTTTATGGCCGTCTTCTAATCAGTTTGAATAATTACCGAAACGTGCTACGACAAACTAAAGCACGAGTTGCAAAGAAGACAGAAGTATAACTAAAGAAAAGAAGGTAGAATAAAGGTAGGGGAAGTTTGTAAAAAGTACAATAAATAGGGCTCTTAATAAAAACTTTACTTCAAAATCAATTGAAAATAGCGAAATTTTCGAAAAATTTAAAATATTCGAAATTAATAATATTTACGAGTAGAATTAATATTTATTTTATTATAAAATTATGATCAAAGTAACATTGCTCATCGAAATTGCCTAAATTTTGAAAAAGCTGTGTGAGCTTAGATTTTTTTTATTTTATTTTATTTAATCCACTAAAGACATGCCATGCAATTATTAAAAGTTATGTATTGCAGCTTTTAGTTGCTTGATTGATTGATTCCTCGCAAAGACAACAAACAAAATAATTATTGAAATTCAGCAGTAAATAGTTAAATGTATGTGGTAGAAGTGTCGTTTCTTCTACTTAACTGCCCTCTCCTTTTCCTCATTCCCAGTGATGGCTAAATACAATTTGTAAGCAGCTAAACAAACCAAAGCCTGGCAGGATGGTCAGTTATGAATCTGAAATGTTCACAGAACTGATGAAGCAGCTCATCAATCACCAGGCAACGGAACATAAATCAAGCTAAGAGTCAAGACTAGAAAAAAACGTGAAGAAATTCAAAGCAAAAAATAAATAAAGAGCAGGAGAATGCGAAAACTCTTTAACCCAGAGGCAATAGGCAGATCCTCATCAAGTTTGATTGAGCAACAGTCATCCAACTTAAGCGTCACTTCCGGCCAACAGAGAGAACGACCAGAGGAGCCATAATAAGTAAAACGCGTACTAAAAACGAAAATGCTTAGAAAACACGAACACAGGGAGAAAGAGAGGGAGAAGGAAGGAAGTAAAAAGACAGGAGGAGGAGGAGGAGGAGGAAGAGTCGCTCTGACAGCGCCATATACAAAGACAGTCTGTTTATTTACGCCGCATCGTATGTAGAAGCTTACATATGGGCGCCTCCAGGCTCCCAGCTGCTGGAATGGAAGGGAACGAGGAGGCGAGGGGGCGAGGGGAAAGGAGGAGGCTGGCACTGCCAACTGCTGGTCCGGTTGTTGCGGCGTCCATACGGCGGGGCGCATATCACACATGTTGTTCCGAGTACACACGTATGTTGCCTGCAAGCGATAGCGTCAACGTCGCAACGCTGACGTCGCCGTCGACGTCGCCGCCATTTTCTGGCAGCGCGCTTTGCCTTCCAAATCTTGGGCGGCAATCGCAAGCGGCACATATGTGCAATCATGTGCAGACCGCACCATTGCCCCAACCAACTGAGACTCCTGGAGACTCCATTTTGGTTTTGTCATTGGCGCTGGACGGGAACACGCCCATTGTTTTGTAGGGCGCATGCCCAGAGCCACAGTTCGAAGTGCCAATTCGAAGTCGAATTCGAATTCGAACAAGTGAAAATGAGCATTTCTCTCAAAGCACGCAGCTGCTTAGTGTCAACGGCGAGAAGCTGCCCAAGCGGATGACGGACGACGCATGGCGGATGACTGAAAATTTAATCCAAACTAGATAAGATTTGCAACAATCACAACGACAAGTGCACTTGACAGTTACTTCAGTGATAGACAGAGAGAGAGAAAGAGAGGGAGGGAAACAGGTGTGTGTGTGTGGAAAAGGTTGCCATCCCAGATCTGACCACAAATCCTGTGCGAATCAGAAGCGCGTTAAATTGAAACTTGGGATTTTACGCAGCTTAAGTTTTTTAGCAATTATGCGAGAGTGAGACGGCAACAGACATAAATAATAACAAAAACAGGCGTTAACACTTGTCATTGCCCAGACAGGAATATGTCACCTGCGATTCGGGAGTTGGAGTTCAGCTGCTGATAGGCAAATTCAATCAGAGTCCAAAAGGGGAACATATCAACCCCTCAGACGCATCTATAGTATAAATCGCAGTGTCGAAATCTCTCACATAAATTCATATTTATGGTCCGAGCATTTGAACCTTTTTGTTTTCATACACACACAAACACACTCACTTAGAGACACACACAATCAAAAGTCGATTAGCATGCAGCATGGCCCGGGGGCAGTTACCAATGCGGCAGCCCAAACTCTGACTACAAGCCTACAAATAGGCAAACGCAGGTAATCGCATTTCAAAATTGTTGTTGTTGTCTCCCCACACCCCGAAAAGCAACAACAACAGCAGCAACAAACAAACCAATTTTCAACCCCTGCCCAAAGCCTGAAACTTTGTGTTGAAAATCTGCTGAAACACAATGAAAATATTTTGCCTTCTGCAGACTGTGAGCAGGGAGGGAGGGAGGTTAAAAAGGGAGTAAGGGGGTGTGGCTGTGACAAGTACAAGCCACTTGTGCGTTGATGATAATTTTTACATTTTTGGGAACAAACATCCGACACACACAGAGAGAGAGAGAGAGAGAAAGGGAAGGGAGTTTGGAGTGTAGAGTGTCCAGGTTGAGGTGCAGATATCCAGAAATGAAATCGGCTTATGTCGACTGCATTGTGCTGACAATGCTGGAGGAGCTTTTGTTTTAACCCATGGCATGGGTAACCTGTGCGTCCAGGCATTCTATGATTTATGCCCAGTTTTAATTTAAAAGCAATCAATTTGAAATATGGAACCCAAAAAGAGTTTAGGCTGCAAGAAACTTTTCAGATAAGTTCGCAAATGAAAGATGGAAGTGGTTCTTGACTTATCAAGAAACATATTAATTATGCTAAGAACGTTTTCGAACGAACGAGAACTACCCAACAGCAGCATCAATTAGAATTGGTGAAATTAATATTTATTTTTCTTTCGCAACGGTTAAGGTGCTATTTAAATTCTTAGTTAAAAAATTTAAATATAAATATAAATACAAAGAAAGGAAAGATAGCCCTTTAACATATTTTTTCCCAAAAACTTCCTTAATTTAATTAAAAAAAAAAAATGTATTTAAAGAACCTCAAAAAACTTACGACCTAAGAATTTGTGCTGAAAATGGTAAACATTTTAACCTTCATTTTTAGATTTAATGCAAATTTTAATAATAAGTTTGACAGACATTAAATCATATTTCGTCTTAACAGCTTAAAAAATGCAATAGTTTCAAGTATCTGCATAAAATACTAATTAATCTTAAATCTTAAGTATAAGTAAAGTTTTAAGCTTAAAATGTATAAATTCGTTAATTCAAAGGAAGCTCAAAAATATTTTTGACCTTCATTAAATTGAATTCCCACTTTAAATTTCAAAGATATTTCGAAATCAGAAATGATCATTAGTTGAACTTCTAATGAATCGACATCAACAAAACTTCCCTGAAAAGAAAAATAATCATTAAAAATTCAATTATGTCAAACATTTGTGTTTTATCTTGATGCATTAGACTTGGCTAATGAGCAGCATTTTAATCAACTCGCTAAGAAGGAGAGAGAGAGAGGGAGGGAGAGAGAAATGTAAGTTCTCCAGTGAACTTATCGTGTGAGAAAGCCTTAACAAAAGCCAAGGACTAAAACGAAATCAATTAAAATTTATCACTTTATTTTCATTAAGACACAAAAGCCAAAAAGTCCCCAAGGTGCAATTCGTTATCAATTTGAGAAGGACAATGGCGGTCAGGATGTGGCTTAACTGTAATTTGTCCTGCCGTCGTCCTGCGTCGCGTTGTCGGTTCGAGCTCACTTGTTATCGGCATGAAGAAGACAATAAAATGCCACAACGTTTGTCGCTTTAAATAATAAAAACATTTGATTTGCCAAATGCGGCACGTGCCAGAAGGACGCGCCAGTGGAAAGTCCTGGAGACGAGGCTGGCAATGCGCAACCAAAACGCAGATAAAGCTGGTGAGTAAATTAATGGGCGGCACGTGTCCTTGACGCTGTCACAAAGAGCCAAACAGTCAGCATTGGGCTGTGATTGGGTTTGGGATTCAGGATTGAGAACTAAGAACTGAGGATTGGACAAGCTGTCCACACTGGGTGGTCCAAATCTGTGAATTGGACGGCAAATTATCGACTCTCATATATGAGCTCTGTTTGTCCTGTCGCTGATAATTGAGGCGTAAATGTTGACACACGTCCACGCACTCCAAGTTGGAACATTGTCGCCGCCCTTAACTCCTCCAACTCCAAGTGGATTTTATGAAGTTGTGACAATTGCTGCGGATTTACGAGTCCAATGAGAATTGTCTTTATGCGAACTTTTTGATGATCTATCTAAGAGCAACATAGTTGCTGATAACCCCATTAAAGTTTTATGCCGCATGCAAAACTCATAAGCGCATCATTTGCCAAGTGCATAAAAAGTTAATAAGCTTCCCAGTCATACCAATGAATGAAACAAAGAAGTTCACACAAACAATGGCTGCGTTTGATTTTCCAGCTGATGAGTTGGTTTCAAAGAGCTTAGTCAAACCTTTGACCATATGCGATAAAAATATATATAGTGTGGTAAGGCGGTTCGATGGTTGAATACCCATTTAAATAAATATGTACATATGTATGTTTATAATGGAACTTAAGAATTTTTCTCATACTTGTCAGACAAATAGTCATACTAGACTTTGAACTAGCACAACTTTGTTAAAAGAGAAAACCTATCTTTAGATTATGGTTTCAACTCAAATTAATTGGACAGATTCACAGATCATTCTTATTTCCTTTAATCTCTTTTATCATTAACATTGATTTTTTTTAATTTTACTTCTCTTGTGTTATAGATAGACCCGTGCAGAAGTCTATTTACTTATTTTTTTAGTTTTAAATTAGTATGTTTTTCTGTAATTTCTGCTACTAGGAATTCCAATTTATAGATTGTTTTTCTTATTACTTTATTTTACAAGCCTATAAAAATATTTAAATACAAAGATTCACAATATTATAAATAATCGCTGTTAAAATTATGAACTTATTATTATTGTTTTTACCACCTTTGAAAGTAAAAGTCGGTTGGCTGCCTTGTTTAAAATACCTCTTCTTTTTATAGCCACAGGGTATAAGAGTAATAATAAGTCACACCACAAAAGCGACTGGATATGCTGATGATGATGAGGGACGCCTGACATATGGCCACTTGGCCGCATTGGCAAATCAGTGAAGGATATGCTAACAACGAGCCGTTGGATTCGCAAACAATTGTGAAATAACCACAGGACATGCACTTGAGCGCATCTTGTGTATGTGATTGAAATAGGATGTGTGAAAGAGTTAGAAAGGTGGATGATGTAAGCCTATGAGTATGATTTTAGCTCCCGTCCAGTTGCTTTGATCCTTGATTGGAGTTGGCTTGGCCACTCGAGGCGCAGCTGTGACACTGATTGATGATGCGACATGGGGCCCATCAGTGGGGCAGTGAATGCCCATAAACAGCTTTGAGGATTCCGCATCAGCGATTGCTTTAATCGAGTTCTGTCAGAGGGGGATGGGGGATGGGGAAAAGGGACGTTGAAACTATGTAATGGGTGTCAACTGTGGGTTGTCATAAAAAATAATGACCAGCAGAGATAAAAATATATTTTATGTTATTGCTCCACTTCGCCAATTTCAGAGCAGCCGCAAACAATATTTAAATTTTAAAAGTTCCAAGTGTACCAGTTAAATGAAGCAGAAGCAAGATTGTCGCCCATTTTCCCCTGACTTGCCCCGCACAAATGGCGTTGAACTGGATGGGGGAGGACAGGGAAATGAAAATGGAAAACAATGGTAAACTAGAGTACATTTTTATGCTGACACGCCCACTTCTGCAACGCCCTGACAATCGAATTTGGAAATTGATACATGGTAAAAGATAGAGAAAACAGGACACTCGGGATACAGACAGGATACGGAGGACACTCCCTAGAACTATCAAAGTATTTGGCAATAAATCATAAATCAATACGAGTCGCTGCCAGCCAAAGGACATTCGACTCCCTTGTGTCCTTTTGCCGGGCACTGGCTAATGATGTCTTAAAAAACGATTTTGTTTTGGGTTCAGGCTGCAAAAAGAGAAGAAAAAATGTGGCAATGTCACAAAACGAGGGCAATTGATGTCCTCAGGTCAAACGCATTAACAAAATTGCCGTTTCAGCTGGCAGCTACTGTATCTATGTGAGTGTGTGTGTGTGGCTGGGAAATTGAATTTCCACCGGCGCTAAGTGTCGACGCGAGCAGAGCAACAATATTCTTGCAAATCGGCTTTAAGTCATGAAAAATAATAGACAACCCCTCGACGAGTGTAGTAAAAAGCAGATTGCGAGGCGCGTCAGCAGCCAAAAAAGATTGTGGAACACATGCTGTGCCGCATATGATGACTGACGATGACGACGATGGCGCTGGAGTCGCTTATCAACTGGGAAACACGCATGGGACGACGTGGAGGGTAACGCAACATGTGAAACTCAAAGCCAAATATAATAAGCGTAAATATACTTATTTTCAACTTACGAACGAGAAACTATGAGTACAAACATATATATAGTATAATATAATATTAGACTAAGCTCATCAGGCCGTCTCCAGATCGCCGGGTATCTCAGAATCCTCAATCGTGCGAGTTGCGGGTATGTAAACCTTGAACGCAAACTTGGACTTGACAAAGGATCCGGTGTTCAGCACCGTGCAGCCATGCTGTGTGCTGGCAAAGCTCTGGCAGGAGTCACCCATCACAATGAGATCGGGCAGTGGGTATAGCCACAATGCTGGATCGTAGTCCCAGTGCACGGGCATGGCAATCGGATGTATGGGCACCAGGTGACCCTGACAGACGAGCGTGCGGGCAAAGTGCTGCTCAATGTGCGACGTGTCTGGTGGAAAGTGCAGCGTGTTGCGACAGAACTTGGCCATCAGATCCAGACGACAGACCACAATCTGTTGGGTGCAGTACTGCAGGCGACAGGGATTGGTAGCCAACTGGGTGCGTGGCCAGGCCTTGAGCAAGCCCGCAGCCAGGCACTCTGGCAAGGGGGCACGTGGAAAAATATTTGGTGCCGTTGGATCCTCTGTTGATGGCACTAGAATCAAATCCGTTTGCTTTTTCAGCTGCTCACAGCCGGCAGCCAAGGCGCCAAGTGCATCCAAGTGATGACGCAGCTCATGGTGATTCCGTGTGCTTGCCGTAAACGGACCCATCAGCACTATGGCTTGGGGTGGGCAGGAATCATAGCCGACAAAGAGCTGACGCAGTTTATCCATAACCACAGGCAGATCCAAGCGCACGTCGGATAGAAAGACAAGTGTGGTCTCTGTATTTGTGCGCTCCAGTTCCTGCAATCGCGGTGAGTACTTGAGCAGCTTCGCGGACTCGCCGCCCCAACTGTTGCCAGTACCAAAGAAGGCACGACTGCTGCTCGCCGGCTCAGCGGGTGGAAAACCCAGACCATCGACTGTAAGATGCAATTGATTAATAGGCAGCAGCTAGGCATACACTCTTTTGGAACTAACCCTTAAGCACACCATTCGCATAGTTGCCCTCGGCCAGGACAAAGCAGCCCTCGCAAAAGAAGCCAGCATGAAAGCGTGCGCCGCTTAAGTCGAGCTGGACACAGCCCGTGGGATCCTCCACATAGAATTTGCCCTCCTTCAGCTGAGTGAGCAGGCCCAAGACGACAGCCTCCTTCATGTTTGATGTGGCCAGTAAATTCTCTGCGAACTGCAATTTGAATTTCTTGGTCTGGGCCTCAGCAGCAACGCCGTCTTGGATGACAGCTGGCGCAAAGAGATCGTGCCGCAGTGTCTTCTGCAGCAACATGGCATATCGCTGCTGAAGATAATCCGATTTCATGCGGGGCTGTGTCAGAAGGCGTCGTGGTTGCGTGTCCCGTTCAAACTTCTTGATTCGTGTGTTGTAGCGATAGCGAGGAACAGTGAACGCATCAATAACTGCAAACACGGTCTCGCCTTCATCTAAGCCCACGCGATTCAGTTCATTAATGGCCTTTTCTAATGACTCCCGCTCCACATGCGGAGTCGCCAGCTTCTGACCCTGTAGATTCTCTGTTATGACCGTCATCCATTTCTCCCGTTCGGCGGCTTCAAAGGGCAGCAGTTGCTCGGCGAGAAATGTGCTGTTTTCAGAGCGAATGAGAAATCCGCACAACTTGAAGGAAGTAGTAATGCGTCTCCGCAACTGCGCCAGTTCGTCCATGGCAAATAATTTGCAATAATATTATGAAAACAGCACAGCCCGTTTATAAAGAAATATTTATTGTTTTCGCGCCATTTGAACTGATGAGCGAACGAACTAATGCTGGAACCAGCCAAAGCTGTAACGAACCAATGCTCTATGAACTTTCCAACACTATCGATTTGTGGCGGTAGGTCGATGAATTACAATATGTAACAATATCAAATCGAACTTTAGTAGGCGGTATATCTAAATTTTAAAAATGGACAAGAACCGAAACGTTGATAAAGATAATTGCATCAGCTTTGATGAGTTTCTGCCGTACATTGGTGAATTTGGATTATATCAAAAACGTTTGGTGCTCTATTCGATACCATTCTTCTTTCTTTGGGCTTTTATTTACCTGACGCAAATATTTTTAATCATTGTGCCAAATGATCATTGGTGTTTCATACCCGAATTACAAGGCCTCTCGAAAGATGAGCAATTTAAACTGGGCATACCAAAGATTGAAAACGACGAATACGACAAGTGTTCAATGTATGTCACAAACTTCACAAAAGCGCTCGAAAGAAACTTAACAACGGCAGACAAGAGCTGGCGTCGAAAATCGTGTAATGATTGGGTTTACAATAAGAACCAAGTGCCATACGAGACCATCGCCACACAGTATAATTGGGTGTGCAACTATGATCATCTGGGTCCTTGGACAGTCACGGTTTACTTTATAGGCTCTATTTTAGGCGGACTGCTCTTTGGCTATGTAACGGATCATTGGGGACGCATTCCAGCCGTGATGTTGGCCAATTTTTGTGGTCTTCTTGGCGGTACTTCGAGCGCATTTTGTTCAAGTTTCATATGCTTTTCCATTACCAGATTTGTGCAGGGATTGGCGTTTGATAACTGCTGTATGCCAATGTATGTACTAAGTGAGTTTTTAGCTCGTCTATTCCATAAGTCGCTTCACATAATAGCCAACAGTCATGGAGTATGTGGCTCCAAAATATCGGGCCCCAATAACAAACATTTGTTTGACCCTCTGCTATCTGCCTGCGGCTTGTTTGCTACCTTGGATCGCTTGGTGGTGCAATGATTGGCGTTTACTGGCAATTGTCACCTCCGTTCCCATCGTCATTTGCCTCTTGATGTACTTTCTATTGCAGGAATCCGCCAGGTAATTTTATTTATATTATTTTTTTGTACATATTAAATTTAATTTTATGCATTTCAGATGGTTAATAAGCGTAGGTAAAATAGGTAAGGCCATATCGATTCTAAAAAAGATTGCCAAGGTAAATGGCAAAACCATATCAGAGGATTTAACCGTAACATTCGAAAAATGCTGCACAATAAGGTATAAAGAAGAGCAAACCAACAACAAACAATATACATTTCTGGATTTGTTTAAAAGTTTTCGAATGTGCTTCATAACACTAGATTTGGTAATTATGTGGATGATCACTGCATTGGTATATGATGCACATGTTAGAGCCATTATCGAAATAGGACCGGATATCTTTATAACCTTCTCCGTTGCGAGTGCAGTGGAGTTACCTGCCTGCCTAGTGCCAATGTTTCTGTTGGATCGTGTGGGTCGAAAATTCATGTGTTTAGCCGTATTCATCGGATGCTCAGCAGGGAGTATAATTGCGGCATTATTAAAGGTCAAATGGCAAATTGCGTTGGCTGCTCTATTTGGTAGATTTTGCGTAGTAATCACATACAACATTGGAGTTCAATGGGCTGCCGAAATACTGCCTACTGTTGTACGCGGAGAGGGACTAGCATTCATTCATATCATGGGTTTTGTGGCCACTCTTCTGTCTCCGTTTCTTGTGTACACCAAACACGTTTCACCATCGGCCCCAATGTTGATTATAGGAGCTCTATCAATTTGTGCTGCAGCATTGGTTTTCTTTTTACCAGAAACGACACGAACAGACTTGCCACAAACACCAGCAGATACAGAGACACTATCAAGGGGTCAAAGAATATTTAATATATTTAAATTAGTTAAGAAAATACATGCATGACCGACCACCACAATCCGTTGACCGTTCGGAGCTAAAACTGAAAAGGGCGCGCTACTTAAATCAATGATAATATTTGAAGTTTGTGTAATTATTTCTAAATCAAAATGTCGAAATCTACATAATTATAACAAAAATGTATGCAAAATATTTGCTGTAAAATTAAATAAAATTCCATGTTCAAGTTCATTTTTAAAAATGGCTGGTTCATTTTCAGAGGTTACAAGGCTGCCACACTTTTTCTGGAAACCAAGGCTGCCACACCGTTTGTTGCTGTTTATTGTTCACTCATTCAATGGTTCCGCATTTACTGTCGTTCACTTTTGCTTGACTATTTCGTTCGATTGAACCGACAGCACGTGTATAAATATTAAGGAAATTAAATTGCTGTTTATTTCACATAAAATGGATGTTGTAAAAGCGGTTTTAGAAAAGCATCAAAAGGAATTGGATAAATACAAGCCAATAACAGTTGAAAAACATCTGGAATATCGTTTGGATGTGGGCACGCTACTTATCACAGATCCCAATGACTTGGAGGACCGGCAGCTCGCGTAAGTATAAAGTACGAGACTCTTGTGGGCAGCAAAACTAAATTACAACATCCACAGTAATGAGAGAGAGGAGTATCTGTCTGCCTTAACACGTGACAACACACAGCTGCTGTTAAATGCCATCTGGGAGCTGCCGACAGAGCGTGTGGACGAGAGCATCGTGGCCAAGCTGCCAGAGCCAACGACAGTTCTGCCGCGTCTACGTAAACCTCCTGGCATACGTCCCCTGACCAAGTGGGAGAAGTTCGCCAAGGAAAAGGGTATCACGAAGAAGAAGAAGGACAAGAAAACTTACGATGAAGTCCTGGACGTAAGTTTTATAGAAAACGTTACTGAACAAAATGTAATTATTTATCTATCTATTCAGAAATGGGTGCCTACCTTTGGCTTCAAACGTGCTGAGGCTGAGAAAGACAAGGATTGGGTGCTGGAGGTGCCCGAGAATGCGGATCCCAACACTGACATGTTCCAAAAGAAGATTGATCTGCGCAACGAGAAGGTGGCCAAGAACGAGATTCAGCGCATGAAGAACATTGTGCGTGCCAAGAAAATTGATATGCCACGCAGCGGCTATCTGGGACCCGAGGCAGCTTCATCGAATCAACTTTTGACCGCCGTGACTGTTGCGAAATCTTCGACGGCATCGGTGGGCAAATTCCAAAACAAACTGCCCAAGGAGAAGGAGGCACGCGGCTTGGGCGTAAAGGAACTAATACCAGGAGGCAAACGCAAGGCATCGCATATCACAGCTCAGCCCGAGAGGGAGGCCAATTTGGATCTCATCAAGAGTGTGCTGAACAAAAAGCCCAAACTGGATGTCGAGAAGGCGATATCGCTCCAAAAGCAAGACGAGCGATTGGAGTAAGTCTAGTTACACACAAGAGTCGCGGTTATTTATTAATTATGCATATTCTTACAGACGTGAGGCAGAAGGCGCCAACAGACCTGCCAAGAAGGGTGGCAAAAAGGGCGGCAAGGGAAGTCGCAAGGCGGTTGGCAAAAAGCCAAAGGGCCATCAAGGCCAGCGTGCGCCAGGCAAAAAGGGTCAGGCTGGACGCAAACGTCGCTGAAACCACTTCCGTTGTAACTAGGACACTTTTATTAACAAAACACACAATTTACAAGATAAATACAATGATTATATTTAAGCACATTTACCATTTTTATACACATTTTTACCTATGCGCGAAAGGAACGGAAATCAACTGGGATATTATCTCCAGCATGCTCCTTAAGATACTGATGAACAAAGCTGCGGAAGATGCGATTGAAATTACGTATGGAAGGCCAATGCAGATTGGCAGCATTGTCATTTGGTGTATGCCATGTGTCCGGAAAAGGCGTTGCAATCAAATGCAGTATGGGCACATTCTCCTGCAGAAACGGACGATGGTCGTCATCGACAAGTCCGCCAGATGGACGATTGAAAAACATTTTATTATTGCCCTGCAGCTGTCCCCCTGCACGCAGCGTTTGCTCAATTTCCACCAAACTGGTGTGCAGGCCATGTGTGTTCTGATAGAAACTGGAGAATTTCGGATTCCGTGCACCAATCAAATCGAGCAGAACAAGCACTTCCTAAGGTCGACAGCAAATTTATGTAACTGTTGTTAGTTAGTTCAGGTAATAACTTACAATGCGATCGATGTGACGAGGTGCTACATTTGCTTGGGCCCTCACTGGATTTCCGCTACGTGTGCGCGCCAATTTGTTGGCCAAGTGTCGGGAACCATAAACCGAATCAGTATTTGTCCAATCCTTGAAGGCCTCCTCGCCGTCAAAGAAGATCAGCTAGAAAATGTATTTGAAACAAGTTAGATAGCTGTAGTCGAGATAGAGATACCCTCGTCTATGACAAATGTAAATCACTTGAAAACTAGTTAAAGTGATTTACTTTCTGACTCACCATTAGGCCCAGATCGTTGCGATTACGGAATTGCTGCAGCAGATAAGTATTTAGAATCTTGACCGTGTTCAGCAGGATGGCGCAGGGCACCGCCGAGTCGGTGGCACCAACAAAGCCAGGATCATTGGGGAAATACTTGCTGTCGTAGTGGCAGGCGAGTGCCAAGAAGTTATCCGCCTGCGGATTGATGTATCCGACGACGTTCGCGAACGTCAGCTCACCAAAAATTGGCACACGCTCACGAAACTCATCGACTTCCGTTTGAAAGCCAAGGCCATTGAGGGAATTCACCAGGTAATTGCGAACCTGCTCGTGTCCCGGAGTCCCAACGACGCGTGGCACGAGAATCGCCGATAGGCTGCTATTAAAATGCGTCTCATCGTCAGGCCAATGCGTTAGCTTTAACTGTTTAACAAAGAGACTTTCAGTTACGGTTATTTTAAATTAAATTTTTGTCATTTCTTTACTTTGGTTTGCTGTGCCTGCGTGTAATCAGTTGCAAGCACACAGATCGTAACCAACAGCAACAACGATCGCGACATGTTTCCAAAATCTCGATATTTACACAGCGACGTGTGACGGTGCACTGAAACGTCTCTTTGTATTCAACAGCTTTGTTTAACGTCTCTCAGCAAATTACTGTTGTTTCCGATGCTGTTGTTGTTGCTGTTATTAACGATCTGTAAAACTGTTGTTGTCTTTCGGTTCCTCATGGCGCGCAAACCAACGCACACCCACACACATACAACTGTATATGTGAGCGAAAGCTTGCGGCCTTCGCATCCGCATACAATGAGAGAAAAGCTTTGTATGCGCTCAAAGAGCGTAACGGTCCACAACAGACACTTGAAAGTTTCACAAATGTTAAGCTCTCTTTAAAGTTGTTATTCTAATAACTCAGCTTCTGAAAAGCTTTAAATGTTAAATTAATTATTAATTTAGTTCGTTGGAAAAAGGAGATTTTGTTGTAAAACAATTTTATTTTTATTCGAAAAGATAAATTTTTCTTCTTTTGCCAACAGCTGACCCCCGTAATAATTATACCGTATTGGAAAAAAAAAACAATAAAATACTTTGTGGGTAAATTTATTGACTTAGAACGAAAGCTTTACTCAAACCGTCTTTAAATATCTTTATCGCTTTCATGATCATTTAAATATTTATAAACAAATCGATGTAACGAATCGTTGGGCAATGCAGATTTTGAATAGTATCAGATTCGGTATGTCCCAGTATGTATTATAACTTTGAAATTTGCTGTATCGAATGCATTACCCATAGAGTAAGAAGCAATAAAAAGGTTGTATACTCTAACTTTTAGCAGTCTTATGCTAAGATCTATACAACTAAAAATTACATAATTTTCTTTTGTTTACTATCCTTTTTCTAAAATTTATAAATCATAATTAAGTTGAAGTTGAACCTTATTCAAAATTTTTAAAATTTTGCAGTATTTAATATAAATTAGTACAAAAATCGATCGAAAAACATTACTTTCTATATTTCAACCCTTCTCATAGCCAGGCTCACGATCAAATTTATATGATTTCTCCATTCTTTCCAGTACCTCGGAGTCATCACTAACCATGGAAGGCAACACGCCATAAGTTCGACGCCGACTTTTGACAGTAACCACTCGGTGCAGTTTCTCAGATCGATACTCGTCTTTAGAGATGGTTCGCAAACTGGATCCCTGATGCCAGACACGTCTGGGTCGGTGGGATCGTCGAGCACCCGGGCCACAGCAGGGAAAATGCCAAATGCGTTGATTCAGGCCAAACTCATTGCCTTCGCTGAGAGTTTGCGGGAGATCTTGGTGCAATGTTTCCGGCAGAAATAGAGACGTCATACCACCCAGAATACCTAACACACCGAGCGTATTTAACATCAGTGAAATGGATACATTGGACATATAGATGATTGGAGGGGAAAGCAACATGGCCACAAATCCCAGAGTATGGATAAAGGATACACCTTGAGCTCGGACCACCGTCGGCAGAACCTCGGCTGCCCACTGCAGTCCAATGTTATAGGAAACATTTGCAAAGAATCGTCCAGTCAGAGCAGCTGCCAGAACATAAACGGAATCTCTTAAATTGGCGGCCAACAAACTGAAGATGCCACTCAAAGTGGTGAAGGTGAAGGCGCACCAGCGACGCCCAAATCTGTCCAGGATTACAGTGACCAAGAGATCACCTGGTATCTCCATAGCACAGGCTATGCTAAAGACCACGAATATATTCTCCCTATCGAGAACACTTGCTGCACGAACATGACCATCGTATACCAAGGATATAGTCATCCAGATGAAGATCATGAGGACCATGTAGCGTGCCAAACGAGATCGCTTGAAAATAGAAACCACGGTAAAATTACGACCCTCGATCTCCTCCCTATAGAACTGTTCGCAGCTTTCCCGAAACGTTTGCCACTGACTTCTTGAAATTGTACGACGATTTCTCCTTGCCACCCTTTGAAGTACAAGAATCGCGTTATCGATCTTGCCCACAGAGACGAGCCAACGTGCCGACTCTGGCAGCATACAGAAGCCAAGGAGACCAATTCCAATGGGCAGGGCTGAAAAACTGGAGAAGATGCGCCAATTACCCGAGTAGAGCGCCAGCCAGGGAATCAGCACGGTGAAGGGGGAATAGAATAAGGCCAGTGACATGTTGGCCACAAAAGTCCGATACGAAGGTCCCACATACTCCAGTACTACGGAAAAGGAGAAATATAGCGAGACTATAAATAGCTCTAAAATATCTCCGAATCCTACCTAGAATATAGATCATGGTAAAACACGTATCGTACGAGGCGCCCACAACAAATCTTGTAAATGCAAACGCTATAAAATTGTGGCTAAAAGCTGTAAACAAACTGCCAAAGAAGGCCAACGCGCAGCTGCTGATCAAGGCCGTAAGACGACCGCAACGGTCGGCCAAAACGCCATAACCCAAACAGCCGACAATGGATCCTAAAAAGAAGATCATCTGAGCATAGGTCGCATAGACTTCTTTGCCGCAGATCCAGCCAAACTCCATCGATGCCGTGCGGAAATTGAGCTGATCATGGAAGACATAACCCTGCTGACAGGGAATCTGACTCAGGGAACTATTGATATACTCGCTTCGATTCTTGGCTTTGTAGACAGCTGTATAGTTGAGATCATACATGTGGCAGTGACTGTAGCTGCCATCATCCTGCTTGGGAATCGACAACTCCTTGCGCTCCTCCTCGCTGTCAATCAGTGACAATTCCTGGACGAAACAATAATAATGCTCTGGCGGTAGCGTCATAAAGATCTGGCCTAGATACACATACGAGGCGATAAAGCAAAATGGTATCATTAGCAAAAACAAGATTATCTGATACAGTCCAAACTCTCCAATCTCTGGCAAAAGATCATCAAAATCAAAGTACAACGGCGGCTCGGCAAAGGATGATTTCTTCTGGGAATCCTTTCTGGATAAATGAGAAATCATTATGTCGGAGTCTTCGAGGAATCGACTAGTCCGAATCGAAATTCTGTCATGGTCCTGCGTCTGTTCCCCCTTATCCACTTTTCCTCTAAATAAGATTATATTGCATATGAAATTGGCATGTTTACCATAGTTGCCTCATCAATACTCACGTAGCTTTGGGTGTATCTTTGGGGTCTCGCTCCTCATCGCCATCCTTGGCATCCTTGTACTCATTACCGTCCATAGTCAGGAGAGTTCGATGAGACTGACAAAGCAATTACGTATCGAATTGACTGCATCGCCTGTTGGGGTTTTGTTTACGAGTAAGTAGCATTCATCTATCTTTCGATTTGTGTGATTCAACAGAATTTCCACTCGACTTGTTACTGTTAGTTACATCCTGATGTCCTCGAGCCTCGGGCCATCAGTTGCGGCTTATTGACGCCAGTGCTTCCATTAGTTCCTATATAATAGTCGAGTCATCAGGAGTCATGCTTTAATTGCGTTTGTGTTTGCGTTCACCTCTCTCCTCCACCTTGTGGCAAGTAATATAATTAAATTAAATGAACGCACAGTTGCAACTAAGAAGATGTTTCTATCATTGCGTATACGCAGCGTGGGACGCGGCCACCCGTTGTCCTTTCGCAATGTCTCGATTCATATGCAAATGCGGCCACTGCCAATGCCATAGCAGCCTGTTGCTATTCGGCCAACAATCTGCGCAGGCGCTAACACCATCAACTCCCACTCCATTTGGGCCAAAAGCGTCTTACGCGAGTTCGAAATTTCATTCATCAAATGCCGCTTGCTTTTCGAAAAGCAGGGAATGTTAGAGTCTCAGGTCGAGTATTCGAATCAGTTCTGGCGCGTCTTTCATTGAGAACGGTTCAACGGTAGCACTTCCTCTCTTGTAAGACTTCGAGTGAACCACATAAATATGCCCGAGACTGTGTCAAATAAATCAGTGTCATAAATCTGCGTGCGTTGTATATGAAATTAAGTGTCGCTGTTAAGAGATAAGCAACTCCCGATGCCAGTCCAAAAAGCAAAATAAAATATTGTAGAATCCCGACCCGGCAACAAAAGTAAATAGAAAGGCAACAACAACAGCAAACAAGCCAATAAACAAACTGGCGGCACTCTAAGACAAACAGCCCCCGAGCAAGTGTCAAAAAGTAATGTGAAAGTGGCGGCTGCCGTTGCAGAAGGACCCTCCTCTCGAACCAACATACCCGCCCAGCCATCAGCCTGTCGGTTCCTTGATATAGGATGTTAATGCACAAGGAGTTGAATAAGTAATAGCCCACAAAATGGCAATACTCGAGTCCTGCTGCTTCTGGAAGAATGTGCGAAAGGGCAGCTTCGCCTGCGGCCTCTACACTCTGGTATGTAATCAATTAAAAGTCACTTGATTTGTGGCGTCCTTAATTTAGCAGCGGATAAACAATAACAATTGAAGCCTATCATCGTAAAGTCAACTTAAGCCAAGCTAAAATGGCGAGCGACAAAGCGAGAAGCAAAGCAAAAGATAATGTGACCAGAAAAGTGAACATGGATAGGCAGATCAATAGAGGAGGCGTTAAACAAGAAGGAAAGTCACAGAAAAATCGTACAGCGAATAAGATTGGTACATCAAGAAGTTGGCGAGAAGTTTAGTGAGAAGTTTAGTAAGAAGTATAGAAGTATATACATATAATGGAGATGGAAGCAATTCTAATAATCAAGGGTCATTCCGAAATCAGACTTGATTATTAAAGCCTTAAAAAGAAATAAAGTGAACAAAAGATAGGACTATAAAAAGCGCAAGTAAAAAAGCAAAGCATTTGGCAAATCGAGTAGAGAAATACAAAGCAAAGCATTTTGTAAAAAACGAAGCAAAATAAGGAAGCTAAAGGATAAGTAAATTGAGAAGCAAAATTCAGAGACAGTAAAGAGATTTATAAGGATAGAGGCAACAGAATAAGCCAAGTAAAAGTACAATAAGTGAAAAAGCAAAGCGAAAAGCAGAGACACACACACAAAAAACAAAACAATAGAGAATAAGTAAGCGATAAACAAAAAGAATAAGTCAAAAGAGATGTGAGAAAAATTAAATGGAAAAGCAAGCTTGTAATCAAAACAAATCAGGCCAACATTAAAGAAGGAATAAAATAGTAAACACAAATAGTAAAAAAAAACGAAAAAGGCAACATCAACATCATCAAGTTTCTATTTTGCCACTATTGTTTGTGTAGTTAATATGGTTTAGTTCTGAAAGACTTTTGTTACCATAATTATGCATCACAATAAGCTAAGAACAAAACAAAAAAAAAAACTTTGAATAAACAGTAATGGAAATGAAAATAGAGAATACAATTGAGTGCTTTTTATTTCTCATCTCCTCATTCCTTCCACTCTGAAACATGGCTTAAAATTTTTACAATAACAACACTTTTTGAATTACAACCACATTTACCCCGAGGGAAGAGAATGTGGCTGAAAATGTAGAGCGAAAATGTTTTGTTTGTTTAACGTTCGTTGCCATAATCTCAGCTTACAAAAAAACAAAGAAAAACTGTATATGAAATTTCAGAATGACTTTAAACGAAAATAACACACTCGTAAGTGCCTTTTGAACGGTATTAAAGTATTAAAGATACCTTTAAGGGGACTTTAACCTCGGAAAAGGTCTTCCAATAAATAATGTCTTAATTTCCGTTTAACCCTTTTACCTTTCCTGACCCTTTCTCTGTTGTTTCTATGGTTGTTGCAGATCTATTTTGGATTGTCGACGCTCATGTTTACGTTTTATGTGAAGGAGGAGAAGGAATTTCTGCTCGGAAAGAGGACACAGCCCGTGGGAGAAAGCATCCTCGAGAGGGGAGATGTAACTGTAGGTAAGAGAGATGACCACGGCTTAATGCGAGTACTCGTATCCTAGTTGCATTTGATTGACGGTGTACTTCTTGCAGCAACTGTGATATTCAACGTTTTGTTTTTGGTTTGCGCTGTGCTGATGGTGTTCGCCTCCATCTTGTTGATTGTGGGTCTGCGGAATGTGAGTGTGGTTTAACTGAAACTGTGTGTACCTGGCAGGAGTAGACTGCAACCTTACCCTTTCCTTTCCTGTCCTTTGCTCAGAACAAACGTCAATTGCTGCTGCCCTGGATAGGATTAATGATTTGCGATTTGCTCATTGAGTGCGGCCATCTTGTCAATCTATCGCTGTCGCGTCGTGTTAACTTCGATCCAATTGTTGGTTTCATATTCACCATAGACTTCTTCATAATCTGCCTGAATGTGAGTAAAAAATTTATAATTTTATTTAATTTGGGTTCGCAAAATACAAATTTTAATTCCGATTTATATTAAATTTTAAAAAAATATTTCTTAAAAAATATTTTTGTTTGAAATAAGTGTTAAATTTTGATTTTAAATTAAAATTTAAAGTTATTAAAAATTCTTAAAAATATCAATAATTCAAATAACTTATGAAAAGTTTTTTTTATTGTTTCTTTAGTTATTTTTCATTACAAATACAAAATTAAAAATAACTGATACTTTTAATTTTTATAATAAAAATTTTAAACAAGAGGTATATTATGATTTTTATACATAAATTATAAGTTTTTTATTATTTCAGTTTTATTTTTGTTTTAATCTTATTTATTTAAGTCTTATTTGTTTTAACCAGCTAAAATTGCATTTCATTTGCAGCTTTACTGTCTGCTCTGCGTCGTCTCCCAGTATCAGGCTTATCGACGAGCGGCAGCTGAAGAGCAGCAACATCCGGCCATGTCGGTGAGTGTAACCAATTTATCCTGGAATCCCTGACAGCCATATCATAACAAGCTACCTATCCACATTTAGCCCGCGGTGGTGTTTACAGCGCCCGAGAAGCTTAGCAAATCGAAGCGTCAGCAGCTCGCAGCTGCCAAGGCTGGGAACAACAAGCGGCATTCACATCGCCTCTTGGCGGTGAGTCCATTGATCACCTCGCAGCGTCCCACCAACTTCTCGACCATCACCGAGGAGGAGGAGCAGCAGCAGCAACAGCAAAAGGAGACTAGCAAAGAAGCTTCAGGTAATCAGAGTCTAATGTCCAAGGATATCATCTCTTAATTCTCTTTGTCTCCCTTCAGCTGTCAATGGCAATGGCGACTGTGGTCACATCTTCGAGCAGCCAACGAGCAATTTAAGCGAATCGGATGGCCAATTTAATGTCAATATACCAATTATAACTTTAGATCCGAATTCGCTGCAATGATAAACTTAAGTCACACTCGCACTCATGTTTTATGCTTAGAAAAGAGTTGACATACATATTTTTACATGATAGCCAAAAACAGTAAAATTCTCTGAAAATTTACTAAATACTCAAGTCGACTATTTATTCCATTCACAATGGCGTAGCACAAAATTTCATTTGCAGCTTCCGCCGGGCGTCGTCCTCATATCCTGCCTTCTACAAACAGAGACAGAGACAAAGAAGAGACTGAGACTGAGACTGATGTTTTCCCTTTAGGAGCAGGAACAGAAGCAGCCAAGTGTGATTGACAGTGAGTAGAGGAAAAGAAAAAATACCCCTTTTATTCCTGTTCACTTTTTCTTTTTTTTAAGCCCTGTAATTAAAAAGTACAGGGTATTAAGTTTGTTAAGCATACATAGTATAATAAAATCGAAGTCAAACTTGCATAACTTTGCTAAAACTGAACAGATTTTTCAGCGGAATTTCATTTTGATCCGGTTTGAGTACCTAAATTCGTTCTGCATTCAAATTTAATTAATTTCGCTGCGCGAAAATCGAGTTGTCAGTTTTTCGATGTAAATTGTTTTCATCGGTAAAAATACTCAAAGGAGGAGGAAGGCTTAAATTACACTTTCTCTTGAAATTTCAGAAGCATGTGGGAGTTTGGTTTTGGTTTCCTGTTTGATTTACTTGAATGACGAAAATTTTTTGTGGTTTATTCGTTCATTTTCTGGGCCTTGGAGTTTCAATCATCATGAAGGAACCTCAAAGGATGTCGGAAACGACTGTGTCAAATCTGTTGAAATGAAAACTGAAAGGCTTTGAAAAGAGTTCAAAATCATTTCAGAACTTTGTCTGAAAATAAAGCTGGTTTCTGTGTCTGAAAATAGCCTAAAGTGAAAAGAAAAGTTCTAGGAAAATATTGTTCCAAAAAAAAGTGCACTTTTCATCATTTTCAATTTGAATTGCACATGGGTCAAAAGGGACCAAGTATTTGTCTAAGGTGAAAAGTCAACAAGAAGATGTAAATTTGAATGTTTTGAGTTTAAACTGCTTTAGCCCTGAAGTTAGACAATTAAATAGAAGTTGCAGCAGAAGAATCCGTAAAACTGCAGCTGAAATGAGGGGAATACCTTCATGTGAGGTCACATGCTGAAACAGGTTGAAGGATAAAGAGAGTGTTTGGTTATTTACCTGCCTGCAGCAGAAGCAGCTTAACCAGTCGAAAATTGGAGTCGAAAGTTGCAGTCATTAAATGCCACTTAATTACACATTGGAATTGTGTCTCTTAATTACAAGTCTATTGCAAAGCGTGGACTGCGAGTGACGACACAACATGGACATTAACCAGTGTGTCCTTGCCAATCTCCGCCGCAAACGGATGACAATTGTCAGTTGCCCGGAACAGGACTACACTTTGATAGTATTTGCCAAATCTCGCTCGACACCACCACACACACCACTAGCGTAGCTTGACTGTGTTTCATACGAGTAGTAGCTTCTGAAAAAGTCGAAATTTGTTGGCAAATATCAACACAGCTGTCAGAGTTAACTCGACCCTCAGCGAAAAGCTGATAAGCCCCCTCGACAAGCAGCGACAAGGATTTAATGGATTTTTAAGTGGTCCTACGAAACGTGTAACATATCCTAAGCAAATAGTAGGAGGAGGATTATTAAAGTGAACAAAAATAAAAAATAATCAAAGTAAAACTGGAAACATTTCTTTTATTTTTTTGCAAAATGAGCAAACAAACCTTTTGATGTTCATCACATATAAATTAAAGACAGGCAATCCAATTAACGTAATGTTTCTACACACATGTGTATGGAATCATTACAATTGAGTGGTTGCTAGACTAGAAGATATCCAGTAACTGAGGGGAAGGAGATTACATCTGACAGAGCATTAATTTTAAACTGACAACATATTGGTTTCATTTGGGCGAAATAAATGTAATTGCATGAACAAGTACAAATAATTAAGAGATTAAATAAAGGCAGTAATTTGGAATAGATTGACTAGTAGATACCCTGTCAATAATTCAAATAGCAATAATATTATTAAAGTCTTTCATATTTACTATAATTTTTGCAAATATATTCAGGAATAATATATTTATAATTCAAGAATAACTTTGCTATTTGTCAACTAATGCTAGCATAACATACAGTACTATTTTACCAGGATATATTAACAGAAAGGTTATGTATAAATTAGTTGTTATCCAATTAAACATTGTTTCTGCAATGATAACACGTACTGAAATGGAAATATTCATGCATAAATGCACAACAAATTGTGGTTATTATTATTATAATTATAATTGTTGGTTACTTGTTTATGTTGAGCACAAAATTAATTAACATATAATATTGATGGAACATAATACTGTGGATGGAAGTGTGGCGTGACAGCTTTTCTCTCATCTCCGGTTTTATGCATTGACACTTGATGTTTATTCACAGTTGGGAATTCTTCACACTTGCAGAGCAGAGCAGTATTTGCATTACAAAGTACTCGGAATAAGCCTGGATGGAAGTCGCTACATTTCGCATGCCCTTTTGGTTTGCTTAGTAGCTGCTTGACATTCTCACATGCCACAATAATTGCCAATAAGCACACTTATGCGTGCCACCAACAGTGGAAGAGTACTCAAGACCATCTCGTCTAATTGCTGTAACTACTAAGGCAGTACTTGCTCTCTCCATCTCTGTCTATCTGCCAGGATAATGAGTTTTCCATTAGCGTTTAAGTACGGCAGGCAATGACAATATTTGCCAGCTAGACGGGGATTGCTTAAGTGAAAATTCAATTACCGTCGAAGTGAAACGGAATTTCCACAGCAACTTGCACTTCCTGAGCTGCTTGCGTTATTGGCATATAATCGTGGCCATCAAAACTTGGCCTTGGCCAAGTAAAACTCCCATTACAAAGTTTATCAAACTTGCCACACACTCACTAAACAATAGCAGCAAGGAACAATGCCTGTCAGAGAGTACTCATATTTTCAAACTGCAACTTCAAAGCAATCACAAACTACGAATATGTACGAGTATTTTCCCATCAAATTTTTGTACTGCTTGCAGGAGCTTCCCAGTAAAACTTTTGGGAAGGTGTGTTCTCAGGCAACGTGTTCTGGCAGCATTCATTTTCATGCTAAAAAGCAGTATGTGCCTTTTCCATGTGACAATATTGTTTCCAACATGAGATAAAGGCAACTATGTTTTTTCATGAGTTGGGAAGGCTAAATGTCAGCACTTTTAAATCATTCGTTACAGACTGCTATGCTTCGTAATTCTGGTAAGCCTCTGCTTTCGTAAACAGAAGCACAACATCTGTTAACTAGCAGAAAAGCATAACAGTCTCTGTTGTTTTCTTTTTTCTCTGTTATTCTTATTCCAGAGCTAAGTGTTAAACCGAGCAAGCGTTTGCTAATTTTTCATTTGAAAGAAAAATAAATTTATTTGTGAAATTCTAATGTGTTGTGTTCAGTTGAAATGATAATAGTTTAATTTTTTCTCTTTAATTTATTATTTTTGTCGTCAAATATAATTACGGGGTCTCATATTCCTAAAAGAGGCTTAGCTCGTTAAGGAATTTTAATAACGCTCTTTATGGTAAGTAATTAAAAACAATCAGTTCATCCGAGATATCTTACTAATGGAATTATTTTGTTTTCATAGATGCAACTAAAAGAGAAGGATATACGTTCGAAGACTACACAAGAGACGTTCGTGCGGCCTTCGTCAGAGCCAAAAACCGCGTTTACAAAGCATCATGTAAAGAAAACAAGATTAAACGGCAGGCAACTGAAGGGGAGCACAGCAATAACATTAACACTAACACTTAATTAAAACAAATTTGTAAAAAAAAAAAGAAAAATATACATAAAATTAAGTAAATATATATACGTATTTTATTTTATATGCATTGGAATATTAAAATTTCTCTAAAATATATGTTCTTTTGGAATACATTCCTGGTACCTTCCAAAAGGAACCTTCCGTTCTGCCTTCTTTTTCCACATTCTGGACAGTAGATTTTGGAAATCAATATAGGAAACAGTAATGTTAGTTAGCAGTGCAATAACAGAGCCACTGCCTTTTTGCCTTCTATTTTCCACATTCTGGACACTAGATTTTGGAAATGAGTTTTGGAAAGGAAAATGTTAGTTAGCAGGGCAATAACAGACCCCTTCCAAAGTAGCTTCTAAAAACCTAGTTCTATTCCTGTCTCGCCCCTATATAAAAACGAAAGGAAAAAGTCAGATTTGGGAACTAGTTCTAGTCGGAATTTGAACGTGTAAAATAGTAGGTTTTGGAAGCATCCAGGTTTTACTGGGTTATCATACAAGCTCAAAGTACATACATATTTACATAAATTATATCTCGTATGTGGTAACAAATTTAAGGCAGCTTAAATGACACACAATGTCATAAAGTGCAGAAGTGGAAGAAGACTTCTTAAAGTTCTGCCACGCATCATAATATTGACAAATTTAAGTCCATGACGGAAACTTGACTGTCTCTCTGTCTGTCTGTCTGACTGTCTGACGGCTTGCTTGATTTATTGCATATGACAACTGAGTTATATTTTAAAGAGAGACAGAGAGAGAGGGAGAGAGAGTGCTAAGAGGCAAACACATTTATATATTCTCTTCTCCTCTTTTACTCCCACTGCAGACGGTTTGTTACATTATTTATTGCGTATACGCAGTGTGTCGTGTGCCAAGCTCAACTTTACATGGGCCCAGACATTTATGAGTTTGTAAATTTACGAGATGCGTATTAGAGCATATTATACCACAAATGGCAACCACTCAATGGCAAAATTAGCATATCAAATAAGGCAGATTAGCACATCAGGCAAAGGAATCTAGCTTGAAAATTAATTGACATTTACTGAATATGAATGTCCACATCAATTATGAATGTTAAGTGATCAAATTTCATTTGAAATTTATTGAATCAAACTGATTAGACAAACTGTGTATGTGTGGATGCTGAAACAATAAGGTTTATTTTATTATTTTTATAATAAAACTTAATTACAACTGAATATTTTGCATGTTTCATAACAATTCTATTAGCTCTTATTTCTATAGGGTATTTCAAAATCAAGTACTCGGTCTGCATCCAACACATATGTAAACTTGTTAATTATCAAATTCTTTGGTCTTCATCAGAAATTCATGCATATTTATATGTTTGTTTGTATGTATATTTTCTTGCCAAACATCTGAAATGAAAAAAAATAAGCAAACTGCCTACATAGGGCTGTCTTAAAAATATGTATTTTAATTAAAATAATTTATACACTTTAAAGAAATGCAGATACAACGCACAATTTCAGATATATTGAAGTAAAGCTCGTGCTTTAAAAATTTTACGTAAGCTGGAGCAGATAAATGTGCTGCCACATTCACCGCAGACAGGAGAAAGCAGATAAATGTTTTGCCAGCTCGTCTATTTAATGTCATTAGACAAAATTACAATTTTGCACGTTTAATGGACTGTGAGAGCCATTAAATCGTTTATTTAATAACTTAATTAGAAGCGTTAACTACAAACAGCTTAAGTTGAAGCATATATTTACAGTAATTGAGATGCCAATGCCATGGCAGAGTACCTTTTGTATGTCTTCCTAATCGGGAAACCTTTACATTTTGAGGCCTTTCACATATTTCAAGTGCCTGGCTAATTAGGCCCGAGTCCTTGGAGCATTAGCATTAGCGCTTAATCAGACTTTCCCTGACGCATCGCCGTTTGCCAGCAATAAATCCTAGGCGGAAATTATGTGGGCAATGCGGAACATCAATCTTGGTGGGCAAAGGCAGCCTAAAATGTTGAGTGACACCTAAAATTCTCCATGGAAATCGTGTGTATATTGTGAGGCGCATACGTTGTAATTGAGCTCGGAAAAGAGCCGCGTAATTACTTGCGATTAAAATCATAATTTGCTGTTTTCAAACAAAGGCCAACTGTACCCTTTTCATAAGATATTGGCTTGAAAAAAAAGGTTAAAAAGCATTTGTGTATACCTTTGGGTGAAAAATAAGGGTCACTTTGGCTACACCCTCCACTTCTGCTTCTCTCAGTTCTAAGTCATTCAAATCTCCTTGCGTAATGGACCCTTAAAGTGCTCTTAATATCAATTTTATTCCATTTCAATTTGTTTTATTTTATTTATTTACGAAGCACGTCTAATGCAAGAAAAACAAACAGCTCCAAGACATAAATACCATTGTCTGCCTTAAGCTTCGGATATTTTAATAATGCTATCAACTGGAGGTGCTTTGAATGCTTCTTTAACTTAGCGGCCATTGTTCTATAATTTGTTTTGGTTAACAATTGCAATTACTTGTTTTCAAGTTTCCAGCTGCTAATTAGTTTGTGTAATAATACCATCTAATTGTATTATCAAATTATGTGAAGCATACTTTGAGGAGCTGACTAAAATGACTTGAAATTTGAAACTTCTGCATAAATGCAACTAGAATGTTATTTAAATTTAAATTGGAATTCCAATAATGCTCGAATTATTTACTCCAATAATCCAAAGTCAAAGAGTCTAATATGCATGACAATTTTCCTGCAATTTTGCACAGTTCATGAGCTGCTAAATATGCCAAGTTGAGTTAAGACAATCAAATTGTTCTGTTGTCTTACACTGACAATTTAAGAAATTTCGAGAGCCAACAATTTTTTTAAATGAAAATATTATCTGAATTGCAAGCCCGCTTATATTTGAGTATTTATCTTACTGTATCTTAAATGAAAAATAAAATATTTGCGGCAAACATTCTTGATTTTAAGAACGGTATTTTCATTAACAGTGTAATATTTACACTGCTACGAACTCACAGTCATTTGAATAATTCACGAACATTCACATTGCGCGAAATCCACTCGCTCGGGAAGAAGTGAGTGTCACATTGTTGTTGATATTTCATCAGAATGTTTTCATTGTCATTTTCGCAGTTGTTTGTTTTAATTCGCTGTCAAAACTTGCCACGACAGCAGCTCCACTTGACATTTTTGCTGTCGCTTTAAAGTTCACATACACCCAGACACTGTGACAACCTTAAATGATGTGACGCGGGTGTGGAGCTACTTTTGATCCCCAGTGTGGTTTTAATGTCAGTTCGTTATGCGGGTCTTTGGTTAATATTATGATGATAAATCGGCTTTTAGTACATCAAACTCAACATTTGAGCTTGAACAGCATTGACAATTTATATATTTATTTAGAAATGGATGTTCATTTATTGTCTATTTACTGGCAAAAAGTAATGGAGCTTGCATTTCGACAAGCTGCTTATGATAATACTTAGCATGCTTTCGAGGGACACACACACACACATACATATGTATGTACGAGTATATTTCAATCTTTACTTAAACATGGGATCAATTTCGCTTAAAAATGACTGATTTATGCGCAATTACAGAGCAAACAGTCGACTGTCGGATGACAATGCGTTTTCTATTCCCTTTTCGCCTTTATGCTGTTTGATGGTTTTTTACAGATAAAATCTCTGCTGAGAGCACAGCATTTTTATAACCCGGGCAAATGTCTAATGTCCGTTGGGTCACATTTGACAGCAAGTCTACGTTATGGCACACTTTCGGGATCCATTAGTTTCAGTCAAATTTCATAAGCAAACAGGCAAGACCAATATACTTACGAGCATTGTAAATATATATATATATATTGGCATGATAAATAATAAACATACGAGTAAAAGTATTATAAATAGCTTCACGCACAGTCTCTGCCATCAATCAATGCCCAATGATTCGATAGAGAAGGTCTGGGACCCTTACATTTGTTTCCACATCACATTAGTCAGCACATTTGACACACACCCCGGGATTTGGCTTTGTCCTCGCAACAACAACAACAAATTGGACCCTTAAAGCCACATCGACCAATATTACAAATATTAAAGCCAAAAGTCTTCAAACCCAAAATGTTGACCCATAATCATGCTGTGCAGTGTCCAATGCTGTCGGCCTGTCAAAATATTTTCATGGTTAATTAAAAGCCCTATTTGATTTACATATTTACCAAACCATGTTGGCCACGCCAAGTGGGCCGCTTAAGCGAGTCAATACTGTCAAGGCCCAGTGTCAGCGGATTTAAATTAATTAATTAATTAACCTTCGTTGTGGCTCACTTAAGGATCAATTTGAGTGATGTGGTTGGGGATTCGGTCATGCTGTGCCTTCAAAGTCTATCAAAACTCCTGAAACTCTAACTGGCAACAGTTTTGGACAAGTTAACGCCGTAGCTATTGCTTCTGATACTGCTCTTCACTTTGCTCTAACTCGAAAAGTTTTTAAAGCTTTGTTTCTATTCTGTACATTGAAACAAAACAATTACAGGCTTAAAACTTTCGGCAATTTTAATACAAGCAAACTGGAATATGCTAAAATTTAAATTTTGAAGGTTAATTATGCAAATATTGAAAAAATTCTTAGATTTGTTTTGATAACGCATCACAACAGCGACCGTTCTCATTTATATAAATTCAAATTAAATTTCCAGGCTCTTTTCTGTGTCTCATTTTTGGGAAAGATTAAAAATCAAAATATATATATAAATATAAAGAAACTGACATTTTCTTTCATCAATAACCAGCACAATAATAAAATAGAGAATGCCGAGCTTACAGCTTATTTATTTGCAATAAAAGAATTGTTGACTTTGCACACAAATAGAAAAATAATAAGTTCTGTGTATCTAAAATTTAAAAAATATATGTTTGTATAGAAATAGAAATAGTAGTGCTTATATATAAATCCCTAGAATGTTGAAAAGATGTTTAAATTACGCTTGACTGACAATTTGAATGTTTTTGCACCGTGGGAGGCATTTTAATGACGTGTGAGAATCGTGTTCGCATTCGAGCTCATATATCTGTGAAATCAAAGAAATGTCCTTAAGACTTAATAAATCACGTTTCATTGATTGGTTTGCTGGAAATAGCTGTAATAATTGCAGTCCATTTTACAGAGAGTTTTTCGTAGGAAGAATTCAACTTCGGTAATGAGCTCAAAATTTGGTTTAATCAGTTTCAGGCTGTTTTTATTTGCCAAATCAACATCAATTAAACGCTTTATGCGCTTTGTGTTAGCAACCAGAAGCCATAAACGATGTGGTTTTGTGCCACACACAAAACCACGTATGCATTCAAGGGCAAAATGGGTTTGGAAATTAGATGGAAAGATAACCATGCAAATTCCCAGATTCAAAACAATGTGGAATTCAAAACAGATTACCAAACGCATTCATTCAATTTAAATCCAAACACGGAATGACCAGAATGCTCCCATTTGATTTGTTTACATAAATGAAACACTTTCCAAAAAAAAAACACGCACACGACCACATCATGTTGAACGAAATACGATTGAAGACAATTACAATTATTAATTGAGTTTTTTGCAGAGCAATGTGTCCTTGGTAACCGCTCGAGAAAGAGAAAGGGCAAAGAGACAGATGAAGAGAGAGAGCATGAAACTGGCATTTAATCAGCAGAAATCATTCATTGGATGTTGGATTGGTGAAATGGCGTTGACGTTGGCGTTTATCGTATAAATTGCAATCAGGCAATGCAAGACGACAAAGCGAAAGGCAACGTTGCGTATACACAATTTGCGAACTCAATATTTTCACTGCACACACACACAAAATACACATAAGCCATGTTGGCACTACTATGTTGTATTGTCACAGTCGTTGTTGATGTTGTTGTCGTTGCTATGCCAAATATGAATAGAATCTATGTATATATATATAGAGCGAGAGTTATATATGGCATTGGCACACCGAGATTTTCACAGTTACCTTGTTTTGCTTTGTTTACGCAGAGCAAGCAGGCAATCCTGTGTATATTTGGGACATTCACATCAAATCGTTTGTGTGTGTGGTTGTGTTGTGCGTATGTTAAATCAATGAAAATGTGCTGTGACAGCAGCCCCAAAAACCTAAAACGAACGTGTTAAAACTTCAGGACCTTTGAAAGTTGATTTCTGTTTACGTGAAAAGCTCAGACGCCACAAAAACTATGGTGATTTTATTGTGCAGGTTAAATAAACGGAAAAAGCAGCTGCTACGAGGGAAAATTCATTCCTAAGCAAATTAAAGTAGCGACAATCCTTTATCAACGCCTTAAGCAAGCGCTTATCAATGAGCCGCATCTTGTTGCTCCCAAATGATGAAACACTCATACACTCCCATACGGACACACATACGCGTGTTCTGACTTATAAAAGCACTCAAAAATGCCTGCTTATCTAATCTAATGGGGCAAAGGGCATCGCTTCAAAGGAAGCCGCCCGAATGCCGCTGCCGTTGTTGTTGACGGCCACCAATGTAAATTCTGTGACAGACGCAGCTGGAGGCCAAACAAAAAGAGGAAAATAGGGAAAAAGGAAAAGCTTAAAATCATAAATAAAATCTGGCAATCGTTGAGATCTGTAACCCAGCAACGCCACACATACAATTGTGAACGATAAAGGTATTTTTGCATTGAGCCAAATTGAAGCTAACAGCTTACTTAGATTACCACAAATTGTACAGGTCACTAAAGTAAATGATAACACTTTAAAAATATTTTCAAAAAGCTTTTTTTGGAAAAAACAATTCGGGGGATAACAGTTTACACAACTAAATTACATAAGCTTTAAGCCGTTCCTAAAAACAAGTCAGACATAAAAAAAAGTAAAGCAACTCACAAAAAGGTTACGAAAAGCATATAAAATATGCATAACTGAAATACAAGAGAAACAAATGGAATTTTGTTAATTTAAAAGTGCTTTGTAATGAAATCTGTTACACCAATATCTAAAATTCAAAATTGATTGGAGTTTAAATTATTTTGTGGAATTTTCATTTCCATATATGTATTTCATAACTTTATGATTTAGAGGCATTTTATTTTACTTTTGTGGCTTTCAGTTTCTAGAATTATTTTTGGCTTTTCTGCCAGAATATTTATTTAACTTTGTTCTGACTTGACAGTTAGTTTTTGGTTTTAGAAAAGCAAATCTTTGCTGGAAAACTGACAAATACCCTGAATTTACCAAAGGATTACATTGCATTGCTTTTAGGCAGCTTTCAGTTAAGTCCACAATTCTCGCAGTTGCTTTTGAGACTTATTTTATTTTTATCAAATACATTTTGCGGCAAGCCAACAATGCGAATATTTGTTGGCATTTTTATATAAATTTTATAGCGCCATTTAAACTGTGAATTTGGCACAATTTATTGCTGAAATGTGGTTTGCTTTTTAGCCATTAGGTTGGCCATAAATCAATAATACATCAATCATACGCCATGTTGTGCTTGTAAACAATTCCTTCTTGCTTTAATTTCAGCAACATCTTGAGAATAACATAAACTTTTCACTGTGTTGGAAAATAGTTGGCAGTGTATGCAATTAAACTTTTGAGACTATTACGAAAAAAATATTTTAAAACAAACTTTATGCGTCGCAATTATAAAGTTTAAACAAATGTCCCGCTGGGTAAAGAAATTGTTTAGCGTAGAAACGTATAGTGTGATTATCATTAAATGACTATATTTAACAAATATATATTAATCAAAGCTGAATAAAACTGTTGTCACCTATAAACTGTTGTTCAACAGATTATCATACAATTTTCAGCTCTAATTTGTTTTGAAACAGAGGGACAAAAGGAGGAAAAGAAATAGGAGAACTGACGTGAAAACCATCAATCAATATCAAATGAAAGCAGCTGTGACTTGGCTTAAAATTGGAACCAGCCCCTCAAATATTTCAACAAGACGCTCTCCATACAATCCCAAAAGGAGCTTTAAGGGAGGAGCACATACAAAGTGCGTGTCTAATATGTGTTATTTAAGCGGCTTCTCCCCTCTATTTCAGCAGCGAGCTTAAAGTGGACCAATTTCCAGTACTTTTGTTTTATTTTCCTTTTGTTGCTTTGTGTTTTACTAAACTCTTAAGGGTACACTCAGCAACAAAAATAAAATGAAAAATAAATTAATGATTAGGGAACTCAAAATAGAAAGTTTGACAAGGTTAAGCAGATAAAGAGATGGGGCCTTATCAATGCCAATGCATTGGACTTTGCATACACAAATTGAATGTCCAATAAATAATTTTCATGTTTGCTGATAAAAATCAAATATATACTCGTATACCTGCAGTAGATTGGCACAGTAGCTCGATAAGCTCGACGGTGTTCATAAAATGTAAACAGAATGAAACATTTAAATGCCGAAAGCTGTATAAAGTTGCTGATTTCGTGTTTTATGCCCTTTAAACAAATAAAGTAGTAAAACGGGTATTTACCGATAACAAATGTGATGGTATAAGATAGAGTAATTTAAAAAATTTTTCTAAATCAAGTGTGTAACTCAACAGAGTTAGAAATACTTTCTGTTATCATAAAAACTGCACTAAACTTTTTTCTAGGGTAACTTCGCGTCATTCTCACCCTTCGCTCCACTGGTTATGATTTTATTTACGCATTTCCAGGAACATGGCAACAATAGTTGTTTGTAACTTTACCAAAAAAACCACACAGCAACTGAAAAACAAAGTTGCTGTAAAATGTTCACCAAATAATGTCACATAGAACGTGATGTTGCAACTGATGATATTGGCCCCCAGATGAACCCATTGACACGTACTGCTCATCATGGTAGTTCAATTGAATCTAGCTTAGTGCCATATACCCACACACCCATTTTACCACTCAATCCACATTTGTTTGTTGTGTTACTTTTACGTATACTTAATATTTGTGCACATAGAGATAAAATGACGACCAATGCTGCTGTTTTTATTTTACTTTCTTTTCCTTCTCCTCCATCTGCTGTTGCACTATGCACACAGATCCTCCACGGATTCGCCTTGCAGCAATAAACGTTGTTGCTCATGTTTGTGTTTCTTATTGCCAGATTTGCCTCCAGAGCCGCCAGCGGCCTTGCCACGCCTACGATTCAGCACACCATCCGTGTCATCCATCATGCGCAGAATTGTGGTCTGCAAAGAATATGGAAATATAAATAAAAATATAGAGATATAGATATGTTTAACTTATATAATGCCATTTACTTTTTTCTGAATATTTATGGCTATAATAAACCAACTAACATACATAAACTCATGACTTTTTTACCTTTCCCATATTAAATTTACTTATTTTAACTGAAAATTGTCAATAATTAATTTTTTATATTTAAGTTATTCTCATTTTCCTTATTTATATATTTGAAATTTTGATTAATAAATAATTAAATAAAGATATACCTGATCTGAGCAGTCCATGGGAGCCACTGATATGTCGCGTACCGCTCGAAACTTGCCCACATTGTTGAGATGCTCGTTCTCCAGTCGAAAATAGTTCCATATAAAGCGTCTAAATACCTCGAGAGGACTGAGTATGGTCATCATAACATCACCCTCAATATATCCCGCTTGGATAAGACTCATAGACAGCGTCCAGCTGAAACGCAATATCAAATCCTCAATTATGCCAAAGTAATAGAACCACTGTGTGAGAGAGAGAAGAGAAAAGAGAGAAAAAGAGAGCGTGGGAAGAAATGTAATGGATGCGCTGAAAGATTGTTTTACGTGCCGTTCACTTGGACAAATATTTATTGCCACCATTAGAGGACACCATGGCGGAGCAAGCTCGAACCCAAACTCACCGTCGATGAATAAACGATTTCCTCACGCAAGAATCGATTTTCACCCGCCTTCGCATCAAACAGTCCCCAGTCCATCTTGATGTCCCATATGTAGGCGTAGCAGGAGGAGAATAGTGCTGCCGTTATCCAACAGTAGAACCAAGGATTCTCCTTCGACTGTCCATAGAAATCTGGGGCGAAAGAGAAAGAAAGAAAGAGGAAAGGCGACGTAGTTAAAGGGAATTTCGTGTTACGTGTTTTTGTGCTAAAATAAAATTAACATGAATTTGCGGTTGGCCATGAAGGCAACTCTAATTGGCAGCGCATCATAAACATCACGCATAATGAGCACAGTCGGTGCTTCGAGTGTGTCCCAAATGTGCTGTGCTTTAATGGAACTTCCCATTCCCCAACTTACCCGCTGTGGTGTGAAACTTGTGCGCAAAGATCACAACAAAGAATGAGGTTGCATATTTGGCGGCATTCACCAGATGTGGAAACGCCTCCTTCGTGTCCCGATAGCGTCTAATGCATTGGGCAAACCGAAAATACGCCGGAAGTATGGCCACAATGGGATGCAGAATAGATACATACTGCACACAGTGATTGCCAGCTAAAAAATAAATAATACATTCATTAGCTATTGAGTTAATAATAAAGCAATTTATTTTCAGTATAACTTTCAGCTGCATAAATTAACATAGAAAACTAATTTGAGCTTGTGAATTTCCATCAACTAACATCAACATAATTTACCACATAAATTAGGTATTTCATTTCACTGGAATTTCATGTCTAAAATCTAGTTTCCAAAGCTTTAAGATTGCTTTAAATTTTAATAACATACTTATGTATAAGGTGCTCGACTTTTGCAGCGCACAAAATAAATTCACTGCATAAATTACCAACAAAAGTTCAAGTTTAAACTGAATTCCAGTTGAACTTTTGAATGAACTTGGGAATAATATTACAAACTTAGCCTATTACTTACCCTCTCCGGCCTTGTGCCACGTGGGATTGCGTCCAAAGAAGCACATTAGGAATGGTATGTCCAGGAATGCTGGAACCATGCTATTCAATTGATCCGCCAGCCAGAAATCGGCAAAGTTAACAAAGCAAAACGGAGCCATGATGACGCGACTGAGGACGCGCAGCGCCCAATACCGTGCCTCGTGATGAAAGGTCTTTGTGGGATTGAGCAGGAAGGCAATCATCAGGGAATAGAGAAACAATGGGGCTGCATACTGGGGAATGCCCAGAGGTTCACAGAATATATAACAGAGCACACAGCAGGCCCAGATTACACCAAATACTGAAGCAATTTCCATAATATTCTGCTCGGAGAGATGATTACGGGGATCCAGTTCAAAGATGAGCACATGATTGACACCCGACGATCGCCAGCCGTAGACATTGACGCCCCAGAGGAAGAGGCATTCGGTGATCAGAAACGGAGCTCGGAACATTCGCAGACCAACGCGCCAATTTTCGCCAAAGCCATAGAACATGGCCGAGATGACGACGGTGAGGAAGAGTACCACAAAGGCGCCCGAAAAGAGGCCCACCTTGAATGTGGTCCAAGGACTCTGTTGCTCACCCAGCGGTGGCACTCGCAGTCGCTTCATGGCACCTGTCAAATAAGGAAACACCTTTTTATCATTTTCTAATATAATTTAATTGTTTACTCACGTTGTCTATCGCCACCCTCAATGTCCTGGGTGACGGCCTGCTCCGTTTCCTGTATGAGCCGGTCTATGTCCTTGTTTGTATAGAAATGTGCCGCCTCCACGTGATCCGTGCGCCAACGTGCTCCGTAATCCACGCTGAGCAGCTTGTCGTGCT
Organism: Drosophila subquinaria; assembly: GCA_037043405.1. NCBI lineage: Eukaryota > Metazoa > Arthropoda > Insecta > Diptera > Drosophilidae > Drosophila > Drosophila subquinaria. Next base: position 162,296 of record JBAMBL010000490.1, on the reverse strand, counting down.
TCTTGAGAATCTTACGAAATCCGGTAAAATTGAGATTCTGATAGTTCTGCAGAAGTATCAGACCCAAATAGAACTCGCTAAATGCCAACTTGAGATCCTGTATCTTACGCGCGGGCACATTCTTCTTGCCCAACGGCGTTCGTCGCTTCCATGCGGGCTGCTTCTTCACATGCCCCATTTCCAAGGCCTCCGTCAGTTCACTGCGCAGACTGCCGTATTTGCGCGTTGCCTCCGCCATTTTCTCCGAATAAAAGGTGTTGATCTTCGCCAGTTCCTTGTCGCAGTAATGAAAGAACTCCTCGTCGAATTTGGCAAAGTAGCGTGTAAGCATCTCGCGATCCACAAGCTCCGCTGAGGGCGACTGTTCGATTGCCGCATACAGCATAGCTTTCATTTCCTATGGGAATATACATAACAATTATTATTTATTTAATCAAACATATTTTAATTGCCGCCCATCTTCTTTTTCCATTTACAGTGTTGGTAATTGTTGCGTTAAAAAGCTTATCGATAAGGATTCAAAAGTTATCGATTCGCATGAACTAATTCACAATAATCAGAACTGATGAACCGATCAGCATATGAATTAACTTTTCAAACGCACTGTGCAGCGCATTTGTACTCTCTTGCTCTGTTTACGTTTACAGCGAGCAAAACAGAAAGACCGCTTGGCAGGCTCGCGAAGCGCATGCGCCAAATGCGCGCCAAGCCAAAAGCTCTCGCTGACATTTGACAGCTGGTTGGTCGTTTTCCACGTGACGTCACCAGCAAACTGACAGCTAGGAAAAGCACACTCTTGGGTATCCATCAGATACATATTTTTCTTTTCTTCTTTCGCACACTTGGCGTGCGGTTTACCTCATAATTAATATACTGCTTACGCCATTCTGGCGTTATATGCGCCGTCAAATGCTCGGCGAACTTCATCTTTGGCGTGAGCTATTCCTGCTGCACTGCATCCACATTGGACCAAAACGGTCGGCGAGTCAACGGCAGCGACGGTTTTCCACGCGCACGTTTTCACGTAAACAACAGAACTGGGCCAACGCCAAAGCGAAAGTTTTCGATGATGTTCTGAATGCCAGGCAATGCTTATGGTATATAGGGCAGGGGAATGGGGGACGCGTTGAAAAGAGCGCGCCATCAAGGAGCTTTCGATATGTAAATGTTGTCGTTCTATTGTTATTGTCCCCAGCTGTCATCCGTCGTATCTTTCGCTGACCAATGTCAACAAAAACAAAACAAAAAAAATTGAAATTGGTAACAAATTGAATCTATTTCTTTTTATTTTTGGTGGGATTTTTATTTTTCGATAAATATAACTAATAAAAATAGTTTTATTAAAAAATAAAATAAATAAAATCAGTTTCTTGCCAAGTTTTTAGCTAGTTTGCCAGTCTAAGTCTTTTTAAGCCAAATTAGTACTAGAAAATAAATAAGGAAGTAATTGAAAACTGGTTTACAGATTGCACATCAATAAACAACTGAAATGAAGCGAGGAAAAATCAAGTTACATTATTTAAACAGCTGCAAAATTAATTGTATGTACTTATAATATATACTAAAAACATATAAAAATTACAAAAAAAAAAAATTTTTTAAGATAAATCCGTAATGGGCGGTCTTCAGTGCAGTGATATTTATTTCAATAATTCTGAAATATAAATAAGAGTACGTTAAGCCCAGCTAACAAAACAAGTTTCCAAAAATATTTATTTCATATTTATTTCAATAAAATAATGGCAAGACATTACTATTAAGCTTGCTAAAACCTGTATTTTTAATAAGTCATCACTACTTTTATTTAGAAAATAAAGCTAACAATATTAGCTTAGAAGTGTTTTACAAATGCACTTCGCAATATTAACTGAAAACAATATGCTCAAACTTGTTTGGCTAGAAGTTAGTCATATCTAACCACATATTTTTCTGATATTACCTTAAAACATAACACAGTAGTCAAATATCATTTAAAATCATATCAAATTTTCTGTAAAAAATCGTTAGGCCAGAGATAAGAAAGCAAACAGATTGTTAATGCCCTAAACGCGGCCATTCTACAAATATCGGTAGATACGACTACATTATGTACCCAGCGCAGTGGCAGCAGTTATAAAAATCAATTTCCAAATTGTTTTCATGGTGTGGAGTCACATACAAATATAGTTAAGTGTTTGTTCGTTTCATTCATTTGCTCGCTCGGCTCGTTGCTCGGTTTTTTCAGTCTTATCGCAATTGCTGGCTACACCCGGAAAAATCCCCGTCCCCTCTGTTGTTGTACTTTGTTTTAGATTGATTAAAGAACGGTCTGGTTCGGCTGCCACCCGCATTGAATCGCCTGCATTCATGTGATCACTCAGAACCGGAGCACACTCACTCAACGGAGAGCGAAACGAACCAATTGAAAGCGTCTCACAATCTCTGCGTTTTTGTAGCGCTCGTCAGTTCTTGATTGCTCTCCACGCTGGCAAGTCATTCAGTTATCCGTTCCGGAGAGAGACCTTTTAGTAACGTATCACAGATTAGCGATCGGGGCCCGGCAGCTTAGCGATAAGTTCCTAAGGGTTATTTTTGATATAAATTCAACGTATAGCCGCAATATTGAGCAGTCCAGTTCCAGTCAAGATGCCAAGAGGAGTACAGCCCACAGCCGAGCAGGTTAACGAGGTGAAGACCCGTTTCCTGCAGAACCTCGCAGCGGAGCCACCAGCAGGTGAGTGTCCAATACAATTCTAATTCTTTAATCATCGTTATTTAAATAAAAACTTTCAACAGTTCCATTCCATCCCAGTGATTTGGCTAGGATTAAGGACAGCGATGTCTGGATCACACAGCTGTTGGAAGCCTACAAACTGGATGTGGAGAAGGCGATTATCCGTCTCCGCCAAAACTGCGAGTGGCGTCAGAGCTTTGGCACCAATGACATCAACGAGACCAATGTGAACCAGGAGTATCTGCACGATGGTGAGATCTTTGTGCATAACCAGGACAAGGATGGCATGCCCCTGCTCATCGTGAACATGTCAAAGCACAACAAGAACAAGAATCAGGAGGATCTAATTCGCCTTATGGTCTACTGGGTGGAGCGTGTTCAGCATGAGACAAATTATACCAAGAAAATCACCCTTTTCATGGATATGACCGACGCGGGACTGAGCAACCTGGATCTGGACTATATCAAGACCATCACTGGACTGTTTGAGACCAAATATCCCAATGCACCCAACTACATTGTCGTTCATGAACTTCCCTTCCTCCTAAATGGTGAGTCAAGTCGAACTATAAACTGAATTTATGTCTTAACTTCTTTACTTTTTATCTCCATTTTAGCGGCATTTAAAATTGTCAAGGGTTTCATGCCCGCGGAAGCCTTGGAGATTCTGCGCGTCACCACGAAGAAGGACATCAACGAGTATGTGGATAAGGCCAACTGCCTGAAGATCTGGGGCGGCACTGATGAATACGCCTATAAGTTCCAAGCTAAATAATTCTAAACTGTATTTTTGAGCATGTAAATAATACGATATTTATTTATCAGAATGACTGCGAGTAGCAAGCGATCTTTATTTGCTGAGCACAGCTCAAAGTGCATAAGCCTGAGTGAAAAACTTAATTGCAAAGCTTGAGTGCAGGTTTCTCAGCTTCTCTCTCTCTCTCGCTCTCTGACTGAAGCTTTCACTCGCAGCGATCTCATTTAAATGCAACGGGGCACACAGTGGCGAGATCACGTTCTATTGCAGCAGCGGGGCGACAACTGCCCTTTTCAAGGGAACGTTTTTGGTGCTCCACATCGACTCGCACGCCGGACGACTGTCAATTTCAACAATTGAACGAACGATCGATCGATCGATCGTACAACGGCGATCAAACACCGTTAGTTAGCCGCGGTTGCTCGGGCCAAGCACTCGAATTCGTAAATTGTCGCATGTTGATTGTGTTTCGGAAATTTGGAAACCCAATCTAATCACGATATCGTTTATGTATCTGAGAAAGCGGATTATCGATTAGACTAGGAGTGCGCGATAAGCAGAGAACTACAAATTTGACTGTTGCTCTGTTGTTCAATGTTTAGTCTTTGCCCAGTTCTCGTTGGTATCGAGTGTTGAAAGAGCCATCAATCATGGGCATTAAGGTTCAGAATCCAACAAGTGCACAGATCGAGGAACTGCGTCAACGATTCAACACTAAATACGCTAATTCGCCGCCTGCAGGTGAGCATGACCTTAGGTTCAGACACAGGTGTGAGTTCTAAAGCCCCATTGACTAATGCATAATGGATGCATATTTATATACTATAATATTTACACAGCAATTGTATGAACTGGCAAACTATTCGCGGTCATAAAAAAAATACTGATTGCTTGAATTCGTTTGCTTATTTACGCTGCGAAAACGAATCGCTTTGTGTGATTACTGAACCAGTTGTGCAAATAAAGGAAGCTCAATGATTGGGTGTTCCAGGAATGCAATTCGTAAATGTCATCGACTGCAGCCCTGAAACCGTAGGCTAAGCTTATGAAAAGCATTCCACTTTGTGGAACCTAATCAAGTGTCTTTTCTAACCAGTGCTGCTACTTTAGCTATTTAGAAGCTAGAATGAGCTATTTTGCAATTGCAAAAGCATAAAAGTTTACCGGATAGTTGCAAAATTCATAAGAAATTATATTTGAAATACTCGACAAATATATTGAGACGAGGATAACTGACATATTGGAAAATTTTTAGCTATTCTAGCTATCTTTTCATAAAATTAGCTAATTTAGCATCTGACTGCACAGTTTCTCGCGCGCTTAACTTATCAAGCTAATGATAAGCCAATCAGGTTTGTGGAAACTAATTACATGCCTTCCAAAAAATACGTGCCACTTGTCGCATTTATCAACACGTCTATTAGTCACATATCTCACTTAATTACAAGCAATAACTGATAATAAAAAAAGCATAAGGCTATTTTTAATCCGCAAACAGAAGCTAATTTTACTGATTTTTTTGATAGAACCTTTTCATCCCATCGACCTTGATCGCATACGAAATGAGGAGCTATGGCTGCAACGTTTTCTGGAAATGCACGATCTGGATATGGAGACATCCTTCAACAAACTCTGGGAGACATGCGTCTGGCGTCAGTCGTTCGGTGCCAATGATCTGGAGCATTCTCAGCTGAATCAAGAGTACTTAAATCAAGGATGTGCTTTTGTTCACAATCAGGATGTGGATGGCAAGCCTTTGCTCATATTTCGGGTCCGATTGCACAACAAATCTAAGAATCTGGATGAACTCATACGCATTGTCGTCTACTGGGTTGAGCGCACACAGAGGGAGAATCATTTAACCCAACTCAGCATATTCTTTGACATGGCTGGCACGGGATTGGCCACAATGGATCTGGACTTTGTGAAACGTATTGTGGAAACGTTTAAGCTCTACTATCCAAATGCCCTCAATTATATTCTGGTATTTGAGCTGGCCTGGGTACTGAATGGTAAGCTTACATCGGAGCTTTTATTCCACTTGCACTTGAAGTTGTACCATTGCAGAGGGACAATATAATTGTATATGTAGGTTGAAAAAGATCTCACATACTAATTATGTACTATACTATAAGTCTAAAATGAAATACTAGTCTCTGCAAGGGTATCATCTTTTCGGCTTGCCTTTTTTACCTGTTTAATTTTTCGTAGCCGCCTTTAAGGTCATCAAAGCTCTGCTGCCGCCAAAGGCAGTTGAGATATTGAAAATGATATCGAAAAAGGACGTCACACAGTACGTGACCAAGGACAACTGTCTGGCTAGCTGGGGTGGCACCGACAACTATGAGTTTAGCTTTGTCCCAGAATCAAAGCGTGCAATTTCCAAACCCGTGGCGGCAAATGCCGGTGACGCCGAGCAACCACATCAGGATATGGCCAACGATAAGAAGGTAAGTGAACACATAGTAAATAAACAACTAAACATTATGTGTACAGTAAGACAAGTAACTTTTTTGACGGATTAACCAATTTAAAAATTTAATTTTTCAAAAGAAAATACCTATTTTTGGATTATTAATTATTTTATTATTTCATGAAAAATACCCTCAATACAATAGTTGAACATAGTTCTAAAAACAAGATCGACTGGCTTTAATTATTTTAAAAAATATAAAAACATAGTCGACTATCTATTTTGCCAAAAAGAAAACATTCAAATTGATGATCTTTATATATTTTTAGCTTGCTTTAGGAATCTTTATAATTAAGTAGGAAAGTAACCAAGAAAAGAGATATTTGTTAAATTTGTTTAAACAAGTACCTGATTAGCTGTATATGTATGTTTTTTTCTTTTGTCAAAAATAACTTGACTCACTGTATGTCCAGTCCAATGTTTGGGTGTGTTTCGGCTTAGCTTTTGGTACCATATAAACCAGCCGGAAGTCAGTCTATTAATTGCTTTTGCTGACCGCTTGTCACGCGATGAAACTTTTGCTTCTCCATTAATTGATTTACATTTGAAACGTGTATTGATTTAGGGTGCCGCTGACATTTGCGTGTCCTTTATGAGTGTCCAAAAAAAAGCTGTTAATAATAAAGCCATAGAGACCAAACGGCGACAGCGTTGGCCATTGGCAAACATGGTTATCGCTATTTATAGCCATTTATTTGACAAATTGCAAAACTTTCGCTTTCGCTTCTCTAGTTCCGAGTGGCCAGTGAAGCGTTGCGAGGCGTTGACCTGTAAAAAAGTAGAACACTCATGGAATACATTATAAAAATATTTCCCAGTGGGAGAATTACGGTGCATGCGGGGGTGCCCGATGGGCTGAGCAACTTATTTTGTCATTCGCTTTTTATTCAGTTCTCGTTCTCGACATTCTCTCTTATTCGAGCCTTAATTAATTAAATATGATTTGCACATCGTGTTCAATGCAATGGACTCAACAGCTGTTGCGAGACTTTGATCGTAGAATGAAAGCTTTCTGTTTGTCGCAAAGCTTTTTTTTTGTTTGGCACTTGCTTTTTTGTGTTGTTGCTTTTTCGTGTGCTTTTAGTTGTGTTTCCACATTTGCCGCGGCACGACGACAATACGTCATCATCTATCAGTAATATCAATGCAAACGCGATACATTTGATATTTATATTACCTTTCTTGCATTGTGTGTGGTTAAAACTCAACATCTAATATATATAATTAATTGATTTTAAATATTCGGTCTTCAACAAATATGCCCAGGGTAGGTGGCGTGGAAAGAATTAAGCGTGTGTGTGTGTTTTTAAATGTATTGGTTGCGTGCTGATCTTGTGTATTGTGTGCGTCGCTTATGCTAAACAAAGCATAACAATGATATGCGACGAATCGTCTTAAAGTAAAATGAATTCTAATTGTTATTCAAGACATACATTTTGTGAATTTAACCTCGCATATCAATTCAATGTGTTCCTGGTTCTACGTTAGTCATACAGGGCGTATATTCGACAAAATCAATCAAAATTTATTTGTTTTTAAAACCGTTTAATTTTTTTTTTATTGGGCAAATGTTGTGCAAATTGCTGGCTGCTACGCCACTGATTCGATGTTACTTATACAGCGATATCGATATGTTTTGCTGCAACGATTAATTATTAGTACGCTGACAACGAAAATCCAAGCAAAATAAACCTGCTCCGGCGCGCAGTTTAAATATGAATTTATTTTTGCTGTTTAGGCAATAATAAAATATATTCCTGTGAAAGTTGCTAAGTTCTGATTCAAAATTAATTTAAAAAAAAAAAATATTGATTTAACAACTTTTTCTAAAAATAGTTAAATGTTGTCAAATATGATACCGTTCATTCGTTCATCTTAATGACCCGTTCATTTGATCTTTTTCAGAACGAAACTAGTTTTGTCGGTCTACCAAAAAAAATAAGAACAAAATAAGAAAATAAGCACGAAACAATTGCAATAATTAGAAACAATAATAGTAAAAAGTTAACTACTACGGTTTACTATATTAGGTATTAAAGTGCCGAGCTATATAACTAAGGTGTGTGTGTTAATTCATAATCCACTTAACAAAAATTAAGTAGAAAAGGAGAATTTTGAATTGTTTATTTAAAAAACATTTTATAATTACGCCGCATATGCAAAACAGCTGCGACGCATGCAAATTGTTTCAAAGTATATCAAATCAATTCGATTTCAAATTACCCTCAAAACTGTGTGCTCAAGTGGTGCTAAAAGTGTAAGATGTTTCCACTTGTAAAAATAGCAGAGCTCAGCATGAATCGATTGCAAATCATGCCATGAGTGTGGGGGGGTGGGGGTGATAGGGGCATCCGCCCTCTCCCTACCTCCCTCCATCCACCAGCAATGAGCAGCTCATTTAGAAAGTGAATTAATTTTCAGTCTCATTTGTGTTTCTCCCATTACCAGGTACACTTCGCCAAGAGCGCTCCAATGGTGCTGCACGATACGAGCATAGGGGAACTGCACACACCCTCGGATGGTGAGGGTAAGTTAAAGACAGTCTCATATTTTCAACATTTCCATCGCATTGGCATTGCCTCTGTTGTCAGGCAATTGAATCTCAATGATATTTAATAGAGATTCGTCGTTTTTCGTTAAATCAAATAAATTAAATTTACATAAATTTGTTATTTTTTTAAAATCCACAAGTACTTGTACATAAATTACGTATATAAATACATATATATCTTGTATATATTCTGCTCAGGTATGTTGCAATTGGAGCCATCAGAATATGTCAATTGTTGCCCAATCACTGGGGATGCCAAGCTGACCCTCAAGAACATTACGGATCAACCGGTCGTCTACAAGGTGAGTCCTTGAAATACTATTTACACATGTTAATGTAACCCTCATTTCCTTCTATAGATCCAAACTACATCCCCAGAAAAGTTTCGTGTTCGTCCGCGCTGCGGCGTTGTCCCAGCAAACTCTTCCGCAGAGGTTAACATTTGGCTGAAATCGGATCATCAGCTCAGTCCAGAAGCAAAAGATAAGTTCCTCGTCATGGCGGCAATTGCTCCGGGCACTGACTGCAGTACCCAGGAAGTGGCCGATATATGGAAAGAGAGGGGAACAAATGATCCAGATGTGGAGAATCATCGTCTTGTCTGTCGTCTGACTGGAAAGTCCAAAGAGTCGGGCGCCAAGGGCGAAGGCCAAGGTGGTCAAGGCAGTCGTGTAAGTAGATAGCTGAAATTCTTATCCACAGATCTTATTGATTCGGTTTTATTATTTGTAGGAATTTGGACCACAACAGTTGCAGGAGCAGAACAAAGAAATGACAGCTCAGCTGAAACACACTAGAAATTTACAATATGCAACATTATTCTTAATACTGCTGTTATTCGCGGGATTTGGTTTTTTGCTTTTCGATCGTTTTCATCATTCCATCGCGGATCACGGAGCTGGCAGCAGCACATGCGATAAGACGACGGCATTTAAATGTGCAAAGCACAAATAATATTTACTGTCGAAATGCAATCTGACCAGGCTAGACGATGCCACTGTTAGTCACCAAAACAACATCCACTATGACAACGGAAACAAGAATAATATAAACAACAACAATAATAACAACAACAACTACGATATGCACAAAGAGTATTGCATTTGTGATCTAAGCCTGGATTCGGACTACATTAATGCTGAAGACGTCGATAATGCTGATTGCCTAGAAGCTCTACTGCTCGTCCAGCTGCAATTGTCGCTGCGCAGTGGTGGCCAGGTGGAGATGGGCGGTGTTGCCAATGGCGGTCATCTGCTTGGTCTCATTGCATTTGCCCGTAAAATTGCGCGCGTGCTACTCTCCCTGTCATCGTTATGCTGCATTCTGTTTCTTAGTTTCTACCTGGGCAACAACTATGATGGCCACAATGGCGGAACATCAGCTTACCCTCATTTAACAACAATAGACACGTCCTTGGTCAGCAGCAGCGGCACAACATCCACAACCACCACCACCATCGCCAGCATCGCAATCAACAACACTTCAACTACAGCCAATAGCAATCATATAGCAGAAACATATTCCATATAGCCCGCTTATGTGTTTATGCATACATAAATCGCGTTTTATATATATATATGGGGATATACAGACTAAATTACTATATAGATCAGATCATAAATTTGTATTGTATTAAAAATTTAGTGCAAACTCTCGTTTGCATTTATGATACAGAAATTGTATTTACTCGGGCGAAGAGCTCAGGTAATTGTGAACTTCCTCAACATTGATTAGCCTGCAATTTGTAGTAACTCTATGTAATATATGTAAATGATAAACAATTAATATTAGTTAGTGATTAGTTTGTAAATAGTACATGGTTACTTCGTTTTGCTTCAATAGCTTTGTAGATCTATATCAAATTTACTACAGTTATATATCTATAAATTTTAAACAAAAATCAATAAAATAAACATATTTATTCAGTTGGCTTAGTAAACGTTGATGAGCACTTAATGATGCCTCTAGTAATAAACAATTGGGAACGTTCACTAGCGTTCCTCCCTCCTTAATTCTTCTTCGCCGTGCTGCATCGTTTTGGGCTCACTCGCCGTCTGGCTCGTTGTCGTTCACGGTACTGACGCTCTCCCTGTCTCGCTCCCCTCCTGCGGCTTGGCGGGTCTGCGACGGCATTGTTTTAGCCGTGTCTTGCTGCTGCAGCACGGCTCAGTTCGTCTCGCCATCGGCTCGCCCAGCAGATTGTGCTGCTCCATGCCCCGGCGAGAGAGCATCGTTGTATGCATACGTGCAGCTGTCACCACAGCACCATTCGTGTTATTGCCGCTCAGCTATGAGGGCTGCGGACCTGACTAACTGGCGTACAACGGATCCTTGACCTCACCGACACCCAAACGACCATCAGTCGGAGTCAGGCCAATCGCAAAGCATCGCGAGGCGTTGTCCAATACCTGCGTGTGTCAATTCGCCGTTGTCCCAGTTAGTTGTCAAGCCCACGGCCCAAATGATCTCAGTCTGCGATTCGCGCAAGAATGTGCAGTAGTTGGTTGCCCAAATTGCCTCAAATGGCTTGGTACGCTTTATAATCAGCTGATCCGGTCGCAGTAAATCGCGTTTGCCACGACGACCTATGGAATGGAATTGTTTAATCAACATGACCACGTGGCACACTTACAAAAATAGATAATGACTCACCTTCGCCTCCGACCGAACGTTCAGAGATGCGTCCCAGTTGTCCTTGCTCGGCACAGCCCACGGTATAGACCTTGCCCGCTGGATGGTCAGCAATATACCTTGTGCCATCAATAGAAGTCCCAGCGCCAGGATCGCGGCAACAGAGTGCCCTCAGGCAAGACGCGATCTGTCGATTGGTGCGCATCAAGTCAAAGCCCATGGGCCATCGCACGCCAGGCATGCGAGTCTCCCGCCGAAATGCAAAGCGCCTTGCCGGGCAAATCGATTAATGCAGGCGTTGATTCGCTGCCCTCTTCGCTGGTATCGCGGCCGAGAGCGCCTTCGTCGTTGCAGCCGAATGAGTAGACATCGCCGCTTTTAGTCAACACCAGGCAGTGCATCCCGCCAGCACACACATCCACCGGATTAGGTATGTTCTCTAAGGCCCAAATTCAAACCACCGTGTGCCGCAAACCAGTTCCATTTGGCGACGCTTCGGCAATTCCAGATGGAATGTAATCCGCGCCCTTTTTGCTTTTGTCGGCTGCATCACTTTGTCTTCTTCAGAGTTGTTGTTGTTTGTGAGTACTTTTCGGCGCGGCATGTTTGTTGTTACGTTAAATTTCGCACTTTTCTTACACCAAAACTAGAAAAACACGAGAGCAAGCAGATAAATAAATATATGTGTATGTATGTATGTACAGTATGTACGATATGTATGTAAGGTTAGGTGTGTATTGCGATGCAATGAGTTTGGTATTTACTTACAATGGAATTTAAAATTATGTCTGCTTGGCGAGAGTGGTGTGACTGCTTCTACGGTTTTTCGGCGAGTGAAAAACCATAAAGTCCAAATTTTGGTGGTTGATCTGTTTAAGATATGCTAATCCAGCATGAAAATGCGCGGGAAAGACGAAAAGTGGTGAAAAACAAGGTGGCAACATTGCCAAATTCGGCTTTCATATTGTTGCATTTAATACTTATCGAAATTAATAATCGAGTTATCTGAATCGAGTCGATAGTTGCTTCGGATTTTCTGAGAACTATTAGTTATCGATATTGCAATCATTTGGCGCTTAATCTTTGCGTCTTTGTAATATCGGAAATAGTCGTAAACAAGTCGAGTAATTATTTCGTTCATATTTCGAACAATATTATCCGCATCTTGGTGCCAAACTGCTGGATAATATATTTACTTATCTTTTTACAGTTAAACCCAATGAATTCATTACATTTCATACAAATTCTGAATTTTGAATTCTGCCGAGTGTAGGCCAACAAACTGATTAACAGAAAGACGAGGAACAGGCTAAAAATAACACAATTCACGGGCAACAATTTTGAAAGGTGTTCAATGCAGTACCCGAAACTAAAACAAAATAATAAACAATAGCTTCATGTCATGCTTCAGTGCAGTTTTGGCTGTAACGAATGTCTTTGGGCTAAGTAATCAAAACATTGTTACATTTTAATTTTAAATACACTTAAACTTTTATTAAGAGCCCTGAAATTTATAATTTTGAATAACACTTTAGTAGTCTTTAAAATGATTTGCATTTTGATTAAAGCATAAATACAAATGGTGTGCTTGCTGCCAGTTCATTGGGATCTATGTTACGTATGTATAATAATTATAATTTAATTATAGTTGGAAATAATTTCAGCCAGTTTCTGCTAAGAACTAAAATAAGTTTCTATGAAAATAATATGCACATGTGTCCAATCAACAATGTTAATAACAACTAAAAACCATATTCTATTTGATAATGTGTCTAAGAACCAATCTAATAAAAATCACTCTGAAGAATGTTAAAGTTTTAAAGGCAACAAATTGTAGAGATTTCGGCTGACCGAACTTGAAGTACCCTTGCAGATGTTTTAAAAAATAATTATTTCACTAAAATATAAACTAAATGCCTTTTGAAATTGGTTTAAGAACACGACTAAAACCTCATCGAACATTTGTTCTTATGGCAATACATGTCGCACATTTCCAATTGCGGACAAACTCATTTAGTAATGGCAAGTCAGACAGTTTGGAATAGGTATATATAAACATACATACATATATAAGATCTGCAAGGGAATGTAAGTATAGTATAGTATGTATATGTATATATAGATGCACTAAGCAGACTCACGTTGAGATAATAATTAATTTACACATATAATAAGAATGTAGTAGATCAATTGCTGCGCTAGGTAAAAAGCTTTAGAATTTACAACATTTACAAGTGCCACAGATGGTGCTGATAACAGTTGGCCATCTACACACACAATCACACGTTGGACTGGCTGTTTCTAAAGGGGCCATTCAAATTGGTCAACTCATCGCTGCATGTCGCGTCGTTTGAGCACGTCGAAAATGACATCGGATGCGTTTTGTTTATTTAAATCGTTGGCCGAATCATCCTCAGAGTCGGTTTGCTCCAGGAGCGGCACACTCAGGTTGTGTACATGTGAGCCCGCCGCATTCCCATGGACACCAACAATGGCACTGCCTTTGTTGAATTCATATTCAGCGGACATGTCCTCGCCATCGTTGTCCAGCTGCAAGGCCAGCTGTTGTTTGTTTAGCTGCGAAATGCTCGTGTATTTGTGCCACAAATGACAGCATATGCCAGCCAGACAAACGCCCAGGCCGACCAGGTTGATGGGACTCAGTTGATCACCTTTGTACGCAACAGCCAAGGCTAGCTGGCAAATATCCTTAAAAATGCCAGCTATGGAAAGCGATAAACTGGATGTTTTGCACAGCACTAGAAACTCGGTGACCTCCATGAGAAAGGCGATAAGAGCTCCAAGTGTTACCTTGGCAATGTTCCAAATGATATCCTCTTCGGATAGTTTATGCAGATCCAGCATGCCTTGATGCAGTTTAGATCCTGACAGAAAGAACAGAATATAGAATTAAATGGGAACTCAGTTGAATTCAGTTAGTTGGAGCAAACCTTCAATGATCAATACCAGCGGCAACAGGGCTGCAATCATCCAGGGCTGCATGTGAAAGATCATGTCGATGGGATTATGCAGGCCCAGCTTCGATTTTTGCATGATAAACTGGGCAAAGCTCCAGCGAATGCCACTGCTAAGCGATGCGATGAGTATGAAGAAGAATCCCAGTGCGTTAAACTGTGTCGACTTGTAGGTGAACATAAATAGGCCAAGACCAATCAGGCCCACAATGAGAAACAACGACCAGCTCTGAAAAAGCATAAACAAGATTATAAGTATCTTTACTTCCGTATCAACAGGTTCTCTCTACTCACCTTGCGCTCCAATCCCAGCAGTATGGCAAAGATCAGTATAAAAACAATGGTCGAGGATTTCGTCATGGTATACAACGAAATGGGCACCAGTAAAAGGCCCCAATTGGAGAAACCAATGTCGATGCCGCTGGCAATGCCAGTTGGCGCCATTTTACGCACAGCCACGCGCCAATCCAGCTGAACCCGCGACTTGCCCATACGCATCTTATACACGTTCCGTATGCCAGCAGCGAGCAGAAATTTCAAGATCAAATGATATGTGACAATGGTAAGGGGAATGGGCAAGTCTCGAATGATGTCCGTTTGATAGAAAGTGAGTGCGATGGACAGCGTTAAATACAGAAGGATAGTGACCAGTGTGGAAATGGCCATCTGCATAAAACGCGCATCCGAATGCCGTGTCATTCCGTCGCGTTGTGCGGACGTGGCGACGACGTTGCCGTTGCCGCTATCACCGTTGTTGCTGCTTCCAGTGCTTGTCTTCCTAGCGTATTTAAAGTTCGCATGCGTCGGCAATTGTCGACGCTCTTGACTAGAATTGTGTGTCAATTCTAACTTCAGTTCGACTTCCTCATTATTGTCGTTGTCGTTGCCATCGACGTCGCTGCCAACGCCGACGTCGCCGGTGTTGAGACGTTCATATTTGGGAGCAACCATTATCTAAAGAACATACATGTACACACACCCAAGGGGGCGAAGGAAGATACTACTATTACAATGTACACATGTACAGGCAGCAACTGCCAAAAGAGTCGCACCGTCGAGTCGTCGTTATCTAGAATTTTATTGATGTATTGTTTGTGGCCATGCCATATGTTAAGCTACGAGTATTGCGATGTTACTTCTTTCTTTATTTTCTCTTTGTCTCGTTACGTTATCTACATACGTAGCTTAATGGATTGCTTCGGTCGCTAACAGGGCGATATTGTTATTACGTTTTCATTTTGCCTTTTGGCCACTCTGTATACGTCTGCTATTTAGCTGCCAACTGTTTATACAATTTTTGTTGTTTTACTTTTTTCTTATTTGGGCATGTTGACGTTTGCAAAGTGTTGTAAAGCGCGGCAATTCGTGCCCGATAAATCGATAATAGCCGCGCTGCAATCGAATATGTATGAGACATGTGTGAATAGGGTTTTTAATGCATTTTTTATTTGCTTGAAACGTTTTATTTACAGGTGCAAGTTTATCTTAAAGCACTGCAGAGTGTGCATTGATAACATGAGTTCCCTTTTAGCTTACATTAATCAAACCAAACGGTAAATATCATATTGAATTTGTGCTTGAATAAATGCATCTTTTATTTGTTTTCCGCGCTACATTTGTCTCGTGCTCCTTAAATTCCATAAGTTTTTGGTTTAAAGCTGCGTGTTCTTCAGCTGTTGCAGTACAATGGGCGCTATTTGTTATAAGAAAGGCCGAATTTATATAAAAACACCTGTATTTACATAAGCCGCACACGTTTTACATACCCACTCGAATAGCTGCGCAAAGCACACCGAACATAATAAAATTGAATCGCACCTCAGATGCAACTCGCTTTTGCTCCTCCGCGGGATCAGGTTGAGATTGTTGCAGACGAAACATGTTAGTTTATTTACAATTTTTTTGCTATATTCGCAATTGAAGAATGGAAATGGACGATTTAATAAAGTAACTAAAAATTAGGGTTGATTTCGATGATTTTCAGACCGATGATTTTGCTCATTCCAGCGCTTCCTCTTCCTGGAAGGCATTGCGCGCATGCATGGAATACCTCTGAAATTTGAATTTCTTCTTGTAAAGATTTTAGACATTGTTTGTCTGTCCTGTTACTCACTGCTATTTTTTTTTGCAATTAATTAGAACTGTGGATGTTTGTTGTACGGTCATGATAAATTATTATCCGTCCATATTCCTCGGGCTATTTCTGCCGATCTTTTACAATTTTTTTTTTAGAATAAATTACAAATTAAAAATATCTGATTGAGCCAAAAAAACAAAAAATTAGCCAAATTGACTAAAAAAGAGCCGAATCTTTTTTTTCACTCCAACCTAAAACTTTACAAAACAGCTGATAAAAAAAAAAGAGCCAATTCGAAACTTTCTTTATTCATGGAAAAAAGCCAGTTTTGGTGCAAAAACGCCAATTGTGGCAGCCGTGATGGGACCTAGCAGTTATTGGCGCTGTAATTCAAAGTTATCGTTTAATCATTAAACTTTAATGTCGAAACTTAACGGCTGCCAACTTGCTCAAAATCAGTGCATCGCAGTCGATCAACTCAAAGTTAGCGTATGATATCGAATAGCCAAAATCTGTGCTAATAAATAAGTAGTTTATCGATTTCTTGGCAACGGATATTTAAATCTATAAATAAATCAATAATTTGGTTGCTTGCTTTTCATTTTCTGTATTTTTTTTTGTCTCGTGGCGTTTCATTTCCTTTTGCAAATATATATATTATTTATGCTTGTAACTAAGTACACAATTACATACACATTTACATATAAATACATCTACTGCACATACATATATGTATGCAAATATATATACATATATAGGTATATAGCTTTTGTGTATAATTATACAATATTATCGCGTCGTTTAATAATTTTGTATCTTGTTTTTAAGCTTTTCGCTCTGTCTCTGTACGGTTCTATTTTATTTTTATGTTTTGTTTTTAACTTAGTTTCTCCTGTTTTCTTTCATGTCTTTGTTCATTTTATGTCTAAATTCTTTGCAGTTTTACATTCAAATTGTACACACACAACTATTTAATTCAGGCGCTTAAAAGCTAATCTCACTACGACTCCTAATCTCATTAAAAATATACATATACATATATATGGGGAAGGAGCGGGTGCCGTTTGTATGCAGATCTGAATCAAGATCAGGACCAGGTGGTAAAAAAGGCGTAAGTTCTTTTCTTAATCGAATTGCAGAGTGAAATTATCTTTATAAAAAAATAACAATTGTTGTTTTAACTAAATTTTAATTAAATAAATGAAATTTTAAGCTAAAGGATCTTCTACTCAGTTCGTCTCATATGATTCTCAAAAATCCCATATTTATTTTGAACATTTTAGATGTTCCATTTTAGCCTATACAAAGCAAAGCACCCTGTATTTCTGCATTTCAAAATATGTAATGCGGCAACCTTTGTTTTTATAAAACGATTTTTAAGCGTGATTTAGAATATTTATCTTGCTGCACATTTACATTTAATTACTACAATTAAGTTTTCTTCATTCTTTTGCTTTTGTATTCATTTGTTAACACTACACATTTATCAACATTTATTATTTATATTATGTATATGTATTTATGTACTAGTTTTATGCAATTTGTCGTTCGCTCACCGATCTCGAGTCGTTTCATTAAATTTTATGCTCTCGTATACATTTGGAATTGTGTGTTTACTATTTCTTGCTTTGAAATTGTTTATCAAAAGTTTATAGGAACTTTATGCAATAATTGAAAACACTTTCTGCAATTTAAAAAGAAAACCAAAAAGGGGAGGGCGAGGAAACCAACACACACCAAAAACGTACAAAAAATAAAATAGGCAAATATTTATATTTTTAGAAAATAGTATTTTCCTTTTTTTGTTGTTGTTTCTCCGTCTGTCACTTTATACATACAAAAATTGGAGTTGGGCTTTGTACAGAATATGATGTTTGCTATCGCACAATATTATAAGATTAATATTAGCATTAGTTTAACTCGTAGTTTGTATTTACTCCAGTACTAAGTAATATTAAGATTAAAATAATGAAGGCTTTAATCATAATTTTTTAGTAATTGCTTCTTTTTCAAATTGTGCCAATTTGTAAAAATCAAACTATAACGACTAAAATTATAATTAATTATTAAAATTAACAAAACTCACACGGGTGTGCCCGCCAAAAAATTTACAAACTAAGGCTCTACTAATTTCTATAGTATGCTCTATATGTGTAACTGTAACTGTAGACTACGTAATTAGGTTTATTCTGCTGCCACTTAAGGTAATAATTAAAAATTTGTTTAGTTGAGTTTGTATGGAAGGTAGGAAGGCGTGGGGGGAAAGGGAGGTTAAACAGCTTAGAACAAAATTTAAATAATTAGGCTACTTTTTAAAAACAAATTACATTTGTGTTAAATCTGATCCATGGGATATACAATCGAATCGAACAGTGTCTCACTAAAATGGCGGCATTTACAATGATTTACAGTTATTACGAAATCAAATTAGTTCACCTTCTTGATCTTAAAATGTTATCATTATAAAACAAATGGGGCAATGTTGACTATGTCAAGTGTCTCGGCTCAGAAAGCAGCAGAGTTATCGCTTTGAACAATTGTACAATTTCGCTTAAACTTTAAATGCTAAAGAACAATTTGAAATTGCAAATAAAGTTTATAACAAATTATTAAAAACATTTCTCTCTCATCTTTTTGCACTTTTTTTTTTTATAAACTTTCAACTTAAACGCAATGACTTTTTGCCTTATAAATGATTTAGTTACTTGGGAGTTTTGCGCTTAGAATATCAAGAGGGAGCTAGGAAGGGGGAGGTTAAAGGGTAGGACGTTGTTGTAAATCTATTGCCTCGTAAGGAATTGTTATTGTGGTTGTGGCTGTTGACGACTCTATGTGTGTGTGGCTGTGTGTCTGATCTTTCTCTTTAAAGAGGCCATTGGAGCGCTAGGTGCTGTTGGCGACGGGGTTTCTTTCTTTTTGTATCTTTTAGCTACTATTGAAGCGTTTTGCTATACATTCAGGTCTGATAGGGATGCGTGCCTCTTCGTCAGATATAACAGAACATACAAGATTGATCTTCAATATCAGTTAAATTTTCATATGCTTTGCTTTGTAATATCTAATGAAATGGAGGGAGGTAAAGTATGAGTACCGCTACAGGCCTGATAATTCATCTTGGTAAGTTCTTAGTCACATTTAAACCTTAACAACAACAATTTTTCGCTACAATTAAACAACTAACAACAACGTAAGCGTATACACCAACAACAAAAGACAACAACAACAATCGGAACAACATATTGGCTAACGATAAGATTTAACTTTTATTAAATCGTCGTCGTCGCCGTCGATGATGCTGCTGCTGCTGTTGTTGTTGTTGCTGCTGCTGCTCCAGCGCCACATATGCGGCATTATGCCCATCATCATTAGCATTATTGGCCCCCTTGAGCATATACTCGAGGAGCAACTCATCGACTCATCCATCGCGTTGAGTAGCAGCTGCAATACCATTTGTTGGCGACTCCATTTTGATGACGCCCAGCTGCTGCAGTTCCTCACTTCTCGGATGTTGTATGCGTCCAACGACAACACCGCCCATGGTCACAAAGTTGCCATCGGCTGTTACAGCGCCCAGTTGCATTGCACTGGACAAATCACCCAAAGCGGCCACATTGAAATGATGATGCGGCGAGGTGCCATTGCCATGCGTAGGCTGAAGATGCGATTGTTGCTGCTGTTGATGTTGTGTCACTGTCGTTGTAGATGGAAGCGTTGTAATTGTAACTCCCCGTTGATGTTCGATGTGGTGCTGTTGCTGTTGTTGTTGTTGTTGCTGAGATGGCGTTGACGACTGATGATGATGTTGCTGCTGTTGCTGGAGATGATGATGTTGCGTCAACGCCATGCGTCCTAGTCACCCCTCGTCCTCCTCGGTTTTGATCTTGACAGGAACGTAGACCTTGTCCATGACATGGATCTTTATGTGATTGTTGAGCGTGCTGGATTGCCGGAATTGTTTCTTGCATATGACGCACTCGAACGGCTTTTCACCTGCAAAGGAGGCTAGGATTAGCTTTGAACATAATACTCAATGGAAATTTATACTCTCACCCGTATGAATCTTCACATGATTGGCCAATGTGCTCAGCTGACGGAAATGCTTGGGACAGTAGTTGCAATTGTATGGCTTTTCGCCAGTATGAATTTTCAGATGATTCGTCAGTGTGGACGATTGACGGAACGTCTTATCACAAACGTTGCATTTGTAGGGCTTCTCTCCGGTATGGATCTTCACATGGTTGGTCAGTGTGCTCAACTGACGGAAGCGTCTATCGCACACAGTGCAATGGAACGGTTTCTCCGACTCCCGACCGCCGCTGCTGCTCGATCCGTTGCCCTCACCCGAATGTTCATTACCAGAGTGTCCATTGCTCACGTAATGCGATTCTCCCGGACTATGCGTCGCATTGGCGACTAGATGCGCCAGCGAATGCGATGACGACTGTGCCGGAGCTGAGGATGGCTGCTGTTGATCCGCAGCGGCTGCTTGCGCTGCCGCGGCCTGCGCAGCTGCCATTGCTGCCGCTTGGGCAGCACTATGTGCCTCCGGTGAAATTCCACTCAAATGCATGTTAAAGGGTAGGGCTATTTCTGTGGGCGCGGGCGGCTGTTGTTGCTGTTGATTGTGTTGCTGCTGTTGTTGTTGTTGCTGCTGTTGTTGTTGCTGCTGCTGCTGTTGTTGCTGCTGTTGTTGTTGCTGCTGCTGTTGTTGTTGTTGCTGCTGCTGCTGCTGCTGATGCTGTGCGTGCGCCACAGCTGCCACATGGCTGGCATGGTTCGCCTGTGTGACCGTATCATTGTTGTTATTGTTGGCGCTGGTTGTCTGCGGTTGAGCGGCAACAATGACAATGTCACAATTGCTCATTGCCGCAGCGGCCTGATGTGCGTGTGGCAGGCTCTTGATATGCATCATCGGCTGCCAAAGCACTTAGGACTGGACGTGACAACTGGACTGTGTGTGTGTGTATATGGAGGGGGGATGGCAAAGGCGTAGCTTTAAGCGCGGGAGCGTACGTCAATAACAAGAAACTTCGTGACAAGTTTTTGGCGCGCTGCTCTCACAAATGCCACGACATGCTGGCTGGCCTGGTTGTGGTTTCTGCTGCTGCTGCTGCTCTTCTTGTTGTTGTAGCTCTTAGTGCCTGCGCAAGACAAAGAGAGAGATAGTGCGGGATTAGAGATGAACAATATTGTGATTTCTCGAATCACATGTAACAACTGTGACTGTCAAATATTAGCGAAGGAATCACAACAAATATTACCCAAGACGCCAAATGCTATTTCGTTCAATAACAAATACCGATGTGGACAACAGGTACAGTGACACGATCACACAATCACTTTCCAATTATTGCTCAACTCTAAAAGAGAGCGCGAAAGCTTCAGGTGGAGAGCGAATGAATGCGAGAGCGAATTAGGTTGGCGGCATCTTTACATGTTGTTCGGTTTATCTTTTTGGTATGCAAAAACATTTGAGGAATTCCCAAACTAACTGCGAAATGTTGAGAAATTATAATTCCATTTAAATTATTCATCAAACTCTGGCAACTTGGTTATCTTTTGTTGTGGCAAAAGTTCTGCTCTCTAACGAGTGTTTAGCATAAATTATAAAAGTGATGGCGATTATGCATTTCAAAAAGCGCCCAATGCATGTAATTTGAATTTTTGGCTCTGGTTTTTACGTGCGCCGACAGGTTCCACGTTCCAATTGCTACTGCTGCTGTTGTCTTCGTTTCCCCCACTCTCCCATACACATTTACACGCAATCGGACTCACAAACACATACGCGCTCACACTTACACATTCACATGTTTTGGGGCGAACTGACAGCGTGTTACTTTCTCGCGAATTACATGTGTTTTTCATCAATTTTACTCGATGGTTTTATGCTGAAGCAAAAGCTTCGAAGTATGAGACCCAACCAAAGGCATCCTTGGGGTTCTGTACTTTTGGCGGCTGTCGTTTAAGCTAAATTTTCCCTTTTTCAGAATCCACTTTAAAGTAGTTTTTCCACATTCGATCTTGCCGTTCACGTTCGCGCTCGCGCTTCTCACCTTGTCGCTGCTCTGCCTTTCAGCGCCCCCTTCACCAATCAGCGACAACCACTTTCAGTCGACGTCGACGTCGACAACGCGCCACTCGGACACACACACAAATACAATACAGATATCCGCATACAAACACACGAACACACATACAGAAGCTCCAACATTATAACAGCAGCGAAAACCAAAAACTCTTTTGAGGTTATGGGCCAATTGAAATTTTCACTATTTTTCACATGTTTAATAACACTAATACTCTTCAGACGTGCGTTTTTTATTTCGGGCATGTACACTCTGTGCGCTGGGCGCGCTCACTCTTTGACCTACCTTTCCATTTTGTGCTGGCGCTGGCCTTTCAGTTTTCTGATTGGATTTTTCGCGGGCCAGGCAAATGCCCACCAAGCACAAGTTTCGCTATGAATTCTTTCGATACTATGCTTTAAAGCATTTTTTGTTGTTGTGTATTCATTTATAAAACGTAGAAAAATAGTAAAAATTGTTTTTTTTTGCTTTTACTGTTTGCGTACCAAATAGACGCGAAAGAACTGGTACAAGTGGCCCGTTGAACTGGTGCAATTTAGTGATGGTACATTTACTTACCTGCGACTTGTCACAGGTGCCTTTAAATATCGTTTTGCCCGTGACAGGTATTTAACTCCAACCAGTTCTCAATAGGGGTAATATGATAACAACAACTCTGTAAAAGAAAATCATTATGTAAATACTGGATTTTTTTTATATATATTAATAGTGCACCGACAGCGTTGTCCATCTCTAAAACCAATCAGCACAGATGGTGCCATTCACATGTCAACGTCACGTAACATATCATACAATCGAATGTTTTTACAAATCATCGATTGACCGCGATGTTTAAATATAACATTTAATAGTGGGATTCCGGTAAACGTTTTTGATTTGCTTTTGATTATTTTTAACCAAATCAAAACTATTTGACGGAACGACCCTTTTTGCACACTGATTATTTTTTGATTTCGTGAACAGCTGACAGCGTGGGAGAACAGCTAATTGACAACTAAAAAGTATACAAAATGCCGAAAGAAAGCCAGAAAAGGAAATTTATACGCGTTTTAAACGAAAGTTTGCTTTTCGATTATGTTTTTATTGAATACTCGCAGATTTAAACACAACATTTTATATTTATTTAATTATAAATACTTTAAATGCATTAGACTAACGTTCTCCATATTGATATGACAGCAGAATGTAAACAAACACCATATGCCACACAGCTGACACAGTTTTGAGTTGAAAGAAAATCAAAATGCTAAAATAATCAGTCTCAGAGCTGGTTTTTTTAAATCAATTAGTAAGACCACATTTCCCTGATTTGCTCTGGGCACACTGAAAATTTTGTATGGAGCAGCTGTGAACAGCTGACTGAAAAATAAAAATCAAATCAAAATCAAATCAAAAACGTTTACCGGAATCCCACTAATATTTAAATAATTTCAAAATTTTGCAATATGATTATAATTTCTTAAATCAATTTAATGTATTACTTAATAACACATAGTTTTTAGTCCATGATTGACCGAATAAGTTCATTCGTTCATTAGGATGACCCGATCATTTGAACTTGTTCAGAACGAAACGACACAGCTCTAATCAACAACCCTACGACCATGAAGTAACAACAAAAGAAGGTCTCGTCGGCAAATCAGCGTCTCCCTTGACTATACTAACAATAAGTGCGAGCTGAAAAGGCTCATCGTCAGTGCAGTCGGCTAGTGCAGTGTCCCGAGTGAGACGACAATACCTTTCACGTCAACAAGCAAGCACGCACTGAAGCATCAAGGGAGAAAAACCGAACGATTTGCACAGCCGCACGAGACCTCCTTTTGTTGTTACTTCATGCCTACGACCGACCCTGTCTTTATTCGCATTATTGGAATGCTATGAAATTGAGACTGCATTTTATTTGAAATCAAATATAATTTGCTTATAAAAGTGTAGGCCTAATTTTGTTCTTGGTGCACATTTTATAAAATAGTGCATACGCGCGACGATTGCTGTGCTCCATTTTGGCCATTCTGCAGGCTCAGCTCGCTGTTGACTTTGTTTTTGCTGTAGTGTGGCGGCTGCGACGTCTGCGACGGCGGTGGTGGCTCATCTGCCGGCAATGAAATTAAAAACGTTTACAGGTGAGTAACTGTTGATTTTTGGCAATGTTGTTGGCAATACTCACCTTCAATTTGCACGGCCTTCTCGTTGCGGCACGAGAGCCGCATGCCATCTAGAAACTGCTGGACAATTCCCTTGCTCTCCGTGCTCTGCCTTCGTGGCTCATCGGCCTTGTTGTGGTCATGGGGTTGAGCACGCTGCTCCTCCAAGGCACGTAGCTCCTCCTGCATTGCCTTCTTACTGCGCTCGACCACAGCATCTAGGGAATCGTCCTCATAGGCATTGATGCTATTTGCTTCCAATCGATTTCCATTACCATTACCGGCGGAATTGTGATTTGAGTTCACGGATGCCGTGGTGCGTTCATCTTCCTCCCCGTCTGCCTCGACTGAGCCCGCTGTATCACTGTTGCCCTTTGGTCTGGCCTCTTCCGGTGTCGAGGTGGGCGTTGTTGTGAGCTGCGATTCCTTGGCTGCCTTTATTTGAAACAACGATGAAATGTTCTCCTTGACGCCATCAACTTCGCTGGATATCTTGTTGGTCATCGAGTCCATGGCCCTGCCCATGGAATCCTTTGTGTTCGCTGCCGCCTTGGCTGCATTGCTGCCCGCCTGCTCCATGGAATGCCTAGCATCGCTGGCCATGCGCTGTGCGCTCTTTCCTGCCGCATCGACCGCATCTCTCGCTCCATCCGCCATCCGTTGTGCTCCTTTGCTCGCCGCATCTACTGCGTCACGAGCACCGTTGGAAATTCTCTCTCCGGCTGCTCCAACGGCATCGCGTGCTCCTGTCGATGCTTTGCGCATGGCCGTCTGCATGGAATCTCGCGTTCCCAGCAGCTTTGATTCGATGGCATCGCCAACGCTTTCTGTGGCCTTCACTGCCTCTTCCTTCTGTTCTGCAACCACTTTGTCCACATGCTGCTCTAGATCTTGCAGCATTTGCTCGCTCTCAGATTCCAATTCCTCCACAGAATCACCCAGTGGTGTGTCCGGCATTTGTTCCTCCACCTTGGCTGTCACATCGATGCCATTGTTGATGAAACGTATTTCATTCACCACCTTTGTGCTGTCCTCTGCATCCGCAGTGGTCGTTATTTCCACGGCCAGTTGCTCATCCTCCTCTGTGGGCGGCGTGGGCGTAGATATCTGTATGTCTGTGTGCGGCAAGCCCTCGGCTAGAGAATTCTCTTCCACTGTGTCCAAACTGTCCACAAGTTCGGGTGAGGTTCGTTCAATTTCATCATGATTCATAGCCGTCTCATAGGAGAAGTTGCGAATGGGCGTCTTTTTGATGGTTTGCGGAGTGCTCGCATTGCTACTCCCTGGATAAGGAGTTCGTGGTCGCAGCTGCTTCTCCTGGCTGCTCGGCGTGACCAACGCCTCCTGAGACGGAAACTTGCTTGAATTTAATGATTCTGTAGAGGATTTCTCAGGCGATGGCGTGTGTGTTGGTGGTGTTGGTAGCTTGGCTATGGACTCCACTGCAACTGCGCTTGTTGCCTCTTTAACTGGACTCTCCACGGGTGCAGAGGGCTCCATATGCTCCGATGACAGTTCCTGCTGCTTCTCATCCTTGTCTTTTTGGGGACTAGCTTCACTCTTGTCGGCTTCATCTGGTACAGCTTCTTGCTCATCTAGCTTCTCTTCTGATTTGCTGCTTTCTGGTTGCTCCACGTTGCCGTTAATCTCTTCTGCCTTTGCCTGCTCCCCCTTGTTTTCGTCTTTCTCCATTGCATTGGGTTCCATTACATCCGTCTTCTCAGCTGATTCCAGTTCATTTCCCTGCTCATTCGACATATGCTTTACTGCCTCCAATGTGGCTACGCCTGCACCCACAGCTGCTACACTTGCTCCCATTGCATTGAATCCCTGCTCTGTGTCCGTTTCCGGCTCCTTTAAAGCCTTTTGCTTGGTAAGACTTCTGCCACTGGCGCTGCGCATTTCGGAATTCCCATTCAGATCCTTCGGCTGCAACACAAAGCTGCGACTCATGTAGCTATGGGGCTCCGCTCCGGCTCCAGTTGAGGCTGAAAGGGTGGACGATCTGGGCAAACCCTGGACCAGAATATGCTGTTCTCCCACCGCAATGTCGAGCAGACGTAAATTCTTAAACTTGGAGATCTCGCGAAAGGTCTTGAGATGATGACCACTCTCCGAGAAGGTGGTAAAGAACTTGTTCGCCTTGCTGAGCACGGCGTAGAAGGAGAAGCCCTTCAGTAGCTTCCAAATGGGACCATTCTCCTCGCTGTCGTAATCGTAGAATCGCTGAAAGACCAAACTCTTGTTTCGCAACGACTCAAAGCTGCGATAGATGCTGCCCACGTTGGTCACTATGAAGATCTCGCTGGCCTTCGAGATGTGCATGAAGATGATACTCTCCGTCTGCGAGAGATTCTTCTGCAGCTCCGTGAACTTGGGAAAAACAAACTCGTTGAGGCGACCCGTCAAAAACAAATTCCCACTCTCTGTCAACACGAGAGTGGACTCTGGTCCACAGGCAAATAGCTGCACTGCCGCATCCAAACGAATCTCCACGGGATGCCCATCGTAGTCCACCTCCAGATCCCCCAGCTGCTGCTGTACATTCGAACCACAGCCAATCAAACGACCCTTGGCTATTGTTAACAAAGGATTAAGTTGGGAATTCTCTTTGAATCTTGTCGGGATTACTACTTACTGGTCAGCACTACAAAGTGCTCGTTGCCCGCTTGGACAGCTATGAAGTTGTCCGTCTCCTCATTCTTGGACAGATAGTCATCGAATTCCTCCAGGCGAAAGGGCTTTCTAATGATCGCACATGGCTGCTCCTCCACAACGGCATCGATGAAATGCTGTGCCACATGCGTGTCCATGGGAAAGATGTTGCGTCCCGTAAAGAAAATCTCATTGGAAACTGTTAATCAAATAGCGGACAAAGGGAAAGCGTGTTAGAATATGGAGTTAGATTTGGGACTTGCATACCTTCAGAAGTTGAGCCATAGATGTGTGTTATGACTGTGCTCGAAGACCTCTTTCTACTGCTCCTGTTTCCCAACTTTCTTCTAACTTTGTCTGCCTTGCTCTTACCCTTATTGCATCCTACTTAACTCTTTAGCTCCTTTCTTCCTATTTTGCTTTTCTCACATCGTCTTTTTAGCTTATCCTCCATTCTGTACTTCTCTCTTAGTTTCCTAATTTCACTCGTTTTTTCCTTTAGCCATTGTATACTTTTCACCTGCCCTTCTTTCTATTTACATTTCTTTCTTCTTTCTTTCGTCTTTTGCATTTCCCATTTTTTCGTTTTAGATTAGCTTCCATTCTTCCTTTCTATCCAGCTTTTTTTTCATCCGTTTACCCTTCACCCATTTTATCCTTTGTCATCTTTTTATCATTTTTTCTTGTTTTCATTCCTTTTTGCATCCGCCTTTAAGTCGTTTATTTTCTCCATTTCTCTTTATATTCTGACTTCCTCTCGTCTCCTTTTCTTCTTTTTCTCACTTTGTCACCCTTCTCCCTCTATTTGCTACTTACGCGTCATTATCACTGCCCAATTTTGGCCAAAAGCGGCATCGGTTATCTTAAGGCCAAGAGTTTTAAGCGATTTAACGCAAGTTGGCTTGCTAACAATATCTCCATTGTTGTTATTGTTAGCATTGTTGTTGTTGTTGGCTTTGTTGCCGTGTCCGCCAATGCCGAGTTGGCCATAATGATTCTCGCCCCAAACAAAAAGACGTCCAGATTCTGTAAGTGATAAGAATATTTTTGTGGACATGAAACTTTAACCAATTTTACTGTTGCTTCAACTTGTGACTTTTATTGATTGTGTGCGTGTTAACGTATGTTGTAAGTATGTGTGTGTGTATTCGTGTGAATGTTACTGCCAATCCCCAAATTGTACCAACTGTTCAAAGAGCCGTCAACTGTTTTACCTGACCCGCTTTACGTTTCAATTACGAACGCGCTTCGGTTTCAGATTTTTAGCTTTCGGTTTTAGCTTTTCTGATTCTTAACTTTCTTTACATGCTTCGTGAGTGTGTCCCATATTTTGGTAACACCCACCCTCCAGTTGGCTGACCTCATTAGACGCCTTTTGATTATTTTGATTTGAAAGGCAATTTTCGTCGTGATTTGAAGTGCTTGGTCAGCATTTTTAAAGCGGACTTCTTGGCCAATTTCCAGTTGCTTATGTAATGTCGAGAGCTCTACTTTATCGGCAGACAATATTGGCTAATTGAATTACCAGGTAATGATCGTGTTGGCCAATTCAACTCCCACTAGTCGTCGTTGGCTTTAACATAAAAGTGAAAGTGCGCTGCGTGATTATTATTTAAAGAAAATTGCAGCTAACATGCAACATTTGAACTGTGTATGTTAAGGGGGCCAAAAGGGAATCAAACGTGCCACAGACACCACAAAAGACAAGGGCCAAGTCGTGTTGACCACATTGAAATATGCACGAGGAAATAACTTGAAGGGAAGTCTAATTTCTCCCGCTCTCTCTCTCTTCCTGTTTCTTTGTGTGTTGTTGATGGACAGGCAGACAGACAGTTAACTGAAATAGGGTCAATTGTGTCTTAGCCATTTACCGCATATAACCGCACTCTGATGCGGTCCGGATATCAAACGTTTGACCGGATCATTCTTGATATAGAAATAACTCTGTGTATTCTCCGCCAAGTGGGACTTGCCCAGCGTAAATATTGCACCACTACTAGGTATATCCATTGTTTATAACTCTATTTAAATATATATTTATATATCCGTAGATTGTTTTATTATTTGCCGTATTTATTTAAATTTTTTTCGTTGATTTTTTTCTGTATCGATTTTGGTTTTTTTAGCATTTGCATACGAGTATTTTGCCGGCAAAGTCATTTAAAGTTTTTATCACTGCGACAAATATATATGCACTTGTATCTATAATGTACATCCGTGTGTGCTTTAAACACAGCAACAACAATGGCATTCGAATTTCGAAATTGCGTGCTCGAATTTCATTCGCTCCCTGATATCATCGGGTAATAGAACTTTAACCGAACCCCAAATCGGGCACTTGTGGTCAGTTGAACGTTTCAGCGCGTACTGGTCAAGTTAGCCGGATTGTTGGCCAGTTCTAGCCAGGACTAACAACACACACATACCTTTACACTTTTCCATTTCCTTTTTCCCCCCTTTTTGGCTAGCACTTATATGTAGACTGACTGAGTTGCCCCCATAAATATGCTATGAAAATGTTGATGTGCTGTTCGCCTGGTCGACTTCGGTTCTAGGCCTCGATAGTGAGTCACCCTACCCCAAACATTGCTTTAGTTCAGTTATTCCAATATGCAACATCCGCCCCTCACTCTTCCAGCCTTCTTTTTTGGGTTATGGCCTCAAACTTGACGGTATTAATGGCATTTTGTGTGTGTGTAATGTGCGCAAATCTTCAGCTTGAATGTTAAAAATAACATAAAATATATATGACTGTTTAACTGACTGGCTGAGTGAGTGGCTCGCATTGGTGGAGGCGTGTCACGCCCTCTGACCTGTTGACATTTGCATAATAAGTTCGGCATTTTTTATTTTTTTTTGCCAGTTTCTCTAGGAATTTCGTAGATTTCTGCACTAAAACGTAATTAATTCGTTTACTTTGTATGCAGACTGGTCGAAAAATGGCAATTGGCTCGTTTTTTTATGGCCCTTAAAGTAGCCTCGTAAAATGATTAATTTTAGCTGTTGGCCAAGTTAGTTTGGACTTACCAACTTGTATTAACTCACACTTGCAGTTTCGCAGACAATTTGCGTCAATTGATTGATTTCTTGCGCCATCTGAAAAAATTTCTTTCAATTCTTATGCAATTATATTGTGCGTTGTCTCATTTCCCCTCTCCACCCTCTCCACCTGCCCCTCTGCCTAAATGTCATTGCAATTTGCATGCCACTCGATGGTTAGCTAAGCAGCTGCAATATCCACTTAATTTTCCACAATCGTAAATGCTGTTTGAAAAGCAAATATAAATATAGATTGTTATAAATTCATGAGTCAATTTAATTTGAAAGGCTTTAACTTATTTTATTAGTGATTTTAAATGTTTTGTTACAATTTGTAACAATCAGACTAACTTTTGAAATTGTTTAACTTGCCCAAAACCGATCGGATTTCTAAGCGGAATGTCATTTTATTCATGGTTTTCAAATAATTGTTTTGCCTAAAAATATTAATTTCATGATTCTGTGAAGTGTGCCTAATCGAAAACAGACCAACTTCAAAATTTAATTTCTTTGCCACAACTGATAATGGCTTGGTTTCCAAATTCTAATTCTTAATTCTGCAATCAAATTTAACTAATTTCTTGATTTAAATTTTTTATTTAAAATATCGATATACTTTTAAAAAAAAATAAAATGTGCTTTTAATCAAATAACTATCGACATAAGATCTGTGACAATATTTGTATATTTCAACACATATTCTTGTGGCTATAAATTCCTATTATCTCCTGGGCTCTATTTATGATCTACATCCAGTAGGGAAAACGTTGTACTACGAGTAGTATATCATATGACGACTGCGTCCACAGTTTGTTAAGGGCTGCAGCAGGACACGAAGGCGCGGGCTACTCACAAATGTACATAGAATGAGTATAACGAGTACCCGGAGCGAGTGCGAATACGAGTATAACGACTATATACACTCGAACTACCTGTCTGTGTAATTTATGGGTATCGTCCAAACGACTTTGTTGTGTTTTAACCTGGCTCTGACTGCAACTGGCAAAGTGGCTGGCAGTTATGGCCAGAGTCGAAGGTGGTGTCAGTTTAATGGTTGCATTGTTGCATGCCACCATTGTTCGATATGTGTGCCGACTGTCGGCCAATGTGCCAGTTAATGCCCCAAAGGTTCCCTTCCGCCTTTTCCCCTCTGACAAAAAAGCGCAAATCTTAAGCGAATGCAAATTTGCACAAAAAGTCGCGGGTTACGTTGAACTCTCGAACTCAGAGGTCGAAACTTGATTCTTTGCGAATGAATTGAGAAGAGTTCAATGTGTTGCAGCTATTACAGTTTGATTTCTGTTCACCATAATCCTCTGGAGTTTCGTGCGCTTTTCATTTCGTTTGCATTTTATCGGATAACCCTCAGCTTGACCCACACTGAGAATGATGGTAATCATTGTGTTGTTTACTAAAAACCAAAGGCAAAAGGTGCAAAAATGTTGACTGTATTTTCGTTGTTTCCCTGGAACTTTTCACAATGTCAACGTCATGAGCACGTTTTTCCAATTTATTTTTGCCATTTCTCCATTTTGGTTGTGTGCGCGCTGCGGAGCAGAGGCAGGAAACACAAGAAAAATATGAAATTAGCTGGAAATTAGTCGCAAAGAAACTAAAACGTAGTCTACTTTTGTGCGTTGAATACAAAGTCACAACGTTATAATTACAGAAGCACACAATGAACGAGGAAACTGAAAGCAAAGCGAAGGAGGAAGTAGCAGTCGGTGAAAGTGAAACTGTTTCCAAGGAAAAGTCCAAGGATAACTCTCCCTCTGAGCCTGAGCCTGAGCCGGCAACTGAAACTGAAGGTGAAATCGTAGAAAAGTCTGCGGAAGCAGCAAATGAAACTGAAAAATCGTTTTCCAGTCGGACAGCAGGCGATGCAGATACAGACACAGACACAATTACAGTCCAGGGTCAGGTCAAAGGTGATGCCTCGCAGCAGGATTTCGCGGCCTACGAGGAGCACGTAAGCTATGCGGCCGATGGTGGCGCCATCTACACGGATCCCAGCACAAAGCAGAAATATAAATGGTGCAACACGCAAAACAACTGGCAACAGCTCAGTGAGGATGAGGCGTCAACTGCGGGGAATCTCTATGAGAACGAACATTATAAATGGTGCCATGAGACGCAGCAATGGCTGCCCAAGCAGATCAATCCCACCACTACCGAAACGGAGCACTACAAATGGGATGAGAAGCAGCAAAAGTGGCTGCCAAAACAGACACAGGCACCTCCTGGTCAAGATGTTGTATATGGCGTCGATGAGAACGGGGATCGTACTTATACCGACAAAGATGGAGCCGTCTTCTTTTGGGATGCCAGCAAATGCGCTTGGTTTCCCAAGATCGACGATGATTTCATGGCGCGTTATCAGATGAACTATGGATTCATTGATAACACCAGCGCGGGCGAGCGCGAGAAGGCGGAACGAGAGGCAGCCGAAGCGAAACGGAAAGAGGAGGAACTAAAGCGGATGACAGCCGAAGCTCAGGCGGCCATGAATGCGCCACTTGAAGGGGGCAAGGATGGAGTTCCAACAACAGCAGCTGCTGGCAAGCGAAAGGCACAAGAACCGCCCAGTGAGTGAATCTTCAGTCTGTCTATCAAAATATCATAATTCATATGTGCTGCTTATTCTTGCAGAATGGTTCGAGGTGGATCCGACGCAAAACACCAAAGTCTACGTCTCCAATTTGCCACTGGACATCAACATGGAAGAGTTTGCCGAGCTGATGGGCAAGTGTGGAATGGTCATGCGTGATCCTCAAACTCAAAAGTTCAAGTTGAAATTGTATACCGAAAAGGATGGACAAATTAAGGGAGATGGATTGTGTGATTATATCAAGGTGAGTTCAGTTTTTTGTAATCATAAACGGAGATTCGATTAAAATCAAGGCTGCAAAATGAACTAAAATTTATATTACATCCTCTGAAAATCTGGTTTTTAAAATCAAAGCAAATAAAAACATTATTGAACAGAAAATATTTTTTTAAGGCTTGCAGTCGATTAGAATAATAAGAAAAACCATCGATTGTTTTATGAGCAAACTTCTTCAAACTTCCTCAAGTAAATTCATCAAACAGTTGAAATCTTTGGGACCTCAGTATTAAGGCCCTATTCTCTTTCAGCAAAAATTTTTTTTCGACTTTTTTTTTTTTGCATTTATTTATAGCTTGGGTAGTTGTGAATATGCCCCTAAAAGGATTTTTAGAAATTCGAAATACTTAAGGAGATATGGTCATTTTTATCCAGCAATGTTAATGATAATGCATGTGAAGTCAAAACTTTAAACGCGTTTATCTCGAAACCACGTTTTTCGAGCTGGCGGCCACGATTCCGCCAGTTCTACTAAACCGATTTGGATGAAACAAAATTTAATCGACGTAGAATTGTCACCATTCTGGCCCGTAGTAAAATAAAAATTTTGCGATTTTTTTTACTATTTTTTTTTTACACTAAACTACAAAAAAATGGGTCCAAATTCGATTTTCAATTTCTCAAGTGGCCGCCATTTTGTCAAAAAAAATCGCAAAATTTTTATTTTACTACGGGCCAGAATTACATCTATGCTGATCATAACCCCGTTTTTTTTTTCATTTCCGACGCTCCGGAGACCCGGAATCGTGGCCGCCGTGACGACACCTTTTTTTTGCACCACCAACTTTGAAGTCTCATTACTTTTTGAACAGCCCTCGTATCGAGGCAAAAAAAATTTTTTTATTTTCTTTCATTCATTACTAATTTAATAAAAAAAACAAAATTCAAATATCTTTTTGCGTTTTCAAATGAGAATTTTTTCAAAAAAGGTCCAAAAACAGCATGCTGAAGGAGAATAGGGCCTTAAAATTCTTTGTCTTTATAACATTTCAACATCAAATAAAAACGCCTTCTTTTCATTTTGTTTTTTTTTTTCTCAGTGTTTTGTTTAAAACTTTATTTGTTTGTTTATCTAAATTAAATCTGCTTGCATTAATATTATAGACATTTGTGTTTTGTTTTTCATTAATTATTTTTGTGTTGTATTCTTGTATTCTTTGCTTCAATAGTGATAAATATTCACCTTCTTCTGACTATTTTGGATCTCTGTGTTTAGTTCATAATATAATAATGATATATGTATGTATATTTTTAAATTGGTTAGTTGTTTACTTGGTAATATTTCTTTAAAATGCATTTACTTGGCTACAAAAAATTGCTTTTAATTTTTTTATAATTTTATTTAACACAAACAAAAAAATACAGTTGAAGATAGAAATAATAATTATGTCACACGTCGATGGAGACTTTCTTAAATGTTTTTGCATTTGAGGTACATATTAAAAAATACAATAAATTTACATTTAAACATACAATAATTATTAAAAATATAAAATATATATAACCTAATTAGTTAGTACAATAGTTTCGCTTAGCCTGTTCATCTTTACATCTTCGCTTTTAGGCATGTTATTATAGATAGGTTTGTTATAAAAAGGTTCTCATATTATTATTATCTTATAACTTATTGCTTCTTGGCCAGTAGAAGAAACTTGTAGAGGCGGTGAGGGAGTTTTGAGGCGTTCTTCTAATTGAGGAGTGAGGGGTTTTTAGTGGAGTAAAATTATAAATTTTGTTACGTTTTTTTAGCTGAGAAAATATATATAATTTCTCGGTATTCTGTTTGTGCGTATTAAATGTTAAAAATGTGTTGATTTTGTGCTAAAAATGTATTCATTTTGTTTTAAATTTATTTAAAATGCTTTTGCTAATTGCTATTTTGGTTATTAAGGAAACACTGTGGGTGTGCGAGTGTGCCTGTGTGTGTGTGTGTGTGTGTGTGTGTCGAGTGTGTATATGCTAGCCTATAGTTTTCTTTAATGCATATTTTATAATATATGTTATGTATTTAATAGTTTAGCTGTACATTGTGGAGAGACATAGAAATCGTTCAATTTTTTATTGAAAAT
This sequence comes from Drosophila subquinaria, assembly GCA_037043405.1. Taxonomy (NCBI): domain Eukaryota; kingdom Metazoa; phylum Arthropoda; class Insecta; order Diptera; family Drosophilidae; genus Drosophila; species Drosophila subquinaria. The sequence continues at coordinate 127,242 of JBAMBL010000490.1, read as the reverse complement.
ATTTTCAAATATTTTCTCAAAAAACAGTGCACGACTATTGCAAATGTTGTTGTTGTTTTTCTTTTCTTTTTTTGAATTTATTTTTATTATTATTGTATATAATACTTTTGCGTGTTTTTCGAAAGCATAAAACAAAAGGCAAAGAAAAAAGATAAAGAAAATTACTCCCAAAAATGTTTACGATATGTTTTCGTTATTTGTTGTTGTTCTTGCATTAGTGTTGGTTAGTGTGCGTGTGTGTGTGTGTGAGAGAGAGAGATTTACTCCATATCGTTGAGCCTAATTGCCTCCTGTATCCGCTTGAGTTTCTTCTGCTCCTGCATCTTCAGCGCCCTCTCCCTCATCTGTTTGCGCAACTTGCGCATCTCGACGAACTTTCGCTGATCCTCGGCGCTGAGCTGGGCGATGCGGGAGGCGTATTGTCGTCGCTTCTCTAGAAGATTGTCGGCCACACGGGCATTCTCGATCTTGTTGGCCTCCTTGAACTTCTCCTTTTGTGCAGCGGCCTTGGCAGCTTCAGCTGCCTTCTCGGCCTCCTCGCGCTGTTTGCGCTCCTCCTCGGCTCGCCTCATTTCCTCCTCCAGCTGGCGATTGCGCGCCTTCTCCTCCTCCTGCAGTTCCTGACGCAGTCGCTCCTCCTCCTCGGCCAGTCTGCGCTCATCGGCCTTGCGTTGGGCAATCTCCGCATCGCGTTGACGCTGCTGTTCCTCACGTCGCGCGTTCTCCTCGTGGAGGCGACTGAGTTCGCGCTCCTCGAAGCGCCGTGCTTCCTCCAGACGCTCCAGTTCCAGGCGTTTCTCCTCCTCCTCCTGTTCGCGACGGATCTGCTCCTGACGCTGACGCTCCTGCTCCTCCAGCTGCTCCTGTATGGCCTTCTGCTCGCGTCTCTTCGCCTCGTGCGCTTCCTGCAGCTGACGCTCCTGCTCGGACTTGGCCTCCTGCAGTCGCTTCTCGTGCTCCTCCCGCAGACGCTTCTCCTCGGCTAAACGTTTCTCCGTGTAGATGCGATTGGCCTCCTCCTGTTCCTGCTTCTGCTTGCGCAGCAACTCTTCCCGCGCTCGTCGATTCTCCTCCTCGCGTTCCCGCTGCTTTTGCAGTCGCTGTTCCCGCAGTCGCAATGCCTCATCATCGTCGGCACGTTGACGCTCCTTCTCCTCGTGCTTCTGTTGCATCTGCTGCCTTTCGCGTTCCTTTTCCTCCTTGCGCTGTTGCTTCTGCTGCTGCTCCAGCTGCTCGTGCTGTTCCTGCGCCTGCCTGTGCTGCTCCTCTAGCGCCCGTTGACGCAGTGCCTCCGGTTCGCTTTGTGGCTCATGTTGTTGTGGTGGCTCCACCTCTTGGTGATGTTGCTGTTGCTGTTGTTGTTGCTGTCGCTGCTGTTCCTCGAATTGCTTACGATTGCGTTGCTCCTCCTGCATCTTGCGGCGTCTTTCCATTTTCTCCTGTCTCAGGCGCTGCTGACGTTCCCTTCTCTTCTGCTGCCTGCGTCGTTCCTTCAAACGCTGACGCTCCAACTTGCGATCGTAGGCCGTCATCTGCTGCTGCGTCGTCGGTGTGCCCGGCTGGCCAGCAACGGTGGATGCCACCTCATTGCCGTTGACCATTGCCGAGGGCGCCGGAGTTGTGCTCAGACGTGGACGCTTGCGGGGACGCTGCTGCGGCTGCTGTGGATAGTTGACCTCGTTGTGGTGCGACGGTTGCTGCGGTTGCTGCTGCTGCTGCTGGCGATTGCGTTGTGGATAGCGGCGATTGCCCGGTCCTCGCTTGCGAGCGGGAATAATCATCTCCTCGGCACTGCCCTCGGCCTTGACACGGCGATGATATCTGCAAGCAAACAACAGCAATTAATAACATTTCTTAGTTAACAGAAGCTGTTAAAGTGACGCTGTTAATGGTAATGTTGACAGATAACTGCTGTTGACAGAATACTGCGTTGGAATTGTTGCTAATCTTGTCAATCTTCCAAACAATCATCTTGTAAAACTTGTTTACCCTTATAATTTAAATCTAATGACAAATTCTTATTTAAGCTGGCAATTCTCCTTAATAATATTTATATGTGCTTCTCTCTTGCAGGTGGAATCTGTAAATTTAGCTCTGGAGATACTCGATGAGTATGATCTGCGTGGTCATAAGATTCGCGTGCAGCGAGCGCAGTTTCAAATGCGGGGCGAATACAATCCCGCGCTGAAGCCCAAGCGCAAAAAGAAGGACAAGGAAAAGTTGCAGAAAATTAAAGAAAAGTGAGTTTTAACTATATAATATTTAATTTTATAAATTGAATAAAAAATCATTAAAATTTGCAGATTGTTTGATTGGCGACCCGATAAGATGCGCGGAGAGCGATCGAAGAACGAGAAAACGGTTATCATTAAAAATCTATTCACTCCTGAGCTATTTGAGAAGGAAGTGGAGCTCATCTTGGAGTATCAAAACAATCTGCGCGAGGAGTGCGGAAAATGCGGCATAGTTCGCAAGGTTGTAATTTATGATGTAAGTGCAAATGAACGTAATAATATTCTGAATTTCTTATATTTAAATAATACTGTTTACAGCGGCATCCTGAGGGCATAGCCCAGGTGAACATGTCTTCGCCAGAGGAGGCCGACGTGGTCATACAAATGATGCAAGGTCGTTACTTTGGACAGCGACAACTGAGCGCCGAGCACTGGGATGGCAAAACCAAATACAAGTAAGACAACATAGTAGAATTCCTCATTTATAAAACCTAAATCTATTTATTTTCCTCTACAGAATCGATGAATCAGCCGCTGAGGCTCAGGAGCGACTGTCCAAATGGGATGAGTATCTGGCTGCTGAGGATGCAGCCAAGCGGGAGGCAGAGGAGGCGCTTAGCGACAGTCCTCCGGCATCGGATGCCATTGCCTAAGGTGTGTCTTTTTTTATTTAATCCATACAATATGAAACTAATCATTGGTTTTTTCTTTAAGCTTGTTTTTTTGATAAGTTTCATGTGCGTACCTGCGATCCTTGCCGCGACGATCGATGACCTCCAGTACAACCTCATTGGCCAGCGAATTGGGATAGGTGACATTCCAACGATTGTAGATCTTATAACGATTCGCCTCGCTCACTTTTGGCATCTTGTGCTGGCAAATGAAACGCAATTTGTCCGGACAGGAGCGAGCCGACCAACGATACTTCAAATTTGGATCGTAGACAGCGCAATTGTTTTCCAATGGCTTGCTGTTGGAGATAAGTTGCACATAGCTAAAATGGTTGCTTTCACATTAAACGACATCCTCCAATAAATCAAATTCAACAAAATTCAATAAATTTTTGTATATTTACGTACGTCGGATCCATTTTAGTGAACGCATCGTAGGTCAAGTTGCGACTGCTGATGCTCCATTGCCAGAATTTGTTGTGATGATCGTAGGTAGCGCCAATCCAAATGGGGTCGTGTTCTGCACAATGGAAAAATACATTTTTAATTTAGCTTTCATTTAAATTTAGAAAAATACCAAATTAAGATATTTGGTTTGTTAAAATAAACTTTTTAATTGCTACAATTTTATAAGCTCCTGCACATTATGCTTTGGCTTATTAATTTTCTCAACTTTAATTTCTATTTATAAATCTAAATTTCTTAGTTTTTCAAATATTAACAGCTCTTTTCACAAGTAAATTAATTTGCTCTATATATTTCCATGTTATCTTAACTGTTTTTTTTTTTAAAGTTTACTCGCTCATTAGCTAAAGTTTTCACTTACCGCCCGCTAGCATATCCTGGCGCTGCAGGAAGGTTCTCAGCTTGCGATCCGCATACTTTGTCGGCTCGGCCAAATTGGCGTTCTTATCCTTGCAGAAGAAGTGCGCCTCCAGCCAGCTGCTGCGCTGTGATACCAGCGAGTAGCAATCGGTGCCCACACGTTGAAATTGCGGCGGGCACATGGCGTACATGCGACGATTGTGCGGCTTTGTGGCGCCACCCTCCAGTGTCTGTGGCAAGGGGGCGGAGGGAGCGGGGGTGTTGGCATTGGCAAAGCTGACACCAGCGCTGGCAACGCTTGAATGCATCTGTGCCTGGCCTGTGTGTGCCACTGGAATAAATGGGAGTACGATGATGTTATTATTAGCTGCCAACGGCAGAAAACGCAACGCGTACAACGCGGCGTATGCGCAATTTACTCACATAAACCTAAGGTAATTACTAGGCAGCTCAACATCATTTGGCTGCGGTTGCTGCTCATGTTGCACGCTTGATGTGATTCCTTGTTGCAACTACTCAACTTCTAGTTCCTCTTGTTATTATTTTTGTTGCTGTTGTTTTTAGTGGGGATTCAATTTGTTTTCCTCGCTCGCTTGGCAGCTTTTTTACATATCTCTGGAAATTGTTGAAGTGCTAAAAGTAAAAAATGCAAAATAAATGCTCAACATTTATTATTCTCTTTCTCTGTGAACTTTTAACTTATCTCTGCTGCTGCTTATCATCAGAATAATATAATATGTTTTTGAATATGTGCAAAAACACTAACAAGTGTTTCCACTGATGGATGAGTCGTATGAGTGAAAAGATTTCTGTAATTTATTAACACATCATTAATAAACAAATTTAACGCTCGTTTAACTCTCATATTTTGACCAACATTATCTTTGTTTGCTTTTGCTTGAAATCCCTCTTAGCACTTTCATAAATTGGCAAACTACTGTTTGTAGTTATTGTTGTTGCTGTAGTTCCATTCTATTTGCAATTTGTTGATTTATTTGTTTGTGTTGTAATTTACCTTGGCCCATTGGATGTGACACACATTCACAAACTCAAACACAAACTCACACATTCTGGTTTAACTTTGTTCATGTTATGGCAGCTGCTTCTAAGCCCAAATAAGCTCTTAATTATACATTTAACGGGCGTTGGCCATAAGTGTACGAGACTAATTTATTTTTCACCCAAAGACATTTATTAATATTTGTTTGTATATTTAAATGCAGTCTCTTTGTGGCTTTCGTAGCACAATTGTTGCGTGCCACAATGACACAAATTGTTTGTATGAAATAGATTAGTGTATTAAATTAAAATCTGATATTGAAGGTAATTGTTGTAGTAAGTCTTGTGCGTTACTGTGTTAATCAGCACTTTTGTAGCACTCAATTTAGAAATTTAAAATAAATGCTGTAATATTAAGGTAGTGTATTTGTTTTAATTACACACACTTAAGCAGGGCTAAAACATGTTCGACTTTGGTTCAGCTTTCGTGTGGTAAAAATTCTACAATAAAATTTAAAGAACAACTTAAATATTGTATTCCAAATTACTAGCTGTTATTCCTTACTATCCATTTCCAATATACTACTTAAATTTGCCAATTTCTGTAATAGATTCTTTCAAATAATTTACAAAGAAGCAATTTGAACATAAATAACAAACTTTTATTATAATTTATCTTTTTTAAATGAATTCAATATTTTTATTTTTTAATAAACAATAAAATTTGACTGATTAACTATATTTTCGGAAGCATTTTTTCAATTGCAATATTCAACTATCGACTGACTTTCAAATTGATTTACTGACAGCGAAAAATGCAGTTTATTGCTAAAACTACCCACAATAATATTTATATGATACATCATTTGTTAATTCGATCAATCGCCTTTTTCTGGCGCTGCCTATATTCATATCGAAGTCGTTCCCAAATGCCTTGACACATGCGCAACAGTCGCAGGTCGATTTTCGAGCAGGCCAACTGATATTGCCCACGTATCAGCTGCTTAGCCTGTCGCAATTGGCCACGTTGAATGAGGGATATACTGTAATAGAGCTTGCAGCGAGCCTGCAGCAGGGGATTCCCCAATCGCAGGCCAATCGAGAGCTGTTGCAGTGAGATTTTGCCCGCCGTCTCAGCACAGCCCTCGAATTGGTCACCCAACGCCGAATAACCGCCACCCAAAGTGGACAGCCAGCACATCAACTGCTCCAGTTGAATGTGCTCACAGATGCTCCGTGTCAGCATTTGTGTCCACTTATAGTCGATTCCAAGGTGGGTCGGCGGATGCAGAATCAGCCACAACAATTGAACTCTCTGCTCATGTTGCAGCCAATTGCGGAGCGCCTTCTGTTGCACTACTTCACGCAACACATAGTTGCCACTAACGGCATCCAGTTCCAAGAGCAATCGACGCACAAGATTACCCTTAAACCGCTGCTTGCCCTCGCCAGCAGATTCCCCTCGGACTGGACGATTATAGTAATGACGCCGTTTCCAATAGTCGATGACGCACACAATTAATGTCATGCTGTGCACAGCGGGGAGTCTCAATGCTCGGCTATTTGAAATCCTCACAAATAATGTGTTTTCAAATAGAATGTTTGTTGCATACTTTTGGGCGGCGACTAAAATTTCAATGCGATTTGTCTTCGTTTTGCCAGGAAATTCGTTTTTATTTGAAAAGTGCTTTCTGAAAGCTTGCTGAGACTATGTGCTATAAATTGTAGTTGTATTTCTATTGCAAATTTATGTTTTAAAAATATATAGTTAGCTGCAAATCTTTATAGAGTTGGCAGTTGCAAAAAGAGGGTGTCATAAAAGTGCTCAGCATAAAATATTTTTGGATGTGTAGCTGAAGAATTACTTTGGCTTATTAAATAAATTTAAACAAATTCTGTTTAAAAAGTCTGAAGATAAAGGCATCCAAACGTCACATTAGTCAAGATATCTATCATAATAATAGCTTTAATTTGAACATTATTTAAAATAGACAACTATAACATCTTAGCTTCCGTCTGTCATTCTCTTGCTGCCACTTCTCGCTCTCTTTGTCTCTCTCGCTTTATATTTCCCCTCTCTTTCTCTCTTTCGCTTATGGTGTCACATAATTGAGCTATTCGAGCTTGCGGCTAACCCAAAGTCAAAGCCATTGGCAACTGTCGCTGCTGCCTTTGGACATCGCAGAGCGATAAACGTGCAACGTCGCATCAAATCATATATAATTTTTGTTGTTTTGTTTATAAAATGTGAAAATAATTTGTGCCTTTGCATGGCAAACAACACAAATTAAAAGTGCCGACAATCCTCAGATCCAAGACGGAGATCTCTCTCTGTATGTTCATGTATCTCTCTCTCTCTGTCGCTCTCGACACGCATAAGACTGGCTTGACGGCTTTGGCAGACACTGTGACTGTTGTTGTTGTTGATGTTATGGTTGTTTTTGTAATTGTTGCTGTGCCTATTGGCAACTTGGAGGCACACAGCTGAGCCAAAGTCGACGACAAATTCCACAACGATGACGACTGTGACTGTGACTGCGACTGCGTTGACATTGACAATGGGCCTCTGTCTCAGTTGCTGTAGTAATTGTAATTGTTGTCAGTCTGTCAGTCAGTCTTTCTGTGTGTCTGCCTCTTTAACTGCGTCTGCCTGTGTGTCTTTCCCATCGGTTTGTTTATTTTTTTTTGCCTAGGCCTTCAAGGCGCTGCATATTACGGCTTGACATGTGTTTGAATATTGCCAATAAGTAGACGCCAGCCAGGCAGGCAGGCATTCAACCAGTCGACACCCACAATGTGCTCATGAATACACTCATAAAACTGTTGTTGCTCTACAAGTGGGCGACTGATTTGACTGATTTATGGCCGCCTTTGAATGCAGCGCGAAGTGGGAGACAACATTCAAATAGCATTCGATTCGAATACACACCGAGATAAGTATCTATCATCTAACTTTAAGTGTCTGTCGCTCTGACCTTGATCTTGAACTTGCTGGGCGTGTCTGGACTTGTTGATTATTACAGCATCGCCTCAAACATACATATGTACATATGTATATCGGAGCATCCATCAGACATGCAACTGCGCTGAAATCACATAAATTTGTTTCCCTTTCCTTTACTTTTTTTGGTTAGTTCCAACGAAAATGTGTTTTTAATTTGATTTTCAAAAAATTCAACCAGTTCTAAGGAAATCATAAAAACATAACGCAGTAAATGACAAAAACTGACACGAATCAAATCAATCAACGTACCCCAAAGGCTTATAAAACATACATTTTATGAATGAGATTATTTAATTCATGGAAGAAGAAATACCCTATGCAACCTTTAAAAAATATCATGCATAACATATACAAAAATACCATATTTTAGATATAGATGTAGCCTACCCACATTAGCCTTCAAGAAGAAATTAAAGGGTATACAAATGTTATGTTTCCCGTCTTTGTGCTCATAATCTTTCCTGCTTTACCCTTTGATTTTTTAACAACCCAACATAAAATTCGATTTAAAGTCCATCCAAGAACGCAAAAAATATAAGTTTTTATGTTTGAAATGAAGTTGAGAAATTAACAAAGTGGTTTTTATTTTTTATATGTTGATAAATGAACTGTGGGCGTGTTTGGACTGGAACTAAAGAGTTAGTTATGTTTTTTCAAGAATTTAAATAAACCTTGAGAGAGGCTTAATATTTATGCGAAAATTATAAAGAATAAACAAAATTCATGGAATTCATAAGTAAGTTGTTAATCATTGATGACTTTATAATAAAAAGAGTTGAAAAATATTAGTCAATAAATTATCCAAATGTAAACATAATTTGTGGACATCATTCAGTCAGCACTCAACAAAATTAGGAAGCTAGCTGAGTGGTTTTTTCTTATTGCCTTAATTGAGATAACCACCCACACATTAGTTCACTCAGTCAGCCAGTCAGTCAGTCAATCAATCAATCAGTCGGGCAATCAATTGAAAGCGAAAAGTTGAATGTTCGCAGCAGCATCTTTTGGTCTTAACCTCTTGACGCGGGTTCAATGCGAACAGCTGCCTCATAAATCTTCAAAAAAAATATATTCTCTTGGTTGATTTGTTTATTTTCCGTTCTTTAATATATTATTTCTCTAATCTGGCAAACCGGTTGAAGTATCTGACAAATTGTCGACATTATTCTTACAACTTCTCGGCGAAGCACACTAAATTGAAACCAAAACAAATCAAAACAAACCTTTAAAACCAATCTTAGCTCCATACTTATTTGGCATTTGTTGCTCCCAATCAATTCGGATAAGAGTTAACCCGTTTTTTTTTCAGTTCAGTCAGCTAATTACAGTCCAAATAATTAACATATATTCCGGAAAGCAATTTAGCAAAAACATGAAAATGTTAAATATTAAAAAAATTTCCAGTTTGCGGCTTAAGCTTTATAAATATTCCTATTATCAGTAGCTACAATACGAGTATCTTTATAATTACTTCTGTTTTTGTTCATTTGCTTTTATTTCTCTTTTTTTCTTTATTTTTTGTCGTAGTGTTTCCGCTCTTAATTAATTTATGCGCATTTTATTGATTTCATGCGTTGCGCATCATAAATGAAAACAAACTGAAATTTCGCTCAAATCAAACCAGATAGCAACGGTATCAGGATTTGAGTTAGCAACAAAAGCTCTGATATGAGAATCGGTGGAAATAAATCAGATTTATATATTGACTTGATTATACTATTAACTATCTTTCTAGCTTAATGGCTTAAACAACTAATCCAGATGATCCAGTTTAATTTATATATTGATAAGAAATTCAAATATACTGGAATTGAAATTACTTTATTTGTTGTATAAAGTGTAGTAATAAATAGTAATTATGTTAAGAATAAATTAGTGGTTACGTATCTGATAATATGTCAATACATATAATTAAATCTTGTACATTTCAGGAGCACCAACATTTTGGCGCAGTTGCCACCAAAACACTCAGGAAAGTTGTGAAATACACCTGTTTATACCCTGTAAGTGTGCTAAAACGTTTTGTGAAACTGCATCTCATTGAATTGGATTTGTTTTCAGTTCACTTCGTTTTGAAATCGTGGCATAATTTAAGCGCCACTTACGACTGCCTCTTGGTAAGCCAGCTTCGCTCCAGGAGCCAGCTTTGCTCCAGGACTCAGCGGAGCTAAAAAACAGTTTCCATTTCTCTATTTGGTTTGTTTTTTGGGCGCCTCTTAACGCATTTTCACAGACTCAGACAGACAGACAGACAGCCAGACAGAGCACAGCTGCACTGCTGTCTTTGGCTTGGCTATGATAACTTTAGCCAGCAGCTCTGCAGTTGCTCTCAGTCCCTTGGCCTCTCTACCTGTAACCTGTAACTGCTGCTATCAGCCAAAGAAATGGATGTGGCATGGCACGTAGTATCCATCCCATCCTTAGTTGGCCAAAGCGCATCTGATATGCCGTTTGGCGATGGCAGCCGCGTTTCCTTCTACTTTTTTTCTGCTTCGTTCTCTTTATCAATGCGAGGTAATCTCATTGCCCCTGGAGCTGCGTCACGGCTGTGACTCTTGACTGTTTCAGTCTGCAGTCTGCAGTTGCTCTTGCTCTGCCTTCAATATTACTTATATCATAGCATAGGGCAATGTTCTGTTTAGTCTTTCTCACACACAGTGCAGAGATAAAAAAGTGAAAGTAATTTTCCTAATGCTCTGCATTCAATTTGCTGTTGCTGTTGCTGTTGCTGACACGACATTGTCTAAAGATGCCAAACTCCTTTGACAGTTGAGCATTTGCAACGATAGCAGTAAAACGCAATCAGATCTCTGAGTGCGGCCCTCGGGTCGTATGCGCAATATCACGCATACGCACAGGCGAGCATTGAAACCATGAGGCTGCACTTTTAATTGAATTCGAGCGAATTGAAAGTTTCAGCCAGTTGTGATTGTGATGTTGCCTGGTGTGCAACTTTTAAATTAATTTCCAGTTGAGTTTTGCAAAAAGTTGTTTAATGAGTTTAGTCGATGAATTTTAACATTGAATTACTTTCCTCCACCTCTTTTTCTAGTGAAGCCAATAAAAGAAACACTCAATGTCCGTGATAAATGAGGTATGCGTCTGTTTTAATCCACACACAACCGACTCATCAACTTCTGTGTTGGCCCAACCCATTTTCTGGGAACTTTGAAGATTGGCACTTAAAAATCAACGCTTTTGGGTCATTCAATGCATGCATCATCGCCTTTTCCAGTTATCAATCATTTCCGCTCCACAAAATTGTGGAATCTACCTGCCCCAAGTAGTTTCGAGTCCTATCGCCAAGTATGACATAATTTCGACTCAAACTCAATATCAGCTGCATCAATCACATTAGGCCTGACTTTGACTCAAAACACGTACTCAGCACCCAAGTATGCGCTGTGACTGACTGACTGCTGCCCTCCCTTTCCCATCCTGTTCCCTGTAATCCCCACAAGATGTTTTATGCATTTTAAATTTGTCAAGTCGCCGTCATCGACCAAATAAATTTGCGTATGTGGCGCAGGCGCCAGCGACGTCGATGTCTGTAACACGTATGACACTCGAACTACAACTACAACTACAGCTACACAAACTACAAATAACAATAATAACAGACATATATTGGATATATATGTATGTATGAGTAGAGCAACAATTTTGCTCTCAAGTGATGTCATGCATTTGAATTGATGCCGAACCGTCGCCCCAGCCTCTTTAATCTCCATTCGTTCAGTCGCACGCTGATGTAAATGCTTCATGCAAATGCCACGATCTTCGTTTCAATTACAGTTTCAGTTTCAGCATCAATTTGTATACTCTCTAGCCATAATTCTAATAAAATGATGATAATAAAATTGCCCAAATATTTGAATCAGAGAGGAAAAGGAACGATAGCAATGATAACTATTTTGTTTTTAAGAGCGTTAACTCTTTAGTAATTTAAAAAGAGGGCATCTCTAAGTCGTCTACTACTTACTAGAGCACTTTCAGTTGTTTTTTCTGCTATTTCCCAGTCATATTTTGTTTTATGGATTTTCTGTTTGCATTGACATCAAAATGTCATTTTAATTATGTTTTTTTTTTTTGCCATTGCCGCTGCTAAAATATTTTCGATTAATTATTTGCCGGGCTTAGAAAGAGAGAAAACTGTTTTTAATTTATGCCAAATATTTGCGCAAATTAATGCCAGGCAAACACGCAAATTTTTTGTGAGTGTGACCGCACAAAGTTTGCTTTCATAATTTGAGGCCGCTAGGAAAATTGCTTAGCCTGGAAGGAAAACCATTTGCAAAGTGGACAAGCCATTGTTGTGTTTCTCCTCTCTGTTGTTGGGTCAACAATATTTTTGGCGCGTGTCTGTGACTCAGTTGACACTTTTCATGTCGACCCCTGATCCCTGATCCCCGACTCCTGCCTCAAACTGGGTAATTTGTGTTAGCTGCAGCATCTTTTTGCCCCAGTTGTAGGTGGACACACACGCATTCGAGTTGTTAGTTCCGCATCCTGTGGCAGCCTGGTTCATGTTCTCCATTGTTGCTGTTCGTTGTTCATGTCAACAATAAATCAAAAGTTTTATCTTACCAGCCTGAGTGTGTGTGTGTGTGTGTATGTGTGTGGGTGTGTGTGTCCCAAAGATCCAACCAGCAAATGGGTGGACATATTACATGCGTCAAGCCATGAAATCATTTGCAGCCTCAACAGTTTTGTTTGCCTTTCTCTTTCTCCCCCAATCCCTAGTTGGCATTGTGCAAAATTCTTATAGGAGCATAATGAAGGATACTTTAGCCAGGACTGCCATGCAGTCCCAGCTCAATCATGTCGCCAAATTGTTTGCCAACATGTTGAAAATCCGCTTGGCAGACGCTTAAGCAAATACAAACATTTTTCAGTTTGATTTCCATTTGCATTTCAGTGCTATTTTTCCTGCATGAGAATTATTTCCGTTTAGCCGTAATTTATTGTCCTGCAGCAGCGGCAACAGCAGCTGCCACGCGTTGTGGCTGCCACATTTGTTGACTTAACGGCTATGCAAAGTCTGCGTCGATTTATTGACCAACTGACATTTGTACATATGTACATATGTATGTGAGTGTAGGGGCATATGTGAGTGTGTGTGTGGGCATGGCTGATTAATAAGTTAAGACAGTTCTTTGGCCCATTTTTGGCATTCGTTCAGCTTTTTGTTACTTCAAAATTCAAATGCCAAGGCGAACATCAAATTGGTTGCGCGTCAAAACACAACTCACAAATCAAATCAAATCAAATCATACAAATTAAATTCAGAAAATCTAAGACTAAATCTAAATCCAAAGGCAATCAAAATGCCGCTTCAAGCGACGAATTTGGTAAGACAGCAACTTGACTTGACAGCAAATTGCATGCAAATTTTGTTCCAGTCTTAAAAGTATTTTTCCAACAATAATAAAATATGACTAATACACTTCATTTTGTTTTGTAGTTAAACTCAGGTGAGTCTACAACTCAACTGAATCATCGATACTTAGTTGCCCATCAGCTGAGTTCGAAATTGGGACAATTTCGAGTACTCGTAGTGCAATTCACTTTATTCAATTCGTTACGAGTACTTTGCATATTTGCATGTAATTTCATAAAAGCATCGATTGCGTATGTCGCAAATTGTATAAATATTTGATAGATATTCAATTGTATCAACATTTGTGTTGCATTCAACATATTGTTGTGGCTATCGTTGTTGAAATTGAATGCCCACAATGGTAGCATTGACAATTATTACGCATTCGCCACGTACACCGCATAAGAGCGACCGATAAATGCAAATTGCCATATGAATGTGAATGAATATTGAATGGGTCATTGCATACCCTGCAACACCATAAAACCATGTCAATGGGTGTGTTATGATTCGAAACAGGTGTGAAATGACAAAGTAAACGGATCAATGACAGATGGTTAAATTAGATTAGTGATTATATCAGAGATTTTCTCTGGGTTTTAGATAGGGAAGACAATCGATAGTTTATAGAGCGGTTATTCAGTTGATTTAATTAGGATCCTTTTATTGTTGGTTTCAGCATTTTAAAAATATTCAAAACTATTGTTTTTTGTGTATATTAATATAAATTATAGAAGATTGCTAAGCAACCATAAGTTTTTGGTTGGCTCTAATAATAAATGAGTATTTATTAATGCTATCGATTTGTACACCATTAAAAATTCAATAATTTTGGACTCAAATTGATCATGGTTCTGGCAGGATATCTTTCCATTACTCAATCCATTTTATAATCCCATTTCATTTAATTTTTCTGTGCGCCGCAACTTCCACTTTGGTTATGGGCAGCTTTATCGCTAACCGGACGCCTTGTACTGCTCTCCTTCTTGTTGTGGTTGTTCTTGTTGTTGTGGAAATTGTAATGGTTGCGGTTGTGGTTGTTGTGGTTTCGATATGGCAATGCAATTTTTGTCACCCAATGCAGACGGCAGACGGCGAGTGACGCTTAATAAATGCACGTGACGATAGTGTTAAAAATAAACATAAATAAAAGTGTCGCTGGCGCTGTGAAGGCAAAAGCCGGCAAAAATAAATATAAATAAGTGCAAATGAAAATGGAAAACGAGGAGAAACTGAAAGGCGAAAAGCTAAAAAGCGAAAGATGAAAACGTAAATCGCCGACAACGGGACAGCGAGCTAAATGTGTGCGGTAAATATTGACTGGGATAGAGACCAGATGCGAATTCTAAGAGGGGGAAGTAAAAGTAAGTGGAAGTAAAAGATTTGGCATAAAACGAATCAAATTGCATTAGGAAAATGCTTAGGATAAATAACGAGGAGATTGAAATTATGCGAATGCATTTGCAACGAGAAAATCGCGTTTGAATTGATGAATGTTGCCTTTTAATTTGATGAGATTGAGTTGAATGTATTGCACAAGATATCGGCAATGGCATAAACTGTCTGATTAAAGTTTTAAATTTATTTTCTTACCTATTAAAACGACTTCTCTGTTGTCCAGCTGAAGAAACAAGAGCTGGTACAGCTGTAAATAAAGTAAAATAAAAATTTATAATTTTAGTAAATTCATTTCGCTCAGTGTAGGCTGTAATGAGTAGGCTCATTACAAATGTCAATTACTGCGATTCGAATTGTGAAAACAAGCGTTAACTGACACATTGAAAACTGCACGACTTTCTGCAAGCTGATCGCTTAATGGTTAACGACAATTGTCAACGATAACAACAAAATGCTTAAATAATAGTATGAAATTGCGTAATAAATGCTGCTACCAATCAACAACCCGCTGAGCTCTTGGCCAGCTGGGTTGGCCAACCACAGTAGCCATATCCAATTGTTCAACAAAATCGCACACACTGTCAAGCTGTCGAAATGTGTAAAATCACAACAATACTTAAAAAATAATAATAGTTATTGTAAATTGTAAACAGCAATGTGTTGAGTAAACAATTTACTTTTTTCTGAAACTTGAACTCGACAATTTAAAGTCAACTTGGAGTATCATCAGCATTAATGTAAAGCAATATTTTTTCATTCTCAATTGTTTAACAAAGATTTTGTTTGAAAACTTTAAGCTGTTTGCCAACTAATAAATGAAATGCTTCCCCAACTATAAGTATAATAGAGTATGTAGCATATATGTGTATGGTGTATCTACTTATATGTACTTAATATCTCAGCTCGAGTGCATTTAAGCTTCTTAAAGATTGTTCCTGCTGTTGTTTTTCTTTCTGAACATTTGCTAGAAATAGCTGAGGGAGTTCGCCGTACACTGACTACAACTGATAAGATGTTGACAGTACTTCAATACTGAATTTAATTGAATTATATTTTAATTGTGCTACAATTAGCGCCATCTATGGCTATGCAGATGTACTCTCAAGCAGTTATTTGTTAAAACAGCTGTATTTCAGTTTTAGAAACCAATCCAATCTCTTGAATAAAAAAAATATTTGTTTATTGTATTGCTTAAGTTTACTGAAATATTATCTCCTCTCCAAGAGTTTCTCTTCATTGTTCACCTACTTTTAAATACCACTGTGCACTACATTTGTGGTTTATTTGTTTTTGCTCTTCTGTTGACAGTATTCAAGGCATTTGCACTTTGAAAGTTTTTATGTTGCAACATCTCTAACAAAGTTTTCCCCAACTTGCCGCACCAGACATTTTGAATGTTTAAGTTTCCTTTTATGCAAATCGAATATTGGCGGGCAAAACTTTGTCACATTTATGGAGCAGAAAGGCGCCACATTGTGTGTGCGAATCACACTCTGCGTTTAGTGCCCGAATATGTGTTGTGTCTCTCTGTCTGGCCACGCCCCGTTTAAGTGGCGCAGGTGGCAACGCCCACAACTTTGATTAGTTTTAATTGCCTAAAATTGGGTGTGCTGCTCTTCTGCTTTTTTTATTGTTCTTTATTCGCCACGCTAATTGAAATTTCTAACCACCAAAAAGAAAGGAAAAACTTGTTATTGTATATAAAATTGAATAATTTATCAGCTGTGCTGCTTTTTATTAACTACTTTACTTTTCTTTCATATGTATTCAAAATGGCAATTAAAACGTGGACATCGCATAATTAAACAAATTTTAAAAGAATGGGGAGAAGTACATATCTACTGAGGAGGCAGAGGACAGACAGCGAAAGGGGCGTAGGGAGGGGTTAGAGGGGCTAGAGGACTTGGGAGCACATTTATTAATTCAATTCGTTTGGCAACCACGAAACAAAATATGAAAAATATGAAAAAAATAAAACCGCAAAGCAGAGCAAAATATTCGATTGAAATTTAGATTCAAATCAACTTTCCAAGCTGACGGCAAATTTATGCAGAAATATTTCTTTTTGCGATTTTTTTGTGCGATTCTCAAAGAATGTCAACCAGAAATACGGAACAAAATGTTCTGAACAGAATGCTAAATTTGTGCTAAAAAAAACCTTTCTAAGCATAATTACGAAATACACTTGCATAGACAAAATGGAGACCACAAAGGCACAAAACCATAATCTGGGACATTTAAGGTTGAATGGAGGCGTGGAATCCACAGAGAAGAACAACAATAACAGAAGAGCCGGCAAACAAAAACAAGAATTCCCATTAAAGAAACAACAATGTGGGAAATATAAGGTTGACATATCCCATATTTCATATACTTCCATATCGCATAACAAATAAACAAACATAAAAGAAACGTGACAATAACAAGGAACGACAAATAGGCTGAAGAAGCTGAAAAGCAGGCGGCGGAGGAGAAAAAGAAGTGTAAAGCACCAGCAGCAGCAAAGTCAAACAAACAAATAAGAAGCAACTAAAATAACAGCGAGAAAATTGCAGAAGCAAATTATGAAGGAAATTTCAGATGCTCTTAGAGTAACGGTTAACGCGGGAAAGAGAGGGCGAGAAGAAAGAGGGGGCAATGTCCATGTCAAACTCAATGACAACTTCGAGTGGGGCTGCCATTCAGCTGCATTCGCTCCAAGTCCAAGTGTGTATGTGTGTGTGTGTGTATTTTCGGATGCCCCAATGCAAAATTGGACTTTGTATTATTCACTTGTTGTTGTCGATTTGTTTTTTTTTTTTTAAGTTGCTGTTGTTTCTGTTTTTGGCCACATTTTGCCGACGTTTCATGCACACACAAACACACACACTCGGTTATGACATTAACAAATTGCATGCATTGCACTTTTATTTGCTGCCTTCAATAGACCAAAATGGATTTATGCATCTCCGAAGTGTTCGCTTGGAATAAAAAGCCAAAATTTATGAGTCCAAAATGTCTAAGAGATTTACAGTTATTGCACATAAGAATTAAAAACACGGAAATAATGAAAATGGATGGAAAATAAGTAGTATCTACATATGATGCATATTATCTACATAAGTACATATGTATGTACGGATATGTAGTAATTACATTTTAGTTGCTAAATTTGGTATTTCGCGTGTCTTGCTGGGCTGGTCACTCTGCCTCTCATTGGCCTATCAGGATCACAAGCAGCTAGTTATCTCGCTCTGCCTTTAAGGCTGCATTTACAGACAACTCCTCTAAGTCTATTGTTCTCTCGTTTGCGTAATAGTAAAATCATTGCCACCAAAATAATAGCAAATTAAAAATCAGTTTTTTAACAAACTTTAAATATTGGCCAGACAAGTTATTGGAGTTCGTGCAATAATGTCCAAAAACGTTCCAGCACCTGTCTCCGAATCTCCGTTACACAAAAAAGCTGACAGCTAGGCGGAATTGCAAGTCAATTGGAAATGACTTGTGGCAATTTTGGTATTAGCCAAATGCATTGACCTGCCCTTCTCCAGGTTGCAAGCTATACAGATCGTGCCACGGTTCTAAGTTAAGTGGCAGGCCAACTGCGTGGGTCTAACGGTTACAGAGAGTCAGGCAGGCAGCCAATAGACAAACCAATTGAGAACGAGCATCTCAATAGATTTATCTGCTGAGATGCAGGCTAAGAAAAAACTGGAACAATTTGTTGTGGCAATTTGCACCAGTTTGCAATTGTGCGGCATCGACAGCAACTGCCGGCAACGACTTCCAGAGTAATCTGCCGCTCAATCAACTTGCAGCAGGTTTGTTTAGCTGACAAAGTCAAGTTAGAGAGAGAGAGATAGATAGAGAGGGGGAGAGAGAGGGAAAATAAGACTGTCTGCTGATTAGAGCTGCCAGCTTATCGAATTAATCGTTTGAATTA
This sequence comes from Drosophila subquinaria, assembly GCA_037043405.1. Classification (NCBI taxonomy): domain Eukaryota; kingdom Metazoa; phylum Arthropoda; class Insecta; order Diptera; family Drosophilidae; genus Drosophila; species Drosophila subquinaria. The sequence goes on along the minus strand of JBAMBL010000490.1, from coordinate 108,806 downwards.
GCCTGTTCTGCTTTTTCCAGACAGACAGACAGACAGACAGACAGACAGACAGACTGACAGGGGACAGCTCAATTTCTGTGTGTGGCTGCAACATAAATTGAAGCAATTACCATGTTTACCAGCTCAAAAGACAAACAACAAACAACATGCAACATTAAAACTCGTGCTGCCAAGTTGCGCATCTTGTTAATTATGAATCAAATTTATGCAACAATGGGTGCAGTAGCGAGAGAGACATCTAAACAACATTTGCATAAAGCAAAATGATTTAATTTTTTATATCACAGATACGCCTCGAGGGGCATTTGTTGCAGTTGCAGTTGCAGTTGCGCCTGAGCTTTGTCTGAGCCAGATTGAGTCTTAAACGTTGTTGATTTGCCGTCCGATAACGCAGACAACACAAATGTCAGTTGCGCACGCCCACAACACACGATCAAAGCAAAGGCTAGGGGTCAGGGGAGCAGTCGGAGAGGGGAAAGGGGGGGAGAGGGGTCTGGCAATTTGTTCAATTGCGGCAGCCTCTTGGGCGTCACTAATGCGAATCTCGCATCTCGCCGTCTGCATCTCAAAATACTCTGCGGTTGTTCCACTCTCTCCCTCTCTCTCTTCCCTCTCCCTTTCTTCATCTCAACTGCCGTTGGCGCTGCTGGAGTTCAATTGACACAGTAACCTCGTCGCTTTTTTCATGCCTCATGAATGATTACCGCCTCCAGTTTGTACAGCAATAACAACAACAACGGCAGCTATGGAACGTGTATGATGCATTGCATCTGCTTATTCCGTCTGTCTTTCCTCTCTCTCTCTCCCCTCTTCTCTCGTCTGTCTGTCTGTGTCTCTGCTTTGAAAGCCACACTCGAGGCTTGTGAAAATTTGTCATTAGGCGCAATACTCGCACATTTCCTAACAGCTATGGACTTAACAAGCTGTCTTGTTTGTTTATAGGCTTCCTCTACCTGTGGGGTATCATTAATTTAACTTACACGTTCCAAGCTTGATAGGTTTGTTAATAAAAACTAAATAAATAAAAATAATGTATTTCCTTTTAACGTTATCTTCAATACATTTCTTTATATAATTATGTCCAAAGACATAATGTTGTTACTTTTATCTCATTGTAATATTTAAATTACACTATTCTTAATAATTTACAATTTTAAAATTTTTTGATTAGGTGGATCTTTTATTTTTTATAAATATTTACTGGTCTCTTTAATTATTTTTCGTATTTCGCATATTACTCAAACTAAATTTTTTTTCAAGCAATCTGAAATCCTTTTAAATATTCCTCAATTTATGTACTTTTGAAGGGCATTTCAGCTTCGTCTAGATTTGTATATATTTATACTTTCCTTCAGCTACCGCGTTTGTTACTGGAAAATTGATTCAGCTACAAATATTTGCATAACTCATTAAGAGCGATGCGAGATTGTAGTACGTTAGCGTAAACGTGAGCATTAACGTTAGCATAAACACGTAAACGAATACGTAGGTAAACTAAGTTCATTGTGCGTATGCCAATGTGTATGTGTGTGTGTGTGTGTTTGTGTGTATGTGTCCAAGGCAGACAAATTTTAAGCAGTTTTGTAGTTTGTGCTGCGATCGTCAAGCGAAAATATTTTAATTAGTTTTTGGGCGGCGGATGGAGGCGCCTCCAATCGGTGGCTAATTGTTGGCATTGACTCAACAAGCGAAACGAGCGCCCCTCGTGTTCAGCATTATGGAAAGATTATGCAAACATGTTAAGAGGTTAAACAAACTGCACAACAACAACTTGGAAGGGGAAAATTGCAATGAAAATGGAAAATCCATGTAGAATATGCTTAGCTAGTTTTAGATGGAAAAGTTGTGACAGCAGATAACTGAATAATAATTGTGGGATGGGAAGTGATTAATTTTTAATAAAACAAGTAATTAAAAACGAGTAAAAAACGGGTATAAAAATTAAATAAAGAAGAGAGCACTGACAATATTGTCAAAAGTACTTTAAAAAACTGTCTAATGTGCTATTGATTATCTAATAACATTTCTTAGATGTATTTGTATTATGAATCCCGCAATGAATCCCTATGAAGAAGTGTTGCAGCAAGTTGTGGACCACATGTTGGCTGAAAGGGACGCAGAGGTGGCCAATCAATTGGTGCGTCACAAGCTAGTCGTGATGATGCAGACCAGTGAGTAGCTGCCACCAGTTGTGGAATCATTTGTTCTCTTTTAATCATCTAATTCTGTGCAGACGTGATACAGATGGCAATGAGCATCTCGAATGCTGCGATTCATGCCGGTCGAACTGTTCCCTGTTATTTCGATGTGGAGCGCACATTTCGTTTGCTTGGAATTCGTGCCAAGGATTTGGAAGCTCTGCGTAATGCCGAATCCGAGGTGGTGCCGGCCATAGCAAACATCTCGGTGGTGGAGTTACGCGACGAGGATGTCCACAAGAGTCCTCAGCTGGATATCAATCAACAGAGGGGCATGCGCAGTGGTCCCCACATTCCCAAGTATCTGCCGCCTTATCCCAGTCTGCACACCTACAGGAACACCATGATGGACTTATTCACCGACAGGAACTACGTCTCGGAGCGGGAACGTCTGGCGCAGCATCATCTCAATACCCAGAGGGCTATCAATGGATTCTATCTGCGGACAGAGCCAACTTCTTCGCTGTTTACGGAATCACAAGAGGTCACGGATTTCATGGGTGAGTTTCTACAGATTCCCAATGTCAGCTCTAACTTTCCTTCGAACTGATAGTGCTCACTTTGAACTTGCCCAAGAAACCTGCCTATTTGGAGGCGCTGATGCCACGGGATGAGGTCTTTGATGTGGACGTTTATGAATTTAAAGAGTCGCCAAATGAAATGGGTAGTTATAACTTATTTAATTGTTCTTATTCCTTAAACTTTTTAATTAACTATCATAGCGCAAAGTAATGCCTTCCTTAAGGAGCCACTGTTGTTGAGTTTGGATGAGCAAGAAGATCAAGAAGAAATGAATTTGAATTTGTATGAGCAAGAAGATCAGGAAGCAATGAATTTGGATGAGCAAGAAGATCAGAAAGAAATGAATTTGAATTTGAATGACCAAGAAGATGAGGAGGAAGTTGAGTTTAATTTCGATGAACAAGAAGATCAGCAGGAAGATAATTTAAATTTTAATGAGCAAGATCAGGAAAACTATGAGGCAAACAGGACAATGCTCACAATGGATGATGTGAATGATGAAGATGATGATCAATGGGAATCAGATCCGACAGATGATGAGGAAGACGAATCAATGGAGGATGATAACGCGGAAAGGGAATCAAATGAAACAGTTAATTAACAATGAATCAAATTTTAACTACTTATCTGAATAAAAAATTATACCTAGAAAATAGTTTCCTTATAGACCATTAACAATTATTTAAATTCAAGTTTTTGATTTTATACCGGAAGAAGATTAATCCTAGTATGAAATCAAACTTATGTAAATAATATATATCTTTTGGACAGTAGTCCAAAGTAATTCAAATGCAAAATAAACTGATTGAATCTGGAATCCTTCACAATCTCGTCTATTGTCTCTTTTTATGGGGTATACAATTCGTGTCCAGCTCATTTCAGTTAATTACAAAGAGTCCTGCAAGCGAATATGCAATGCGAACAATTTAATTTATTTCAATTACATTTCATTAAAAACTGAAACACGTTCTCGAGAGGATTTGAGGTGCTCGCCTCTGTCTCGCCCGCCTTCTCCAAGCTGGAGCACAGTCCAAAAAACAAATGAGGCAAGGGGCGAAAGGGTGCAAAAGTTCAAAGTGCCACAACGTGGCACTGCAATTCCCAACTCCTGCTGGCTCCCGATGTTGCCTGTTGATGTTGCCTCCTGATGCTGATGCTAACGGTAACGATTCCAGAGTATTAAATAACTTTGTAATTTAATTAACTTTGACGTCGTCGTCGTCGTCGTCTCCGTCGTTGTCGTTGTCGTCGCGCCGCTTAACTTTGATTAACGTTTTGCAATTTTTCAACAAGTTTCTGTTGAACTTCTCTCACGTAGCCTGTGATCCCAGGATGCCCCAGGTGAAGTGTGGGAGGGACAGCTAAAGGATAAGGATTGCCGTCTGTATTTAAAAGTCGAAGAGTTCGGATTACACGCGACTTTCCAAGTGCCTTTTTTGCTATGTTGCAGTTATTTCTGTGTCTTTCAAGTTATTTGATCCAAAGTATTCGAGATTTTAGACAACTTTTCGACTTCAACACGATGTGGCAAGTAGACTTAAAAGTTGTATTTTTGAAGGATTTAACTAACATCTGACTTGACTAAAGAAATTCAATTATAGAACTAATTAAAATCACAACTAATGATTGTCTTGCTGCCGCTTGCAACAACAACAACAACAACACTTGCCACAATCTTTTTATAGTTTTGCCAACTTTTTGTTGGCCTTTCTGCCAAATGGATTTCAACATTTCCGTTGATTATTTGATTTGGCAACAGCTGAAAGCATTTCACACACAATTTGACTTTGATGCCGGATTTGTAGATTTGTAGATTGTAGATAGAGGGGGCAGGGATGTTGCAGCTGCAGCTGACGGGCGCCGCCTGTTTAGCTTGCAACATTAAAATGCAAAACATAAACAACGAGGAATTGAGGAATACAATGTGCACATGGGTAATAAAGGCTGGAGCACATTAAAAGCCAAAGTCGAAGCCAAATTTCAAAAAACATTCTCAATTCGAAATGTGCAATAATTACGCAAATGAAAGGCCAACAACAAACAAATTCGGAAATTGTTTAGATACACAACTGCACTTATTTTTTCGCTCCAGTTTCAAATTGATTATATTATTTTTTTTCCTTTGGCTTTTACGGCTTGTGCCTATTTCGTTTGTCATTTTAACCCAATTTAACCCATGTTGGCCCGCCACAAAAATGGCAACGGCAACAGTTTTTTGTTTATTTGCGGTCAACTGAGATAAATTTGAAAATTATGGCACAGTTTTGATTTCTTGTTTCGTTTTATTTTCTTTGTGTTTTTTTTTTCTGTTGGCCAGCAAGGCCAGTGGGCGTGGCTGTGGGAGTAGTAGTATAAGCTGGAAATATTAGTTTCAATTATTTATTTTAGTTGATTTATTTTAGGCACGAAACGCATAAAAATGAAACAGATAAAACGACGGAAGTGGAAACGTGCAGGAGCATAAAATGTATATTAAAAAAATAAAAACAGCAAAAATAAAAATAAAAAAATAAGAAAAAAAGGGTATACTAGATGTTAAGATACTCTGTATTTTACATTTTTAATTTGTATAATAATGATAATGAAAAAAAAGATCTCGCTATTTTAAATTCTGCAATTGTTACAACATCGAACTCAATTTGTTTCGGAAGCTTAAACTGCATTGTAATTTCTTTAATATTCACAGTGTGCCAAAAACTGAATTTTGTCATAAACTTTACATTTTCATTTCAGTTCACACACACACACACACACTCACTCACAGACATGGGTATATATGTTATCTTTTTTGTTTGTGACCCGCTTGGCCAAACAAAAGCCAATTTTTCATAAATCTTTTTTCGCCCCGAATCGCACTCCTCTCCTTGCAATGTCCCTTATCACAGTGAACTCCCCCTATATCAATCCCATTCACACACACACACATACACACACACTGTGTTCCCCTGGTGTGCGCTTGCCATTTTACGGTTGCATTTTAACCTTTTTCTCTTGAAATACACTTTAAATTTAACGCTCTGTTGTGTGGCTATAAAAATGCTGGTTGCTCATACGCCCCGTTGTTGTCTGCGCCCCCCAAAAATATACAAATTGCTGGCTCGTTATAATTATGACGTCGTTTTTACTGTTGTCAAGGGGCAGACATAACAACAACAACAACATCGACAACAACAACTAAACATGCCACAACATTTGTAGTCGTATGTAAAGAAAAGTCTCTAAGCAAATCAATTCAAGTTCACGCTTCTCTCAATGGCTTAAGAATTGTGGCGCGTGTGTGAATTTTCTTTATTTTCTTTTGGCATTGCATTACTTGACTTTCCTTTCGTTTTGTGCCCGCTTTTGTTAGCTTTTCGTACACGTTGGTTTTGGCTTTGAATGGAAATGGAAATGGGAATGGAAGTGGAAGTCGTGGAATGGAAATGCCGATGCGATCCTAAAGTTGCTTCTGCTGTTTGTTGCCATTTTGGTTTATTTGATTTTTATTTTGTATGTTGGTTTTGTTTTGGCCTTGTTTCTGCGCTCTCTTCCAGCTCTCTCTCTCTCTCTTCTTCAAGCTACCTCATGTTATTTATGTGCATGTCTTTTATTATTTTGTATGCTTTTCAACCAGCAAATGAAAGAAGCAGCAACAGCGGATCCGGCAGAAAATCGCTGGCAAATCGCTCGTCAGACACGCGCGTGTTTAGCATAAGAATTTGCCATTGACTTTCTGCCTTTCGCCTTTTGGGAATTGTAAATTTTTTGACGCTGTCTCCCTAAAGTCGAACCGAAACACAACCTTACTTAACTAATGAAACGACTGTAGTAAAACTCTTTCGCATGCAATTCACCCGAAGAAAGAAAGCAAATGGTAGAGTAACTGGCAAATCTACACATTTTGTTAACAAAATCGAAATTTGACTGAGAGTGTCATATGAATAAGTTGTTGAATTTGACAGCCAGAATTTTTGTGGCAAAATCTAAATAAGGAATTCAATTGCAAGCATAATAAATTTCATTTTACAAAATTAAAACGAATTCAAAAAAATATTTATATTGACAGCTTAACTGGCAGGTCACATTAATTCATTGTTTATTTTTGTAACCAGACTTAGAGGATAAGCTATATCAATTTATTCTTTATTTTTTGGGGAATAAATTTTGATTTGAGTAATTGATTTATGGTACAACTTTAATTAATTTAATAACTGAAAGATTAAATAGTTTAATTGTTAAATACCTTGTTTTTTTTTGCAAAAATTTCTAGCGGTTTCGTTTTCAAGCACACAATAGTTAACATAACTAACTAGCCCAACCCTGTGCCTCGTTGTGTGTTGTCCCTACAACTGTTCATTTGTACGTGTTATTCGCACGTTTTGCTGTTGCTTTATGGCTGCCTTTATTATGTTGGCCCGACCCAGACCCAGACCCAGATCTGTTCCCTGCCCCCTTCATTCTGTTCCCTACTGTATCAACATCCTTCTAGTCAAGTTTATTTCTCTAGTTATGCATGTGTATCAAATGTCTGTGCGTGTTTAAGTGTGTGTGTGTTTCTTTTATATGTATGTGTGTGTGTGTTGGTGTTGCCATCGTTTGTTACTCGATATTATGGCAGCTATATAAAAGTACATTTACTGTATACATATACATGATGGGTATTTTTAGCATCGCTTGTGCGTTTTACGTGCGTAACGTGTTAAAATTAACACAAGGCGCCACAAGCAGCTGCCACATTGCGCATACGCCCTGTGTGCTAAGTTGTCTCTCTGTGTGTGTGTGTGTGTGTGTGTGCGTGTGTGTTCTGCTTGATTAAATTGATTGAATTTGATTGCTGTCTGAGCCTGTTGCCTGCCTTTGGGTCCTTGCAACACAGTGTTGCATATTTCAACGGCAACTGCAAAAGCAATTAGTTACACACCCAAAGTAGCCACATGTATCTCAGAGACAGAGAGTGAGGGAGAGAGAGAGAGAGAGTGTACCTCACCTGTGCTGTACATCCTCCCGTTGCGCTCAACAGTTATGCTAATTTGCATAAGTCGAAACACAGGCGGCAATTTCCACGAAAATGCAACGCAATGGAATTAATGAGTTGACTGAGAACAACTCTGAGTGCAAAAAAGCAATAAAGGCAAGGGGAGAAAGCACGAGTAGCCAAAGAAAATGTTTTGAATACCTAATGTCTTTATAATGCCAAAGCGTGCAGATTCCGATTTAGTTGGCAATTCAGATGCAGTTGGAATTGCACTTGCATTTACTTTGCATCTCAAAGTAACAACAAAACTTGAGATTGTCAATTACAATGCTGCTTGAAGGATCGGCAAAGATGAATCTCATCTCCCATCTATCTTCTCCCGTCTCCAATTTAATGTCTAGTCGACGAGTAGTGAGTGTAATCTGAACACTCGCTTCCGTCAGCGGGTTGTCTCATTAGCTGCCTGCATTCCCGGCGTGCATTCTGAGAGGTTTGTTATCTTTTGTCAAAAGCAAACACAATGGAAAATGCTAACAATAATAAATACATTCATTATCATTATAATGATGATGATAATGATGAGGTTGCTTATGTTGCATTAAGCTGAGCTGAGCTGAGCTCAACTTGTTGGCCAGTCCAAGTTTCGCATTTCATAATCATAACAAGTGCAACAGCAACATCAACATTTTGCCCCACTGAAGCTGCCCATTTGCGTCAAGCAGCAGCCCGGAACAATGCCAACCTCAAAGTCGTGGCAAGGAAGTCAGCAAAGTCAGTTATCTCACTAGACAGCCTTGGCTGCCAGCTGGCAAAGAATAAGAAGTTGAATAGAACAAAAGCAAGTTGCATATTCTAAGCGGCACAAACATTTTAAATGAGAAAGAAACGTGAGAGAATTGACTTAAAGATAGTGTATAATAGTCATGTGAATCCAAACAGTAAATCAAGTTTCATATCAAAAATGAATTGAGTTTACATATCTCCAAATAATTACGTTATTTTCCCTTTTCTTTTTCACTCTTCTCAAAACTCTTAATCTATCTCATATATCACTCTTCCTCGCTTTCTACCCGTTAACAGGGTTTAATCTGCTTACTGTTTAAGCTATGCATCAAGTCTCAAATACCCTTTTAGCTGCAGGGTAGAATAGTGCATAATCTTAATGTGAAAGCAGCTAAGGATGATGGCAACAAGAAACAAGGGCAGCGCATGCGCAACTTAGACATGAGGAAGCATTGTTGCCGCTGTTGCCGCTGCTGTTGTTGCATCTCTAATGCACCTGATAAGCATCTGGAAGCAGCAGCTGGCAAAGGCAGCATCTCGAATTGCCTAGCTCGAAGGTGGGCAAATGCTACTCCACTTGAAAATCGCAACATTTCAGCGTTGATTTCCGCAAACAAAAAATGAGAAATAAAAAGACACAACTCTCCTGCAGTTTATTGTGTTGTGTGTTGGCGTTCACTTTCTGGACTGTGGATCAGGGCAAGACGTCTGGAGTGGGGTGGGGGGAGTGCACACAAATCAGGCGCTGATCTATGTGGCAAGCAGGGAAGTAGGTTGCTCTAATGTGCTGTGACGCTATCGCAATGCTTATCTACACTCGCTGTCATAATACAAATTCTCTCTCCTCTCTTCTTCTGCCCGTCAAATGCTGCTCTAATCAATTTCAAATGGCAGTCGCTGTTGTGAGTCGTGTGCCGCTTTCAGCTAATCAGCATTTGGCAATCTTTTTGAATATATTTTTCCATATGGCCAACGCTTCATCTTGTGGAGATTAGACGCAGCAGCAGCAGCAACAACAAAAACGTGAACTGTTAGCGACAGCAAACAAACTCAATTGTTGCAGCAGCATGCTGCCAGCAACATGTTGCTATTTTCATGCATAATTCTAATAAATGGAGTCTAACAGCAACATTTTTATTTTGATGTAAGTTTAGTTGAACAAAATTTAAGTACAATAATTAGAAAAAATATATTATATATTTACATAGTTGTTACACATTTTTTAAATACTATACAATTTTTGTGATACGAAATGGATGGCGACCACGGTGACAACAAACTGGCAAAGCTTTATATGTTGCTGCAGCTTGTTGCGGGCAACATGTTGCCAATTGGAATACATATAAATCACAAGTAGTGCCGTCGTCGTCGTCGTTTGCGTCTAGCCCAGCCCAGGCACATCAATTTTTATTGCCGCAGGTCATGAGCAGCCAATAAAACGAAAAAGCATTTTCGAATGCATTTTTCGCCCAATATATGTATTTATGAGTACATCGACTGATTTCCTATATAGTATGAGTATGAGTACTATATATGAGTAGTCTATCGATTCGATTTTAGCCGTTTGTTTATATATACAATTCGATGACCTGGGCCCAGCCCCCAGTGCCATTTATCATTAAGAGATGATCATCATTAAGAGATGAGTTTAGTTTATTGAGTGAGTGGGTTGACTATCGCATGCTTTGCTTCTCTATTAGTTCTACCCGCTTTCTTCTTTTGTGTACATCTTTTTTTATATACTCTGTGTCGTGTGCCATTGTCTGACAGGGAGTGTGTGCGTGTGTGTGTATGTGTGAGTTCCCCAGTTACCATTGCATTGTGGCATGAAATAAGTTGTTAGTTTTACTTCTTTTCTGTTTCAACTTGGCCGCAATGCAACTGAGACATTCTGTGTGTGCATGTGCATTCGAAATCCCAATCCCAAAGCCACAATACAGTACAGTTCGGGTAGATGTAGATGTGACCCCCTTGTGTTCAGCCATCCTTTGAGCCAGGACATTTATTCTCCCAGCTGCTTGCCACACATGAGTCGGCACGTTCACGAATTTGAATTCAATTTCGGTTGCTCCCAGGGCACCTTTAGCTAGGCCTCGCCATTTCCCCTCCAGTGACCTTTTTGGCTTCTATTTTTACATGGATTTTGTGTATTATAAAAAAAAAGATGATAAAAAATGAACTTGAAATTGTTCTTCTCTGTTTCATGCTGCAAAGTCTGGGCAATCTGTTATATTTCTTTTTATATATCACATAAATGAAGTGACCCATTTTGGAACTGTCAGTTTTATCAGAAATATTAACGGCTCGTTAATTGTATTTATTATCTTTGGCTGAAGCTTTTAATTGTGTGTGACATTATTATTATTTAAATATTTATTTATTTAAATGAGGTTTAACTAAATTATATGCCACATTTTATTAGTTCCATATCTGCGATTCGTTTGTGTGCGGTGAAATAATTAAGATTGCATTTCGTTAATTGCATAAAAACCAAATGAAATGCTATAAATATTTAACACGCACATTTTATTACCTCTGTTTCTGCTAAATTTATTTGTACAAAAGCAATTTCATGTGTTTAATTTAAAGCATAGAAAATGTTGCATGGATATCCGCCATATCTGGTTTATATATCCGTTATTATGCAGAGCACTCACGCATGAGATTCCAGATTCTTTTTGTGCGCTACATTCAAAAGTATGGGGCTTATTGCATTGGAGTATCATGCCATTTTATATTATTTATTTATTAATCTTAACAGCAGCTTTTTTTTATCCATAAAGTTCAATTTCTGGGAAAAAAAGGTTCCAATTCGAGACTGAAAATATTTACTTAAAGCCTTTCCATATGCCAATTATTTACCGTAGCGCATCAATCAATTCGATATGATCTGGTTTTTGGTGTCCATCTGTTTTTTGTTTCGTGCACTTGACAATTTTGACATTTGTTGGAATTTCTGTCAGAGAATTGCACATATTTTACTGCATTTTTCACACACATTTCTCTCTCAGGTGACAAGGAATTTTTTCATAAAATTTATTGTAGAACAACAACAATAACAATAGCATAAATAATTGGCAACCGAGGAAGAGGCAACGATGTTGGAATTCGTAATAAGCCAAAGCTTTCGCCCATCGATTCGCGTGTCGTGTCAGTCGATCGTTTAGTGAGCCCATTTTAAATTGTCAACACTTGGCATGAAAAATTAAATAAATTTAACGAAAAATACACAAAAAGTAGAAAAGAAAACAAAACTAAATAAATGCTGAAACGCTTAACCTACATTTCAAAAACAGCTAATTAAATTGCCTGGCGGAACTTTGTCAATAAATCAAGAACTTCCAAGCGAACTATGACATAATATAATCCCCCTTGATGTTCTCGACATTCATAAATTAGTTCACGGACTCGGAGAAATATGACAAAATACTCAGATCATATACATATACTCTCACTATGTGACATAATTTACTGTCACCTTTTGGTTCAGTTTCAACCTTCAGATCATAACAAATGCTGCGGGTTTGTCAGCCTGCCAAAGAAACAATTAATAAACAATTAGATGAAAGCGAAGTCTCAACTTATGCTGTTGCAACAAGTGGTCGGGCTTTTTTACTACATTGAAATTCAATGAAACTAATTCCGATATATGTATTCTTGTACTCAAATTGCTTTCTATGCTGGCAGATGACTAATTTCGTTGTTAAAAATAAAGCCCCAAGAAAATAGCCTAGGAATATTGCCAAGAAAATTGGCACGCTTCTTATTTTACGCACACAGAAAAAAATACACCAAAATAGCAGAGATAGGCAATGATATAATACTCTCGGAAATCATTTATAAAAAATATATACGGCAAGGAATATTGTTATTTATGAGCTAGCCAATTTACTAGGTGTTTATACATTTATTTATAAGATATATTAGTTCCATTCAGATACGAATGGTATTTATCAAAAGCAATTATATTATTTTTAAGTGAATACCATTCTGTCAATCGTTACTTAGCTTTTCTACAATTTATTATACTCTCTGTTAGGGTATGCGTATTCTTTTAGCCAAGAAATAAAAGCGAAAACTAACAGAAACTTTGCGCGAGTGTGAACCAATTAACCAGCTGAATTATGGTGAAAATGCTTTAGACTTATCGTGATTTAGTTGCATATACATGTATCTGTATAAATACTTAGTATATATTATATACAAGTAATGCTATCGTTTCTCTAGACATTTTCCTTGTTGCTTTGCCAAAAAAGCCAAACGACAAAAAGTTGTGCATTTATTACAAATTGAAAATAGAAAGTGACGAAATTGCAAGAAGTAAAAATAAATGTCTTTTAATTACTAATGCAGCGTTTAATAATTTGCATATTTAACTCAAATTTATAATTCTTAAGACAATTTTAATGCTACATTTGCCAATTTAATTGTCAACATTCACATTCACATTTGAATTTGAATTTTTGTGTTTTCTTTAATTAAACTCGCAGATGTATAAACAATGTTGATATCATCGGCCACAAACATATATTTAGAATAATTTTAACGACATTTTTTACGACTGGGAAAAACTTGTGATGTTTAGGTAAAACGTTGAACACGTTGGACGCCAAATTCTGTAGAAGAACTCGACGGAATTATGCATTAAAATTGAAGTAACTACTGGGCACACCACTAAAGTGGTCCAACACCATGGGAGCAAGCTTTAATGATCTCGAGGCATATGAAAAAATAAAGAAGAGAAACTGGTAAATGCTGCTAGCATTGGGCGCCAAAGTCTTTGGCAATTGTAATAGAGATTGTGGCAGGGGGCACATGGAAGCCATAAAATAAATAACTCTGTGTGGCACATGGGCGCCTCAGTTAATGAGCGTTCCCCTCCCCAATTCGCTATCTGCCAGACTGACTGACGGACGACGGACGACGGACTGACTGAGATGTGAACTTCCGCTGTGTGGCAGGAAATGCAAATAAACAAAAAAGAAGTCGCTCCAACTAGTCCGTCTCGGCAGTCTCGGCAGACTAAAAGTTCGAGCACATTTTGTTGGCCACTTTGAATTGATTTTTATGGCCACGCTCGTAAGTATTTGGTATTTATGCACGCCCGCAATTTGTATACGCATTATAATCTACACAAATAGCGTCGAGTACATGACAGGTCCCTCCTCTCGCTCTCTCTCCCTTGGGAAAGCAAATGCCAGGGGGCACTGTGTTTATGTAAATGGATAGTCGGGAGCAGAAACGAGATGCCACACACGAGGCTATAGCCGAATCCATAACCAGGATGCGCTAACATTTCAACGGCAAAGCGGATGCCTTTAAAGTTTAAATGCAACAACCTTTGAAATAAACATTAAAAATAAAATTAAACTTAAGGTTTGCCGTCGCGTTGTCTCGAGTAGACTGAGGGGGGAATTTCCCCCGCCTCTTAACGCTTATATTTGGCTTATGCTGGCAACTCGTCCTCGTCACTGCAACTTGATTATGCTTTATGGCCAAGCTAAAAAGCTACTGGACCATGCCCAGAGGGGCGTCCGCATCCCCAGAGTGGTTAAGCCCTAGCCAAACTTCTCCACGCCCACCTTCCACCTCCAATCCCCCACCGCTTGCAAAACTTTTTCACTGTCCCAATTTATGAATTCATTTTTTTTCATTTCACTTCTTTGCCTTTCGGCTGCTTGTTTTTCTTCCATGTCCGTGTGTGTCTGTGTGTGTGTGTGTATTTGTGTGTATTTGTGCGCCTGGACGTTGGCTTTTTTCATTTTAATGCGCAAACATTAACAGGCAAGAGTTTTGGCTTTATTATTGCTCATTTGCACAGCCGCGTCCCGAGTTAAGTTAATAACAACATGTTGTAAATTTCATTTGCGCGGCCAAAATAAATAAGTATAAAGGAAAACCCTCTTCAACATGCATAAAGCGCCATCTATTGACAGTTGGATTAAATACGGGTGGACTAAAATAATTTTTTAACAACTCAGCATCATTTTAAAAAAAGTTTCTAAATATTCTTTTAGGATCATTTGTTAATTTTTCACATTTTCATTTTGATAAATTTCTTTTTAATTGTCATTTACATTTGAGTCAAGAAATTAACTTAAATAAAGCAGCAAACAAACCTTTCAACTACAATGAAAAACAAATGAAAAACTTTGTTTCCCGTAAAATTCAAGAGTTTTCCTTGTTTGTCTTTCCCTTTTTTGGCACTTTTGGGATTGCCCAACGCTTCAGTCTTCTGCTTTTTGAGTTCTCATTCTGCTTTGTTTTCGCCCAAGTTTCAGTGCCTGTTTTTCGGGTGTTTCTTTCGACAGGTTCATGAAAATTCAATAAGTTTTTCAGCTAAATGAATTTGGCTTTTAATGCATACACTTCTCTAGCAGCTCTTTTTGTGCATTTCAATGTGTTTTCTGTATTTTTTTTTGTTAATTCTGTTTTCGTTAACGTTGGGCTTCATAAGTTTTAATTAGCCGCATTTTATGCGAGTCCATTTAAATCAACTCAACAGCAAGCGAAGAACAGGAAAAAGGAAAAGCAAAAGAAAACGAGACAAGGAACAGGAGTACAACTCGTACAACAAAAGCAACAGCGATAAGCCATTAAAATTGCAAAGGAAAAATCCTACTTGAATAGCTGAAAGAACGTATATTTTTAGCATAGAGTGTGAGAAATTCAATTAGCCTAAGCTTAGCCATCGAGTCGTAGCCAATCCTACCCTTAACTATAGCATACATAGTCTATAGTTTATGGTTTGGGTCTCAATTCAGTTCATATCTGGTTGCACGCTGCGCTTCCGCTTGTCGCTCGTTTCCGTTTCCTGTCGTGCCCGTCCTCAAACAGTTATTCCTACATCTATACTTGGGCAAATATTGAAACAACTGATTAGTTTGAGTGATTGTTGTTGCCATTGTTGCCCGCATTCGAAACAATTCGTCAACTTAGCATTATTGCACTCGAAACCATATTGCAATATTGAGATATTCATGGCATTTAATTGATTTAATAGGCTCAAGCAAAATATCTATGCGATGGTTGTCCATTGATTTTGGCATGCAAAACTCTTCAAAATACATTCAATCCATTCAATTGTGGTTTATTTATTCATCTGTGGGTGGGTGCGTGTGTGTGTGGGTGTGTGTAAGTTGTTCGTCCAAAAGTGTGCATATTATTGGGACTAGCCACAGTTCAGTTAGTTTATTTTTATACATTAAAGTAGAACAGTAAATTATTGATGAAAATAATAAAATCTTTGATTCAAATTCTAATATTATTGAAATATTTAAAAATATGTAAGTTTACTTTTTTTTTTGGAAAAAGATCTACTTTTAAAACAGTTTTTTAATTTGCTCTTATATAGATTTTCGAATTAACTTTAAAGAATTCCTGTTATAGAACTGAAATACCAGACAAAATTCGAAAAGTTTATTCAATTTAACAACGCACCCTGTAACATTTTGATATTCACTTTCATTTCCCAATGAAATTTGTATTTGATAGCAATGCTACTAATTATAATTATATTGCCAATGCAAATCGACTCAGTTTTCAGTTACTGCTGCTGCAAAGTCTGCGACACGTTTTAGCCACAAGAATTGGAACCGTTTGTATGTATAAATGTCACCAAAACTTAAATGCGAGTCACAGACGTTTTCCTAATGGAATCACAATTTCTTCTTCTTTCTCACACACACTCAAACACACACACACACACACTCAACACACATAAAAGTTAAGCCAAAATTTCTATATTTTTGATGTTGTTGTACAAGTTAACTGCAAAAGTTGAGCGAAAATAAAGCGACCTCTGCTCCGGTTTGTGGGCGTGGCAACCGAAATGGAGAGGGAGCGAGAGACAGAGATAGAGAATTTGGCCAAATTGAACTTAATCAAATTGGTAGAACGTCGAGCAGCATTTGAGCATTTTGCACGCTTCGTTTTGTTTTTGGTGCGCCGCCAAGTTGGGCCAGACATTTTAGCCCTAATGGCAAGGGCCACTTTAGGTAGTGGGGGGAGACAGGGGAAGACAGTGGAAGGGGAAGACCAAAGGCAAGTGAGCATGAAATTTGAAATGACGAATTGTTGTCTGTGACTATTTATCGTTGTTAGAGCTACAAAAATACCCTGTAACTTGTATCCCATAAAAAAAACCTCTTTACGAGGTAAAAGTCTAGTGACGAAAACATTTGCATGCCCCAAAATTTCTGATATCCAATTTTGTGACGAATAATATTAAGTTTTACACATAAATTATTTAAAACAAAATTTTGGCACTCGGCACATTGCGCTAAAATGTATCAATTCTTCATACCAAATAAAATTCACTCACTGTTTTGCGCAGTGCCGAATGCAAAAGTTTTGTTTTAAATAATTTATGTGTAAAACTTAATATTATTCGTCACAAAATTGGATATCAGAAATTTTGGGGCATGCAAATGTTTTCGTCACTAGACTTTTACCTCGTAAAGAGGTTTTTTTGATGGGATATCAGAAATTTTTGAATAAGACATCTGAAATTTTTGAAATTGCAATATTTTTTGACAATATAGCTTTGTCAACTTTGATTATTGTTTGTACAAGCTAAAACAAATTGTCTGGCAACACTGGTCCCCTTTACAAACACACATTCCCAGCGCAAAAGCTATCAGCACTCTTAAACTCTGGGTGCTATGACACTTTGCTGCTGCTGTCCTATTCCCACTCTAAGTAAAATGTATATATTCAGCTAACAGGTAATTTCCATTTCGCTGCAAGCAGTGCCTAAGAGCCCTTCGAAATACCTTTTCAACGGTATATAGATCGCATCTGTAGCTTCTATCGTTTGGATGCTATGGGGGTTTCAATTTTAGCGGTTTTTAGCGATTTCCCGCTAAACTAGCGATTTTTCGAAAAAGTCGTAGAGCAAACGTTTCTAGATTTTTGAACAGGAACAAGTCCTCATTCAAACATTTAAGCTTAATTAACGATTTGATCCAAACAAACACACAGACAAACAGACAGACTGACTTTTCATCTCATTTTCGGAAGGCCCCTAAAAATTTCAAAATTAATTATCTTTCGAACCAGTTGTCCGATTTCATTGATCGAGGTGTCATTCGACGCGTATTTTTAATGAGAATTGTAAAAAATTCAACAAAAATTCAAAAAGGCTCCAACGGCCCCATTAGCTCCAATAATTTAAATTTTTTCCCTCCCACTTACACCTGTTTATCTCACGAACCAGGTGAGTTTCTAAAAGTCTTAGTATGCACATTTGTAAGTTAGGTTGATACCTTTCGATCGGTATATAACTCGACCTGATCGGACAGTCATAGCAAATCTTCCATTCTTCCTGTGTATATATGCTAGTCGCCTTCGCACCCTTCGTGCTGCTTTCGTCACTAGCGCGGACTGCCGTCCGCAGTGATGTTTATATGTTAATTCAACGGATAAAGTCTATTTACTTGGGTAATCAAATAAACCTTTCTAAGCTGCTTTATAAAAGCTAAAGGCATTTATTTATATTGTCTTTTATTGTTTAGTTAGAGCTTAAGATGTATTATTCACTAAACATTTCCCTAGTGCTTGACTTAATTTATGTTTAAATTATTTAAAGTGATTAGGGCACTTCCCAGGGGAAGCGTCTCATGCTCAGGCCTTTGGGCCATGGCTAAATGTTGTCTACATTACAGTTTACGGCAGCAGCAGCCTTAGTTAGAGTATGTAAACAAAACTCTTTTCTAATTGCATTTGAGTGCAATTTATAGTTGAGAGGATTCTATGCTAAACTGACCTACAAATTATGCAGTGCGAAAAGTGCTGCTAGGCTGCCCCTCTCTCTCTTTCCTTTGCTCTCTCTTTAACTGTTGCTACTTCTTCCAAACTAATTGAGTTGTTGCCGTGTTCAGCAGCTGCAGTTGCAGCAATAATGCCAGTCAATTAAGTGGCTAAGGGTGAATCTAAAGCCAAAGCCTAAGACTGAAGGCAACATCTTCCAACAATTTGAATAAGCGCTAAAATACGTTTTCACGTGACCTAATTAAACGGTGAGAGAGGGAGAAGGGAGTTGGGGGAGGGGCACAAAAGTCGCATTAAACGCTTTAATTACAAATTGTTAGAGTAACAACAACAATGAGAATTAAGAATTGTCTTCAGTTTCCACTTCCGCTGCTAACAAGCGTATCCTTGTTTTCTTTTGTTTTCTTTTGTTACTTGTTTTTCTTTTTGTCCATCTTTCAGACTCTTTTGTCCCCTCTTTTATCCTTACTTTTCTCTTGCTGGCCTTGTCTGTGGAAGTGCCACTGCCGGCTTGGCTTTAAGCACCTGCAGCTCAACAACCTGCCGTTCAGCCATTTCAACAATTTTCCCATATATAAAGCGAAAAACTCTTTTAGGATATATATAGCTATTATACTATATATATTTCTCTGTTTATTTTTATTATTCAAACGAATTTATTTCTGTTCTGAGAGTTATGTTTGTGTGCGTTGGCGGCTCGGAATGTTTGTAAATTGAGTGTTAACCCCTCCGCAATTCATATACTGTGGTTGATGACCAGCACCAAGAGCACTTACAAACGTTAACTGGGTCAGAACACAGCACACAGTGAACAGTGCATATATAGAGATTATGGCAGATGGACATATATGTATGGCCATGCATGTGCAATATCTGTGCCAGCCATTAGCCTAGGCAGGAGATCATCTTTTAAGACTATAATTACTCAACATGTTGGCACGTGATGTGCATGAAAGCAAACTAAAAGTTACTCAGCTTTGAGATATCTTTCAGTGCATGGACTATTAAATAAACATTATTAAATATTTAGTAGTATGTAGTTATGATTTGGTCAGAGAAGAGCTCGAATTAAGCAATATGGTTTATTGTGCTTTAAATTTGAAGACATTTATCAGCTCAGCTTTTAGATATCTCTCACAGCATTACATATTAAATATTAGTGTGTATTTGGTTGTTTTTGAAGTCTATAAATACAATAAGTTATAAAGTACAATAAAGCAAATCATAACTATTATTGATTACTAATTCAATTCAACTTCCAGGGACTTAATTATTATTTTATAGAAAGATAACAAGTCAAGGAAAAACATTTCTCATCTCATATAACTCATATATTTATAAACTTATTCACTCAATGTTCTTGTCCATTTGTTGATTTAAGTTCGTTTAACTCAATATTTGCTTACTAATCGCACTAAACTGGGCTATTTCAGCTGCATAAATTGTTTTCACAGCTTGTTAGATGCGCACAAATACACAAACATACACATGTATACGCATCCGATATATGTTTCCCGTTTATTCATGTGTATTTGCTGTACATTCA
The DNA here is from genome assembly GCA_037043405.1 of Drosophila subquinaria. Lineage (NCBI taxonomy): Eukaryota > Metazoa > Arthropoda > Insecta > Diptera > Drosophilidae > Drosophila > Drosophila subquinaria. The sequence continues at coordinate 89,032 of JBAMBL010000490.1, read as the reverse complement.
ATTCGTTGCAAGTGCTCCAAATTGGCCATGCGACATGTGGCTTGTGTCAGCTCCTAAACATGCGAACCAAATCGATGCGCCTAATTGGCTTTGGCCAATTCAGACGAACCGAAAGCCTGCAATACAAATACATGCATACATTTGGGTGTGTGTGTGTGTGTGTGTGCAACGACAACTGCAACATTTATTAATATGCGTGGGCTGATGCCGCACGACAAATAAACGCAACAACTTCATTAGCGATACTCGTTGTTCCCGTTTGCCGACTGATTGACTGATTATGGTCAAGTGTTCGATGTTGCCAATCGACCACCTCCCCCCTCCTCCTCCTTTGTAAGTTAATCATAGTGCATTTCGTTGTTGTTGTTATTTCAAATTAATTATCGCGCAACTCTAAACTATTCATTTATTTATTATGCACACGCCGTCGTCGCAGTCGCGAAGCTAATATTTTGTATTTTCGCATTTATTTTTGGCTCGTTTTCGGATTCTTTTAATTTTTATTGAAGCTCCATGCTAGCGTTTTGTTTTGCTTAATTGCGCGTGTTGCACGCGGCGTATGCGTTATATTCGCCATGCATTGCACATACGCACAGTTGTACAGCCTGCACGGATTGCGAATGGCAAATGCCGCCGCGTTGGCTCGAAAATCAACAAGCAAATATTTTGCCAACCCAGGCAAGGCACACAATTCTGCTTGTATCAAATGTTGGAATTTTCTTCAATATTTTTTTTTTGCTTGTTACATTTTCCTCCCCAACAAAAATGTTGGCAATTTTTTCTGGTTGTCCCGCTGCTTGTTTTACGAGTAGTTGTTGCTGTTCCGAAAATTGTGCCATTTGTCTGCATGTTAAAGGGTTGCTTTCCGTTTGGAACTTACCTAAAAAGAAAACAAGAGAAAATAGAGACAACAATTGATTAGATTAGTTATTCATAAGATTTATATTGTTAAATGGGAAGTAAAATATTCTGCCTGAAATTAGCTTTAACTAAATATTTGAAGAAAATGTCCAAGCTCAGCGTTTGCAGCTCTATGAATTCCTTTTGTTACTTTTAACAATAGACTGATTGTATTTTATTTCAATTAGATTGTATTATCTTACTTTGACCCCAAGTTCTTGAATAAATGTGCATGCATTTTTTTTGTTTAGCTGTCACTTTATCCAACAAATTCAAATTAAACGCTGTCACTGTTGTGATTCCATTTCGTGGTGTTCGGCGACTAGAAGAAAAGTATTCCATTGCAAGTTCCCAAAGCAACAGACAACAGACAAGAGACAACAAATGACTTTTCTACCGAAACAATGCAAAAATCTCTGACAAGTCAACGAACAACTCGAAAATGTCGCGACTTTCGTGCGGGATTAGCTTATAGTCAGGGGCAAACAACCCGTCAAAGAGAAGGGTAAGGAAGTGAGGGGAAATAAATGACAAAGGCAAGAAAGTTGAAGCAGCTGCACAAAGCAAATAAGTAAAACTAACAGAAATAAACGCGCAACAAAAGCGAAAAGAAGTCCAAGAAGACGTAACACAAGCGAAGCATTAAAAGGAAACGAGTGCAGTTGATTGTAATGCACTAAAAGATACCCCGCACACTAGCTGAAAAGTATGCTACTCAACAGGAATTTAGAGGTGTTATGTGGTTGACTAAACAACCCCGTTAGCACTATGCAGACAGGGTAGGCAACAAACACTGAAATTCCCTCGCACATATTTCAATTTTGTAACATTTTTGCGTTCTATTGTAGCTTCTTGTTTATGGCTTATACTATACATACGACAACTCGCAGTGCAGTCTTTGTGACTTTTTCCCTCTCTCACTGAATTGTCCCCTCTATTCGCCACATCGAGTGAGGGTGTCACAATGGAAAATTGCTTTAAAAATGCAAATCTGCAGTTGGGGCTTTTTAGTTGAGTTCGCATTTGTAAATGTATTTCAATTCAATTAACTATCAATTTAACGGTTCAGCAATCGTTTTAGATATGCTAATTTAATAAGTGCAAAGCCACAGAGTGAAATCAATTTGACATCAAATTAGGTAAAAAATGGCTGACAGAATTAGAGAAATGCTAATTACGAATGGCAATAAACCACAGCAATATATAAATAGAAATTTCAATTTGATTTTCGTTTTGATTCCCATTTCAATATTCGTAGGAAATGAGAAATGAGTATCAATGCGTACAATTTGCATAAACAGACGGACGGCCTTTTGATTGTGTTTTTTGGACTGAAAACCATAAACCAGACCAAGAAGAGCCCACAACTCACTCCACTAGCTGCTCGTATTTATTTCAAATGATTTATGAAATGAAAACCCCGGCAATATGTGCCGGAAATTTGTGCGTATTTTGGTATTTTGGTATTTTATTTTTTGATAATATTTCAAACATATTAAAAACACATTAATTTTGTATGCCAGCAGCATTGATAGCACTTCTTCTCTGTCGCACACTCGCTTTCTCTTTCTCTCTTGCACTGCCTTACGCCCGTATCGTGACAGCTCTAAGCTGGCAGAAATTGTTGTCATTTTTATTGCTTTCAGTTGACATTTCGGGTTGGCCATTTAATTCGGCAAAAATTGTTTTGTAAGGATGCCAAGGAAATGCAGATAAATGAATATACACACAAGTACTTTAAAAATGCCATTAAACTGAATATGAATAAATTGCTTAATTCATAATACAGAGTTGAGTGCATAAAAATACAGTTAATAAAGCACACAGCAAGAAGTATTGTCTATTCGCTTGCACTGCTTGCGTGTGAGTGAGAAGAGAAGATGATGAAGTTACAGCGAAACTTTGTAGCTGCATGCTCTTGAGAGAACTTAAGCCTTGCAGTTACTGCGCTCTCTTTGACCTATGCAAAGTGAACGAAGCAAATATTGCACGTGCATTAGTGATCAGCTTTTGTGTGTCTATCGCCTTAAGCCCTGCTGTCATCTCTCTCTGACCTATGCCAACTTAAGGAGCTATTGCAAATGGCATTGTTGTTGTCCCTTATTCTCCAACTAACAGCAAGAAATGCCTACACCTTAACCTCACTCACTTCTAACGCTGGAGTTTCCTATGCGTCAGCTTTTGTCAGTCCATCGCTTTAGGCTTTTTTTTACTTAAATTTCAAAGCAGTTACTGGAATTAATGAATAATTTATTTATTATTGTTCACACTTCCATAAGTACATAAATTAAATGAATGTTCGCACACCTTCAAAAGGCGCTTTACAAAAATGAAACCCCAATATAAATTATAAAAATTTCAAATTTAAACCATAAAATATGTTTTTATGACTTTCGGCAAAGTATTTAAGCCGGCAAAATATGGAAGCATTATAATTGCAAACACACACGCACAACAATTTCAATTTAGCATGCAAAATTCCATTCGACCATAAAACGAAGTCGCATAAAATGTTGTTTTTGGGTGTGCTTCAACCAAAAATTAGTGACAACGACAGTTACGAAAGTTGGTGAATGTCTCGCTGAGCGATTGAAACAAGCTCAAATTGCCAAAAAAAAAAAAAAACAAGCTAAAGTAACCCCAAACTCAAATCAAATATTCAGTTCGTGAAAGAAAAAGCCATAAATGCAAAAAAGAAACCTGTAAACAATCTTATGGCATCAACAGTTAAATCGAAAAGCCATACAAAATAAGAAAGAATAAAACATACAAAAAAAAACATCAGAGTTTATGCGCATGGCATGCGAAATTCAAGATCATGTTCACAAAACGCCCAAAACAATACAAACAAAACTATGGCAAAGCGACAACTGAGACAGAGAGAGAGAGAGGGAGAGAGAGAGAGAGAGAGAGAGTCAGTTATTCTGCATCGTGATAAGCGATCACGCATAAAAGTTAAAGTCAATAAGAAATAGGAAAGTGATAAACTAGTGGATACTCTGTATAAATATACTTGAAAATTACTTTTATTAGCTTCGCACAAAATTAGATTACCCCTTTGCAATTGTGCAGGGCATTAAAATCAAAAAGAACAATAAATAAAAGTTACCCAAAAGCAACACGAAGTTTGAATACTTAACACAATTCCCAACGGTGGCCAACATAAATTTAAACACATGTGCATTTAGGGAATACCGACACAGCAAAATAAGTACTATACTTATGGAATTATTCATTTTCGCTATAATTCTCAACACTTTAAGCTGCGCTGACTAAACAAACCTTAATAAACCTGTTGACAAAGTTATAAAAATCTTTCAACTGATTTAGTTTTAATTCTTTGAAATGTTTCCGCAGTTTCCCCTGATTTTTAATGAACTTGGCCAAAATGGGGGCCCAAACAATATACTTGAATATGGCTTGTTATTTTACGAGTAGTTATTTTAGGGCAGGCTGTAAAAAATGCAAAACGCGTTTTGGATTACGAGGCGTCAAAGTATTTTTTTGTAATTAATCCAACGAAGTGGCCATAAAAGCCGCCAAAAAAGTTAAAACCAAAATTAATCAAAGTGGAGAGGCGCTGTCTTGGTCTTGGCGTTCTTCAACTGTCAGCATGGGTCCACTTGATGAGTTTGGTTCATTGAATTAATGATGTAATGCTACATTTCAAAAAAAGGTAGGGGACAGAGGGGTATTCGCATTATAAATTTTATGGCAGGCTGAAAAATGTTATAAATATGCAAAATGATGTGAATGCTAATGATGATAATGATCATGAAAATGATGACAGCTTCTGTATTTATTTAAATGACTAACTTGGTCAACAAGCGAACTGCGTTACATTGAGAGTTTTTCAGTGGAAAATCATCGTTGTTTATCAGTCGGTGTTTATCTTATCAGAGTTGGGCAGAGTTTGTGTGAGATTGCCCAACTCTTCTTCTTTAGACAGTGGCCAAGTTGTGAGCTCACTTGCCTCTTATCTAAATCAACATCAACAGAAGTAAATTAGTCCAGAATACTCGAAAGTGAGCAACAATGACCCAAAAAGATTTACGAGTATTCAATTAACAATTAATTAAGTGGTGCAGAAAGCACAAGACAAGCAACAAAACTAAATCAATTAATTAGCTGATAATTTTCTTAAGGAATGATTAAGAGAATATCGTTGAAGAGTTCAGTTTTGATTTGTCGAATAGCTATCAATATCAAATGGAAAGCTCTAGAAAACAACTTCAACTTCACTTTTCTCAGTGTAATTGCCAATTTACTTGCGGACAGACAAAACCCACAAATCATGCACGGCTTTCTGATTTGTTATTACAACACATACCTTCAACTTATGAGCTTGAACTTTGATTCGTTTATAGAACAAAAGTCCAAGAACATGAAAAAAAGAGCTGAGCTCCCCGAATGACACTTCAGTTTAACGAACTTGCGATACTCGGCTTTATTATGGCCAGACACCAGTCTAAACAGAAATTGTCAAAGTCAGCACAAATCAAAAAAAATGAGAAACAAAACCCCAAAAAGGGCACGGCACCATAAAAAGACACATAATTAAGAACAAGACCAGAAATATTATCGTTTCGATTAAAATTGTGTTGTGGATTAACAAGAAAACTTCTCATTCCCAAATTCTAAATTGTTTGCAATATTTGGTTAGCGGTCATTGTTGGCCAACAAAGTTTAGATGAGCTGCAGTTGCATATTGCGATGGCCTCAACTCAGTTGGGTGTACTCTAATGTCTTAATTAAGCGCTGCACACAAAGGCAAAAAAGCAGCCAAAACAGCCAAGTTCAAGTTTATGAACGAGCAACGGGGCGTATGCGCAATGTGAGCACAGCGAGAAGCAAAAGCTACAACGGCTGGAAAATACTTTGTAAAGGAAACTAAAGACTCTGCGGGAGGTTTAAATAATGTATTACAAACAATTTTAAATTTTAAATGGAACTTTAGATTGTTTGTCTGCCCAACTAACCTTTGTGTACCCTTTAGATTGCAGGGTATTGAGTGTAAGCACTTGGTCCAGACGGCAAATGCCTTTTGGCTTTCAGTTCAGTTTGATTTATTTGAATGCCGCGTGGGTCGGAGGCAGCGGCACAAAAGGTCAAGGACGCGCCGAGTGGCAAGCTAAAAACATTCAGGAAATGTTGTAGCCAATGATGCTCAGACTGGGACTGGGAACTGGGACTGGAACTGAGGTTGAGACTGGCACTTGGCGATAATCAAGTGGCGCCAAATGCCAAGGGAATCGATTAGATTTCAGTCATTTATAAGGCGCATCACTTTCATTTTGCTTTATTTGTTGCTTTTACTCGTGTAATCGACGCTCAATCAAACGCAATTCAACGTCAACATATCGACAACAACATCGGCCGATCATCACATTAATGTCAACGTTAATGTCAACAATTTGCAATGCATCAAACCGGCAACAGAGGAGGCAACAGCAACTTCAACGTTGACGCATCCAGTGAGCCACCAAAATGCCAGCTGCAAATTGGAAATTGAAATCATATTCATTTTCGTGCTTCACGCTGGTAATGGCTACAAATTCATTTTTATGACCGTATTTCAAGTGATTTACTGCAATTTGTGGCATAATTAACGCAGTTCCGCCACATATAAAAAACAATTAAATATTTATACTTTCCAGTGATAATTATCGACATTAAAATTGCAAATCAAATCAGTTTTAAAACGGAAAGATATGTTAAACTTACATTTTCGCCACAACAGCTAACTGAATTAACTTTGCCCGAAATATATTATTTAAACTTTATATTCGTTTTATTTATAGGTCAGTTTCTGTTTTTAAATTTTGGCGAAACATAATCTCTTAGCTTTAATAACCTTGTCGAATCTGACGAGAGGAACAAGTTTTAAGCTTTTAATAAAGTCAGCAAAAATTTGCAAAAAAAACTGAATTGATTTTGACTTCCAAATCTGTAGAAAGCTGTCTTCGTATTTTTGTGATTTTTATTATCATTCAAATTTTCTAAGAGGTTACAAGTTCTTTATCTATTTTTAAAACACAAATTGTTGTTTTTGCTAAACTGCCTAAAAGTATAAATACGAAAACTAATCGAAGTGTTTAAATGGCTCAATTCAAGTGGAAGCACAAGTATTTAATGCAAATTCCAAGTCGCTTAAGCGATTAGCTAATTTCAACTTGTTTTTAACCACAAAAACAACAAGAAGAGCGACGACGACGCTTGGTTATCTAATCAGAGCTTAGTTGGTCGTATCTTTATCTAAACATTTACGCAATTAGCGGGCAATCGTTGAAAAGATGAAAGAACAGATGACACAAGTGCGCGCACATGAGAAGTGAGAATGAGACGGAGAATTTCATGCAATTAGCAGCAATTGCAAATTAATAATCGTGTCTCGTCCAAGGACAACAAGGACACTCGCACACACACACACACACACACACACGCAGGAGTCGACACTCACGTAACGTTGACAAACGCGCGACCCACTTAATAGAAAATGAGACACAGTGTTCGCAGAGTGGTGCTAGTGGTGCGGGCAGCGGTGTTCGGCTGGTTGCGTGGGTCGCAAAAAAAAAGTGAAAAAAAGATAAAACGAACCCATAACAATTTGCAAGCGGATGAAAAATGTATGTGGAGCAAACTTTAAATTCATTACACACACGCAAAGTCAGCATAGAGCGAGATGGCCTAGGGTGCGACTGAGAGAGGGAGAGTGCGAGCGAAAGAGATGTCAAATGCTGGTGACAACTTCACATGAACATGGGCAGGACTTGCGAGCCAAGTAAGTTTGCCAGCAGTTTGTTTAAACTGCGGTCACTGGGCAGGATAAACATGAACATGGCCAAAACCCAATTGCCCAGTCGGACTTTGTCCGCAACGCATGAGGCTGCTAAAACCCTTATTTCAATAGCGAGCGATGTTCTCGGAAAACCATTAGCTAAACTTAAATGTTTGCTAAGCGTTCTATTGACAGTACTCGTACATTGATGGCCAAAACTTTAATAGTCATGCGAACTTTTGCTTCGCTTCGGCAGCAGTTCCGCATGCATGACGTAGGCAAGTGGAAAGTGGGTGACATTCCTTACCTAATTGATAAGAGAACCGCTTAATAAAGTGTGTCATAATTGTAATCTTATAAAAAGTGAATTCGATTTTGTAGAGTCTATAGAGTATCTGTTTTGAGCATTAGATTGTAATTTTGTCAGTGTTTCTTACTGGGTGTTTTTTATTTGAATTTGTGCGTGTTTTGTAAGCTGACCTGCCCACTTCCGTGCACATTCGCACTTTCAAATGCGCACACTTACACTTACACTGAGGCCTCAAAGGACAGCCCAAGTCTACCAATCTAAAGAAAAATAAAAAAAAGAACGAACTGAAATTTCGTGCCACGCTTCTATTTACGCTTTTATCTCTATGCCCCACTCAAAGCGGGCCAAATCCCTTCCCCGCGCCCTCTTCTACTTATACCCTCTTTTTTATACAATTTGTATTTGGCCATTTACTTCTTCTATTTACTGGGTCTGCTTCTTGGCACTTCTTTGCTCATCATTATGTGTGCTTCGTGTTAACCTTGGCCCGAAGCATTAAAAGCGTGCCAAGTGCCCAAAACGGCAGCAGGAGTTGACGACTCGTGTCCATATTCCGAGAACTGGACACGTCCACCTGACGGCGACTGAGTACATTTAAAATTCGACAAACTGTTAACTAAAGTGCGAACCAAGCGATCCGCCAGCTCCAAAATCCAAGCAAAAGCTTCGCCACTTTTGCCCGTGTGCAAATTCCTGGGCTCAGCTTCGCTTATCGCTCCTCATTTCCCCTCTCTCTTCCTTCCTTCCTTTTCCTCCCATTCTCCCCGTTCTCGTTTCCTGTTGCTTCTGGGAGTTGTTGCATTTTTTATGCCATTGCTTATTTCATTTGGATTTTTATTTTTATGCTCCCTGCAAAATGTGTATTCTTTATTTTTTTGGGAACCCTTGAATGTATTTCGTATTCGCATCTCACATCTCACGTTCGCACACAAGTTTATCATATTGTCTTCTTGGTAATGTTTTTGACTCACTTTTATTTTCTACCGCGCATCTTCGACTTGTTTCTTTTTTTTCTTATTTGGTTAATGTCTAGTTAGTCTGCTTTGCCTTTTTATACTCTTAAATAAGGTACACAAGTAACAAGTATGAGAAAAATAAAATAGGAAACGGAAGTTTCTTTTACTTCGTACGATGAGTGCTGACTTTGTGCAACGAATTTATAATTATAAAATAATGCATAAGATAAACAGTTTTCATCCAAGCCTTAGCTCTACATTTTTTGGAATAAATTAAGGAATTTTATTTAATATTCAGCTATCTTATAAAAAGGATAAGCTAAGGAGTTTCATCAGTTGCTCGCGATAATAAACTAATATTTTAACAAATTTTCCATTGTTTTTCAGTTTGTTTTTCTAGGAAAATTTAAAATCAATTTCTAAAATTTTCAAGAATAATTTAAATGTTAAAGAAATTCAGTATTACAAGTATGATTAAAGTTTGCTGCATTTTCAAGTGTGTTTTGGATTCGTCTTTTGGTTTTTTATTGTTTTCGTATGTGGCATTTTTGTGATATCCTAAGTTGAACCAAAATTGCTGGCGAATGTTTTTAGTATTTCTTTGTTGTTGTTGTTTGTTTCGAATGCCTCCAACATTTGTGCAGGGCTTTATTTTCCTGTTGGCCGAAAATAACAGAAAACAGCAACAGCAGCAACAACAACGAAATCACGAAAAAGAAGGAAAGAAAACAAAATATAAAACACACACAAATGTATTTTTAGTGTGCTGCTAAATATCTAAATATATGCGCGATGGGACGAGCACCTGAATGAGGAGCCTGGCAAGAAATGTGCCGTCTACTTTTTTATTTATGAGCCCACCAAACGACGACGCGTTCGCCATTTGGCTATGGCCCGAATCTCTGCCACAACCAGATGAACAGCAGCAGGAGGTGAAGAAGGAGAAGGAGCTGCTGCTGCTGCTGCTGTTACTGTTGCTGCTGTTGCTGAAGGTCATTGCGAGTTTTGGAACTGCTCCGCCTGCTTTTCGGCAGCGTCAGTTAAATCGATTTTAACGATTATGCTTTTTTTTCTACCTGAGCCCCGCCAGCTTTGGACACACTCTGTCGACTTATGAATATGAAATGCATTTGCATGGTCAGCCAGCAACTAAAGAAAAAAACACAGCAGTAAATGTGCTTTTGATTGACAAAATTGTGGCAAGGACATGGGCTCATTTGTAGGCCCCTCTTTTGTAGACGGCGACATTAATTGATGAGCCAAGGACTTGAGCATAAAGAGAAAAGTCACTTAATTCACCAGCCCCCAGTGATGATCCCGTGAAACTTCAATTCAACTGTTCAACTGTTGTGTCATCTTTACAGCGCTTGATGCTCACAACTGACAGCTCATTAATAAAGGGATTTTAGCCTATAGACTCTATGGAGTAGAAGGAGGAGCAGGGAGCAGAGGGAACTGGCAATAACTACTAGCCAAGGCTAAAAGCACTTCCCATCCTGAGCTGGCCTTTTGTTGACGAGCTAATCTAGTACATAAATCTACTGTTTTATTAACTCCACGAAAGGCGATCAAAAAGCACAAAAAGCACAAACAAACCCTTTGTTGGGTACAGAAAGGGGCGTACCACGCTCTTGGGGGGCGTGGTTGTCAAGTGGACGGTCACACAAACAGAAAAAGGGAGCACAGTTCGCACCTTTAATTAGAGTGTGTTTGATGCACGGCTTTTGGAGATGGCAAAATGGACAAGAGTCAAGCTGATTGAAATCTAGTTGGCAATTTTTAGGTCTTATCTGCAGTTTTTAAGCAATGGAAATTATATGAAGGAATGCTTTGAAAATTTTTTATTATTTTTAAAAACTTTGTTGAAATATTTGTGGCTTATTTCAGTTCAAAAAGTTCTTTGATGTACAAAAAACTAACTTTATTGGTAATTTGCAGCGAAAACATCTAAATTTACCTATTATTAAACTCAGTAGTTTTACCAATGAAAATTAAATTTTTTAAGGAATTGTATTACACAATTTATAAACATTTTCTACTGAGAATCTAAATTTTATGGAATATTCAAGAACGCACTTCAAATATATTGCCCATTATCGGCACGTGTGTTTAAAACCTTTTTTTTTTGCTTTTTTTTTTTTGTATGTTAATTGCAAATTTGCTTCTTAACATTATTTTTGGCACTTGCTTATCAAGCTTGTATTTTTTCTGTACTTTTATGCTACTTAACTTTGTGTTAATAAATCATCTAAGTTGTATTTATGATTTTTTGCTTGACAGTTTCAAATTAAAAGTATTTCAAGTTAATTGCTTTTTCACATTTAACGACCTTAGGCTTAGGTGAGACTTTAAATGCACATTTTGCAAAATAAAAATCGCAAAAAGTTTACGTAATTTTAAGTAAAAATTCGAGCTCAAATTGATTGGCACTAACCTTTAGGGTTTCCAATTCAATTCTTCTGATTAGCAATTCGACAAATCATCAGCCCGAATTCCAATCAGCGTCGATGGAAAACAGTTGGTTCTTTTTTGGCACAACACAACAAACAATTTTCGATTTCGTTTTCGATTTCTAATTCACCGGCAAATTGGCAACTGGCGAAATGAAATGACCAAGACCCGACAATTCTCAATTTCTCGAGCACACGGTAAATATTGAAACTTGATATTTACTTGTGGACCCAAATCCACAGATTAAGCCAATTAGCGTTAACTGGGCGCGAAATAGCGAATTAGCCAACACACACGAGACACAAAACTTCAGTTAAAAGACCGCTTGCCGCAATGGGCCTAAATGAGATGGGCCCAAAGATAGCGCCTGGCTTAAAAGAAGGTGCCGCTAAAATTTCACCTGCAATTGTGAAATGCACTTGTCATGCGTTTTGTTAGTAGAATTTGTCGTTTTTAACGGCTCTTTAGAGGTTCCGTTCAAGTTCAATTTGCTCGTTGGCCGCGCGCACGTTCGGCCCCAGCGACAGTAAAATTGCGACTGTTCCAAGCACACGAAAACGCAAACGCAAAGCCAACAAGCGGCTAGCGAAGAACTTCGCTAGGCCGCAGAGCAGATACCCTTACAGCAATGAGTGGCTGTTAACAGAAAAGCAATTATTAAAAGAGTATACAGTCATAACTTAACATTAGCTTTACGTAATCGGCATACAAATCTACATTTAATATAGATTGATTAACAATTGCAAGCGAATACGTGATATATTTGCACATTAAAAATTAGCATATTATTATTATGATAAGCTGTATATAAATATGTATTTCAAAGATCATTTAAAAACTGACAGCTCAATAAAGTATACAACTTGTAGGTTCTTTGCAACGCTTAGCATATTTTGTGACGTAATTGCCATACCCTAAGAGAGCGTATAAAAAGCAAAAGCTGAGCGAATGCGGCCGGCTCCAATGTCGACGTCAGCAGCGGCTGTTGATGCTGTGCTATTGCTCTCGCTCTCGCTCTCTTTCTCTCTCTCTCTCTTTGCCTCTTCCACTCTCTGTGTCTTTTTGCGCTCTTGCGTTCAGTGTGTGATTTTGTTTTTGGCTTGAAATTCGCCGGCTCCATGTTTAGCAACATGTTGCAGCTTTTCTTATGATTTTGGCGCGTGCTTTGAAACCATGTTGCAGGGCTCAAAGCGCAACATATAAAATGTATTCGACTTTTTCTATTGCGATTTCTTGGTTGTTGTTTTTATTGGGGGCTGCGTGATTTATAATTTATAGTTTAGTTTATTTTTTTTTTAGGTGCGTCTGTTGCTTATTTATAAACACATTAAAATTTATAGTTGCCGACCCATTTGTGGCAGATTTTTTTGCATGAGATCAGCATCAACTAATTTATGTGCCAGCAGAGAGTGCGTTGTCGTCGCTGTTCCACATTGAATTATGGTTTCACCCGACAAACAAAAATTGTGTTTGTCTGCTTCAGGGCCACAAACACAAATGTTGCCTAGCACTTTCACACCCCAAAATGTTGCACCGGAACAAAGTTGCACAGCCAAACGATCGCTTTGTTTATGCCGACAATTTGGATTAGTCAGTTGTAAGAAACGGTGCTAATAAAATCCGCCAGCTCAATTTATATTCATAGAATTCGTCTAAGCAAACAAATGATGCAATATCGTGACGCTGTCCATTCGTTATACTTATTTATAAACATTAACGTATACGCCGCGTTGTCAGTGACTGTTTCAATGACAACACGAAATACATTTACAATATATGTATGTAGAATCTCAACTTGATCATGTAAAAGTTCTTATCTTCTTGTCAATTCAATGAGTAGCTATTGCATTCCTCCACAGTATGAAATCAACTTTGTTGTTTATTAAATTTCCGATGTTTTTACATCAAACTTTGCTTCAAGATCTGTACAACTAATTGCTGCATTTGCTAAGGTCCCTGCTTAATAATGTAAACAAAGCTTTCACAACTTTGGCAACTTGTTGCTGGGCTCGGGAACTCGTTTATAAAGTGACGTGATAAAGCGCAGCAAGAACAAGCCTCCAAAACAACAATAACACCAAAGCAAAGTGCTGAAAAAATTCGTTTATTAGCAAGTCGCATTTTGGGTGCTCTTTATTAATATAAAATATTTTGATAATCTCTGTAACCTTGTGAAACTTTTTATTATGCTTGAATCAGATACAGATTTCATTATGGCATCTATTTCCTGTGGATTTCTAAATTTATTTTCTTGATAGTAAAATTTAACATTCTGTTCTAAAGCTAACAAAAAATTGTTTCATAGAATCTTAGTTGACATTCATAAAAAAATTTTAGAAAAAGAGCATTAAAATACATAACAAACAAACACAATTCATTGCCTGACCCAATTATGTTTATTGACTTTAAAGTGGATGCTGGAAGGACAAACGAAAAAATATAAGTCTGGACAAATTGACGCGATTTCTGCCGAGACAGTTTATTATTTAATCTGCTGCACTTATGAGACGATAAACAAAGAGGCGACGCCACTTGTAACGTCTACATTGTAGAGAAGATGCAGTGCCGTTTGCAACAATGTTGCATACACAAATGTTGCTAATGGCCCGTTGGTTGAATGGTATCTGGAAATCATAAATGAATTTATGTTCATAAAGTAAACAAAAGTATCTTATTAATATGAGGCGCACACAACCAGAAAGTAGTTGAAACTAAACAAAAATTCTTTAATAGAACAAATTAAAAGGCAAATGAATTAGATCAATTTATGAAGCAGTTGATGGGCAGTGTGTGTGCATACAGGGTGCTCTGTGTTGTATGAATAACAGTGCTAAAAATAAATATGACAACAATAAAGCATAAACATGAACATCGACGTCATCGAAATGGAAATAAGTTTTGAAATAGTAGAAGCTCAGTAAAAACCGGTGGCCAGATGACGACAAGTGGTCAATCCACATCATCCGTATCCACATCCACCAGTTGCCCAAAGCGAGGAAGGGAGCCGTACGAGCAGAACACCATCTAGAGCAGGGGTGGGCGGCCTGTACTCTCGGAGTTAAGCAGCTACTCTCATACTTATTCGGCGCCGTGATGTCGCACACAAGCAGCTCGAGTCGAGGCGTCATAAATCAATTAGACACGGTCAGCTCGCGAACAAGCTAGCAACAACAACGCACACAGGCAGCTCGAGTCGAGGCATTAGCAACAACAACGCACACAGGCAGCTCGAGTCGAGTCGAGGCATTTTTGACACTTAAAATTTATGACCGTCAATAAAACAACAACAACATTGCAAAGGCGCAGTGTGTGCGCGCTACGCGCCGCGCCGAAGACCTTTTTTTTGCTCGCACATTATTTGGGTGATCGACAAGTAGGTAGACGCGAAAAAGGTTGTTGTTGTAGTTGTTGTTGTAGTGCTCCCGAGGTCAAATTTTGCGCCCACCCCTGATCTAGAGCAGGGGTGGGCGCAAAATTTGACCTCGGGAGCACTACAACAACAACTACAACAACAACCTTTTTCGCGTCTACCTACTTTGTCGATCACCCGAATAATGTGCGAGCAAAAAAAAGGTCTTCGGCGCGGCGCGTAGCGCGCACACACTGCGCCTTTGCAATGTTGTTGTTGTTTTATTGACGGTCATAAATTTTAAGTGTCAAAAATGCCTCGACTCGACTCGAGCTGCCTGTGTGCGTTGTTGTTGCTAATGCCTCGACTCGAGCTGCCTGTGTGCGTTGTTGTTGCTAGCTTGTTCGCGAGCTGACCGTGTCTAATTGATTTATGACGCCTCGACTCGAGCTGCTTGTGTGCGACATCACGGCGCCGAATAAGTATGAGAGTAGCTGCTTAACTCCGAGAGTACAGGCCGCCCACCCCTGATCTAGAGCGTGGGCTGCCTCAATGGGCGTCGACATTGAACCGATGGCGCCAACTTTTGCATAAACAACAACATTACACACAGCTCTTACATTAGAAGCATGAATATGCCCCGAAATGCTCCGAAATGCCGACCCGCAACGAGCTGAAACAAATTACAATTTGATAGTTTCTGATACTGTGCCGAGGTCAGCATTTGGTGTTTCTCTTGATGGCATTGATTTCCCCAACACGACACGCGTTCCTGCCCTAGACTGTCTGTCCAATTAATGTCTAGCATCGAGTTGATTTAAGCATTATTTAACAGATTCTTCATTTTGATCTTGAACCTTACGCAACACTCAAGCTAATTTATTACAAATTAAATATTTTGTGGGACCCACACATTTTCCCATTCAGTAAGAGATCAAATAATGTCAAAGGAAGTCAAAAAGTATGCTCAAAATTCTATCTTTAAAATAATAAAATATTTAGTCCTTTCAGCTTATTTAAAAAATATTTAATTTTTGATTAACATTCCTTAATTCTTATGATTAAACATTATGCTAAATATAGTACAATTCGATTGTTTTTAACTATTTCCAGTTTCATGCTCCAAGTGCGCCAGATGTGCCAAAAGTTTTCCATTTTTTCGCACATTCCAACAAAATGAAGAACAACAGCCACATTCGGTTGGGGCTTCGCTCCAGTAAGAAAAAATCTTAAGGAACACTCCACCTCCCTCCTCGTAATTGGGTCAAATTAAGCGCTAAATAGTTTCACAAAATAGAAAAAAGAAGAGAAAAGAAATAGAGGAAATAAAAAAAAAGAATAGATGAAAATGAAAAACTAACATAAATTGAAATGCCTGCCATATAAATAAACAATGTTTTGTATGCACGCTGGCATAGAATTTAATGGGATACGCAAACTTGCACTTGTTGCGAGACTACAGTCGATACAGTACACGAGTATGAGTATGAGTATGTATAAATATACATAGAACCACCCACCCACCAGACAGCACACAACAGCTAACAACCACTACCCGGCCACGAGCCAAAAGTCAGCACAATTCAAAATTGGCCAACGAGACGCATCAGCATCACATAGTACATGTCGAAAATCCCGCTCATCCGATCTCTCCGGCATTTTCCATATTCACATCCACATCCATATCCCATTCCGTGCATGTTAAATTCGCCGAAATGCGTGCCAGACATAAATTTCGCATATAAAAATCAAAACTTATGTAGTACGAGCATTTGCTAAATTCTGGAACCGAATATACTTATTTCAGCTGAAACTGAAGGTCAAAGAATGCATAAATGTGATGCGTCTCTTGGCGTGATTCACTGCCCCACTGAATAATATGCAAATGGGTAATAAAAATGACAGACATACTGAGATGATTAATACCGTTAACAACCCTGTGTGTGAACAACATGTTTTCAATTATGCAAGAATTTAAGAAACTAAAACCAATAACATTTAATATTAAAACTGCAAAGCAGCCGCAATCTGGCACATTTTATAATCAAAAGTAACAATTTAAATAATATTTGATAAGATATGCGCATTATTTGATATACGAGATTTCACTTTGACTTCCCAGGTAGATGCAGATTACAGTTGTTGCAGTTATTGCAGTTGCAACGCAGTGTAAATGCCACTTAATTGGTTTTCGTTGTTGTGCGTCGATTGGCGCTAATTGAAGGCAACTTGTTGAGCCACTAACTGGTCAGTTAACAAAAGACAGTCAACGCTCAACACTCAAGATTGAAGATTGAAATTATTGAAAACACTGCAAAATGCCAGCGGCAGTAAACAAAGTTTGTCGTTGGCTGCAAGTTGCTGCAGTGCGTGGCGCCTCCAAGGCCAGTACAAGAGAGTGAAAGAGACGCAAAGATTAAGGAGA
Organism: Drosophila subquinaria; assembly: GCA_037043405.1. Taxonomy (NCBI): domain Eukaryota; kingdom Metazoa; phylum Arthropoda; class Insecta; order Diptera; family Drosophilidae; genus Drosophila; species Drosophila subquinaria. The sequence continues at coordinate 71,863 of JBAMBL010000490.1, read as the reverse complement.
GAGAGAGAGAAAAAAGCTTCTTATAGTCAGGGTGTCTGCCTCTATCAGTGGTCTCCACAGCACTAATTGATTTTCATTCATTTGTGGCATTCACTTCTTTGGCCTGCGGCTTTGGGGCAAACTAAAAAAAAAAAATGCTGATAAAAACTAGAGCTACAATTTGTTGCTTTAAAATTGCCCAAAAAATTAGTACTAGTTTATTAATTGTTCCAAATTTTTTTGAATGAAATGAAGACATTAATTTTAATTGTTAGTTGACACAGGGTTCAAGTTCAATTAGACAGTTTGGGAAAGATTATAAAAATAATCATGAGAGTTGAATGAGAACTGTGAATAATTCAAAAATGTTAAACATTATTTTTATATTTATAATGTAGGAAATTTTAGGATAGAATTAGTTGCATATATATTTAAGCCATTTAGAAAGCTAATATAAAAATGCATCAATTATAAATACAAAAATCATTTTTATAAATCTCAAGCTCTCAGACAGGAAATTTTTAAATTATTCTGATGAAATTCTGCCTTGAATGGCGGGAAAACTAGCTGAAGTTCTATTTAAAACTAGTTCAAGCGCGAGAAAGAAAAGCGAAAAATACATAAAAAACAAGGAAAACAGACTCTGGATTTTACGTCTAACTGTTGTATAAATAATAAATAAACAATGAATAATTCTTGAATGGGGCTGTGACAAGGTACTCGAGAATGTCAATTGTATACAGTAATTCAGTTAAGAGCTTGTCACCATGAATGACAAAGTCGTCAATGAAACTCAATTTCCTCTCACATCCCTTTAAAAACAAGATTTGCATATGAATCACCTGTGTATTGCTGAAGTTTATACATTGAAAATATGACTAACCACTGGAACAAAATTAATACAAATTTAAAATTTGTTTAGCAAAACGAAAATATTATTGACACACTTAACGACAGACATGAATATGAAAAGGAAAATGGAAGTGGAAATTTGGTAATCAATTAAAAGCTTCATCTATTATTTATGCACTCGCAAATTTTGCATATTGAAATCATTTTACTTTCGTTCATTTGGCCAATTAATCAAATGTTTTTTTAATTGGCAAGTGGCGAGTGGTGAATGTGCGCCTGAAATTTGCCCACAGAGATAAACAGACAAATTGGCCACAAACTGGCAATATCACGTATACGCCGCATTGGACGCGCCTCCCATACGACCGAGTATTCCCCCTACACGACAACGAGTGAAATTTAATTAGTTAACTGAAATGCGAAAATTAGCTGCAGTTCACCCAAAATAATTGCGTTTTGCTGTTTGGCTGCACTGAAATTTTGCAAAAGCATTAAAGATGCAAGCGGAGTCGCAGTCAAATTACCACGAACCGTGTCAATGACACATTGCCCAAAAGACAGCAATAACAGACGAGCAACAACATCACCAAAAACAACGACAACAACAACAACTGCAGCAACACCACATTCACCATCAGCAATAGCAACAAAATTGTCAGAGCCGCAAGGCAATTGTGACCAAAACAAAACCACAACTGCGCCCAGAGTCCTCTTCCCCTCCCCTCCCCTTCCTCCACCCTTTATGCTCCACTGCCTCTGTTGGCCACCTCTCTCTGTAAGCCTCCCTTGCACCACCTTTGCCTACCTCCCACCAGCCACAATGCCATTGCCATTTGCCTTAATGACTTGCCAATTCTTATGCATATTTAATTTTATGCTTATGCTCATGTTTGCTTTATGGAAATCGGAGATTTTGCCCAAAAATGAAAATGAAAATTTCATGTAAGAGCCAAAAACCACATTGATGTCTGCACAGTGGTGCAAGCAACAAGTATTTCTTTATAAAAACAAGTCAGGATAATCTGTAGAAGACAATAAAAATCTCTTATTCCATAAGAAAATTATGCGAAAGAATTCTTCTAAATTCATTAAATTAAATTATTATTAATAATTATATTTTGTAACACATTTATAAATTTTTATTAATATTTAAAAATACTTTTTTGTTACCCACTGTGCAAAGTTTTTATGTATGTGCCTCTTGGACATGTAACACATTTTTTGGTCTGCACTTTGGACTTTGGTGGCGAATATGCAAATATTGTTAAGGTTGAAATGTGAGAAAAGCATTTCGAATAAAGCGAGACGGAGAAAGGGAGTGACAGAGAGAGTGCAGGGGAGAAAGAGAGTTCAATAAAAAACATATAAAATGTATAACAAAGTTCAATTGTATCAATTTGGGCAACGAAGCGATGGGAAAATAAATTAAAAGCGCTGAAACCGCAGAGGTATGTATGTGAAGGGGGACAGGGAAAGAAGAAACGGTCGACTGACTGAGTGACTACCCAATGGACAAATAGGCGACCAGTTGCGGCCAGCTTGCAGAACTCATCAATCATAACCATCAATCAGACGTGTACACGTTGAAGAAAAAAACGCACGGAACTTTGAAGTTGACGGCGGTCATAAAATGCAAAACGGGAGGAGAAAAAGACAAAGACAGAGCAATTTTGTGGACCATTTCAATTACGCCGAGAATCAGAAGTGGCAAAGATACACAAACATCTACATACATACATATATACATAAACTCTGGGAACTTTTGTAGAGATAAAAATTAGTGCGATAATAATTTACACAGCGCATTTGTTTGTTCAATCCGCCAAAGATAAATTGGCAAATCCTTTGCTCTCTTATTAATTAACACAACAAATGAAACTATTTTAACAACAATTTGTGATGATCTCAGAACTATTTTCATATAAATTCAACTCGCGTTTCAGTTGTTTTGTTTTATTTTTTTGCACTGATGTCACTGCCACTTTAGGCCAAATGGACTAACAATTAATAAATGCAGTATTAATCGAGCCAAAACAACTGCGGTACATCATCAATTTTCACGCTCTTCTTGGGAAGTGGCCCACTGCCAAATAGAATGTAATAAAAACGGAACTGAATCACATCTCAAACATTTGGGGTAGCCAAAAAAGTAATTAAATCTTTTATGAATCACAAAAAAACAAAATAATAAAATTATTTTTATTATAAGGTGAGTGCTTAAAATGTATCAGTACTATTTTGATTTAATTTTTAAATTGCTTGCAAATTCCATTGCTAAGCTCATCTCAAAACTCAAAACACATTTAAAATTGCGGCGATTATTAATTTATATGTGATTTTTATTAAGACGTTTTCAACTGTATTGATAGATAAAATGTAAAGTGACAGGCAAACTATTAATTGCGAGGCACGATCAAATCACTTCGAGTATTGTGATAATTGTAGAGGCAACCCATTTGCATTCTGGGCCAGCTTCCCTCCCCGTTCTTCCCTCTCACAATGCGGCCAAGTGGCACGCCCCCATTTTTGTCGTCTGTGCGCTGTCTGTTACCTCATTAGTTAAACTATTCAATGACTGTGTGAGTACGTAAGTGTTGTTGTGCTATGTTTTGGCAAGCGTGCAATTATGAACTCACATGTACTCAAGCTATTTTTAAAAGCGTTTGCGGTGAAAGGTCTTTGGCAGTGTCACAGCCCACAAAACAAAACAAAAATTAAATGCGAAGCGCCGACAAAAACAAAACAATAAAGAGAAGAGCATAGAGAAGATCAATAAAGCACGTGATTTCGAGAAAGATCAATATATATATATATATATACATATATACATACATATATACATATATTTGTGTCTGCTATTTTCGTTGAATATATTTAATTTGTACGTTTTCGTATACTCAATTGTCAGCAAGCAAATTCACTAATCCTTTTTGAATAATTATACTGCTGAGCTTGAATTTTTAATTATTGAATAAATTCAAAAAACTTGTACCCAATTAATTGCTTAATTTCTGATCAAATTACTTTAAAATATTATTTTTACTTTAAAAACGTTTTTCAATTTAAAGAAAACAAACAATTAATTCAAATGATTCTCTTTTTTTTTTATTTAATATTTCTTCATTTTATTATTCAGTTCTATTTGCATTTTATCCACAGCTAATTCAATAAAATTAAAGCACTACTCAAACTCAGTAATTCTTTATGATAAATTAAACATATTTATTTTAATTTCAAGTTATGCATACATTTTAATTCCACATGATTAAATATTATTAAGAAAAAAATTAAAATGTATTTATTTGAATTCTCAAGTTGACATTTGTAATTGAGATATTTTTGAAATTTGAAAAATGATTAGCACATGCTGATGATCATTGTCATCATGTGGCCGCATCTTTTGCTCGGCAATTTCTCACGTATCTCACAAGATGTCAAGCGTTAATAAAGACACGTCATTTGTATCATTAAGCCATTATTTCCGCTTATTCCAGATACTAACTCGAACATAGTTTCATTTGTCACTCGTCAAGAGGTCTGTCTCGTCTGTCTTCATCTTTGGGCGACAGAAGACGCGCGCGCTTTGTGGCATGTATCGCATATCAAGTGTCATTCAATGAGATTCTGGGTCTATCATTCGGGAATGACATCATGAGACATGGTTCGTGGTCATGCATATTTAGCGCCAGATCGCATTCAATGACGCTGTCGCCATTAATCACAATCGTTGCCCACAGAGACGACGCGTCGTCGCCAACGACGAACCTCATCGCCAATTGCAATTGGCTGTGAATGCCAGCCAAGAAAAACCACCCACACACAGAAATGAATAAATACATTCGTACACTCGTATTTGTATATATAATTGAATGGAGATGAGTTGAAGAATGAATGATATATGCACTGGCACAAGTAAAAATTTTTAATATCATATAGCGTTGGGTGACAGTAAGTCAATCACAATTAGTCGATTTGCCAGGCTCTCTCTTTCTCCATAAACGATTGCAACAACTCAAATTAGTTGGAATGAGAAATTGTTTCATTCTTGGACTCACAATTTGCTATTTGCGCTGTTATTCAAAGCTATCATCCTTCTTGGCACCGATATACAACACTGACCACGACTTGTCCGGAATATCAATGTCCAACTTTTTCGAACTGACACTGTAAAATGCTAATCATTTTACTAATTACTTTCGATTATTATTGTATGCAATTTCACCTCGTTTCAGAGCTGACCAAACGTTGCCGTTGATGCAATGGAATACAAGTCTGTTTTGGAGACGGTTTCAATTCCAGGGCCATTTCGCTGGTTAGCGTATTTATAATTGCCGTAGCTCCAACTGTTTCAGAGCCTTCACCGCCGCACTTCTCAACACCGAACTGAGCAGCCATGATCTGTTCGCATTAACACTACTAGAAACTATCCAAAAAGTTGTACAAATTTGTCTGTTTTATTGCCCAAATACTGTTTTCTTATAAATTTAATTCCTTCAAAGTGCCTGAAGAATGAAAGCAACTAAACTAAAATGATTTTAAAGTTTCAACTGGGTTTTTTTTGGCTACTACTAGTAACGCAAAGCCTGCCAAGCAAGGAAGCCATAATGATGCAAATACTTGAAATAGAATTTATGTGTTAAAAATTACTTTTAATTTCAAATAATACTAAAATAAACAATTTGAAACTTATAAGATATACCTTTTTTTTATCATAAACTTTAAAATCGAAACGTATAAAAATGACAAAAATTAGCTATAATGAAGAACTATTCTTGACTTTTATAATAAAAATTAAAAATTAAAGCATTTCAGGATACCCCATCTTAATACGAAATCCTGCAATCATTTTTCTTTACTCCTATTATTTTTTCGGGTTTGTTTTTCTTTCAGTCATCACTTTTATTAGTGATTTCTGCTGCCCAGTTGTTTAATTAAATATTTTTCCAACTGAAGATATACTTGATAGTATTTTTACTAACCAAAAATATAGATTCCAAAAGCAAAATGAGCTCGCACTGTGAATAAATTCCCTCTTAAGCACAATGTCTAAAAGTATGCAACACTTTTTGACTTGCACACTTTATGATAGAATTACACAAATTTAAATGAATATTCTCAAATAGATGGAGTGAAAATAAATCAAATGGTAATTCTATCTTCCTTTCATATGTTTACTTAGTAAAACACAGTTACTTCTCTCAACTTAGAATAATTAAAGTTTATACCAAAATATCAAACACAAATTTATTTTAAAATGCACACAATTAAAATTTCGATCACAAAACGTTTCGAGTAGGAATCTTCCTAATGGATTAACACCTGGACGGCCAAAAGGTTTTTGCCCCCATTGGTCATGCGGCTAACTAAATTGCCCGATAGAACCACAATGCGATTGCTGTTGAAGATGTTCTTCAGCTTTTGGCTCGAGCGAATGTTGTAGACCTCGTTGGTGTGGACCAACAGATGCTCGACCAAGGGATTGCTGCTCGTTGGCCAGAGGGAAATGGTGCCAATAATTTTGGTATCATCCGGTCGCAGACTTGTCAGCCAGATAAGAAAGATTTCGGTGTCGGGACCAAAGTTTTGATTAGGACGAAGTTGAGAGCTTGGATCATAGTCAGGATTAAAGAGTTCTTGGAGACGAAGTCGAGCAGACATGACCAAAACAGGAATCAGATCGGGATGTTTGATGGTAACGTTGTCGATGAACTTGTCCTTGATAAAGTAGACCATGTTGCACTTGGCCTTGTTCAACAACGTGACATTTGTGTCCATAAAAAAGGTCTTGGCCTGACAGGGTGCAATGCGTTCCATGGCCAGCGATGGATGCTCATGAGTGAGATGCTCATTGAAGTCCGAGATGAAGAACATGCGTCGGCAGTCGCAGTCGGGACAATAAATGGGTGAGCGGCAAACCTGCAGGGGACGTATCTGATTCGGTGACAGAGCATCCCGCTTGATGTGCAGCAGATTAACGAGATCCTGGCGAGCACAGGGCATTGTCTGGAACTGCGGCAGTGGCGGTTCATTCGATGGCATCGGTGGCATCGATCCGTCCAGACGTTTCAGCAGCTCCTGGGGATCCTCGGCAAAGCCACGGAATCTGGCTCGCTGCACTGTGGACAGCAGTATATTCAGCTTGCTGAGTACTCGCTTGGGTCGAGTGGAAGAAATCTTTTTTGTGTCGCAGCTTTCACTAGGGACACTATCCACATCCTCGCTTAATTCACTAACTGCATTTACTGCAGTTTCAGGAATCTCATCTTTTTTCTCCGCAGTCGCTTCTTTCGGTTGATTAAACTCCTGCAGCGCATCCAGCATATGTTCGATCTTCTCATCCAATGCATCTCCAATGGTTTTCTCTTTAGAATTCTTCGTTTGCTCTTCATCATTTGGCTTTAGTGCCAAGATATGTGCTCCACCTCTCATGCGTTCCTTTTCCTTCTTGTCCTTGTCCTTGTCGCGTTTTTGTTGCTCTGCTTTGAGTTCCGCTTGGATTTTCAGTTCATTCAGCTCCGTCTTGACCCGAGCGCATTCATCGTCGACACGGCGACGGATGCGTTTCCACTCGCACATCTGATGCTTCTTCTCCTTGAGCTTCGTCTTCAGCTGTTGCTTCTTTTCCTCGTCCTGCAATTGCTGCAGCATTTTGGACATTTCATCCTTGGCCATTGTCTTTATATTTGTAGACACTCCTCCACTGTGACGCTGTTTCTTGGAGGCCTTCTCCGGCTGAGGATCCTCCTTGGCATGTTTAGCCTTCTTCTTCTTCCTTGGGCTTTCGTTCACCAACTGTTTCACACGCTGTTGCACATCCTCCCTCAACGGACTCAGCAGTTCCTGGAGCTGCCTCTTGTCAAAGGGCAGCTTAATCCTACCTCTGGGACTCAAATTGGGATAGGAATCATCAGCATCCTCGTCGTCTGCCTGCTCATCCAGGTCATTACGTTGCTCCTTAGCATCGTTGGGAGATGGGAAATCCAGTTTAGCATGCTTGTCGGGCTTTAAGGATCCTAGTTTGGCAATATCCTTGAACTGGCGACTGCGATTTTCTGCCTGCTGTTTGGCCACCTTCGCCTTTTCTCGTGGCGATTCATTGACCGCAGATCTCGAACGCCTTTCGATGGCGGGATTGCCCCTTTCACGATGTTGGGAACGATCCTCGCTCACGGATCGCAGCTTGCGCTCCCACATGGAACCCCGTGGCAGTTGCGAGGGTAATCCATCCCTAATCTCCTGCATTATTACCTTTTGCGCATCATGACGCACTGTTCGACGTTGTGTTCCAGCATCCTTGCGTTCTTTCGATGGACGCTCCCTTGATGTCCAGCACTTTATGCTCGCCTCCAGTGCGTGATTAGCCACTCTTCTCTCAGGCTCTTGCCCATCCAGTTGCTGGGACGAATCTTTCTCAACGTCCGATTTAAAGAAGAACCTCAGAGCTTCGCATTTACTGCACCAATCAGACATGCCCTCGAGATGCGACTCCTCAGTCGGATGTCGTCGACGCCGGAACTCAAACTCTGGCCTACTGCCCAGCTCCGTCTTCGTTAAACCGCAGGTGGTACAAATGAACATCGCGGAGAGATTCATTAAAATTCTAAAATTGATTTCAATAATATTAAATTAAAACAAAATAAAATAATTTGTTCAGAGACTGAGATCCTAACTAATGTTGTGACCTGAAGCAAAGTAAACTAGATTTGGGAAAGAAAAAAGAGAACTACTTAGATGTTGAAGATTTCTTTCAACAAACAATTTTTTATACAAGTATGTGTAGCTAGTTTATTAAAAATATAAAATATTATACAGGCATGCCACAGAAATCTCTTTCACTTGACTTTCACGTCAATTTCATTTCTCCGTGCCACAGTTCAATCACCTGAACAATTTTGAGTGAGATGAAATCATCGCTCAATTCACTGGCGTCCGATGCCATGAGAATAATGTCACATTTTTTGTCCGAATTTTTGAATTTAGAGTTGTCGAGCAACTTTTATTGTTTGCGGCGCCAATAACTTTTAAATTTTTTTAAGCTATACAATATCAATTATTATATAAATAAATTGAATTATATAAATTAAATAAGAATTAAAATGAAAATTTGATATTCTGCAATGATAAACTTTAAAAAGTTGCTAAACAAACCCTTGGGAAATTTAGTCTGAGAAGGGGCCAGCCCTAGCAGCTTAGTTCGAAAAGGTTGGTGAACATGCTTAAAACTATAAATTACTCGAAGTTCTGTGGCACGGAGAAATTTTCGAAGTGGAATTGCTTTTCTCTGAAATCGCTTTCACTAGTGATTTCTGTGGCATGCCTGATAATATTATTTTAAATTTTTTTAAAAAGATTCTAGAAAATCTTAAAAAATTACATCTTCTTAAAAAATGTTTGTGAAGCTCTTCATTTTGTACTCATTTTTTATGTTTCTTCTCATTTTCTTTTCATAACTCTCCCGGATTTTCCTATGCAACAAATTGTATTAAATCTTGGATACCCAATAAATCTATGGCTGTTCTTTTCATTCATTCACAATTTGTATCCATTTCCAGTTTTCACTTCAAGTTAAACGATCTGTGAGATAATGTTTCACTTAGACAAATATGTGCATATGTAGATTGATTAGCCAACTCTCTTTTTAAAAAGCCCATTCACCTGCCTGCCATCGACCAAACAGTTTACAATTCCCCTTTGCCCATTTCCCTCTCTCAAAAGTACTTGAATGTCACTTGGTTGCCCACGTGTTGACCGTGAAAATTACATGTTAGACAAGGCAAAGGCAAAGACACATTGCAAAAGTTGACTTGAGAAAGAAGAAGCAATTCAAGGTAATAGGCAAACCCCGTACTCCATGCTCAATGCTCCAATTGAAGATCTCGAGGGCCATTGAAATTGTCAAACGCCCCACGTTAAGAGACTGCGTTGCCAAAAATCGGCTTAAGCCGCAACCAATTCACTTTCGCATCGGCTGGGGGATCGTTTTTGGTTGTGGTTTTGGTTTTGGTTCACTTGGGTTGACTTTGGGCGATGATTCAGCACTGCTTAAATGTTTGTTGATAAGATGCGCAAAAATAAGAAAAAGATAGATAGATACATAGACAAATAACGGCACATGGCAACGAGTCAAACCAAGCCAAATATTTAAACACTTGCTTGAGTCGAAGGTCTGGCCGAAGATCGTGTGTAAGTATAAATACGCGGATTGCTGTGTTGGTCAACCATCAAACGCTGGACAACCCAACAACGGACAACAACATGGTAAGTGAGCTGGTAAATAGCAATTAACTGAACCTAATCCTCCCACTCTTCGTACTCCTACTCGTACTCCTCCATAGAAAACCTGCCTAGTGACTTTTGCATTTTGTGCCTGCCTCGCATTGGCCGCTGCGGATGTTTCCCACCTGACGAGCAGCTATTTGCCACCTCCGAAGCCGGAACAGGTGGAGCACATGACCATTGAGCAGCACGAGCTGCGTGAGCTGCCGGAGCAAGTGGATTATATGAGGGACAATGAGCAGGGAGTCATGGAGTTGACGCCCAGCAGTCAGCTGACACCTCCAGCTATGCCCGAAGCGGAGCAGATGCTGGCCAATCGCTATCTTCCTCCCGCGGAGACAGTTATGCCCGAGATAGATCAAATGCCCGCTATGCCCTCAACCCGCTACCTGCCCCCCGCTCAGCAAACTATGCCTGAAGCGGAGCAGATGCCAGCGATGCCCTCCACCCGCTACCTGCCCCCCGCTCAGCCCACACAGAGAGCTGAACCCGAGCCGGAGCCCATGATGCAGCCCGAGATGATGCCAGAGAAAGCCATGGAGTATATGCCACCAGTTGAGCCTCAGCCAGAGATTCAGCCCCAGCCTCAAGCTGCACCTGCCATGCATTACCTGCCTCCCGTTCAGCAGCCGGAGCAGCCTCAGTACACCTACCAGCAGTACCAGGAGCAGATGCAGCAGGAGCAGGAAATGCCCTACATTCTGGACGTCCAACAGCCCACAGTGCCCTCCGATGCTGACTCTTCCCAGATGGCCTTCGAGCCCGAGCCAGCTCACGAGCTGCGCAACGACGGATATCATTACAAACAGGCCGCTGAGGAGCAGCGCCTGAGGCATTAAGTCACCTCCAGACTCAATGGAGGAACTCATCTTAAAGTCATCCATTTGTTGTTATTTTGTTGCTTAAAATAGTACTTTAAAAATCGATTAAACATTGTTGAAATTAAACATAGTAGAGAAGAGTTTCTTTAAGGTGATAATCTAAAGAGGGACTAAGTGTCCTCGTATCACAAAAGAGATAAGGTCTTTGGTTAGAGAAAAGTTGAGTAACTGAAAGAGAAATCTATTATTGGCACCTTAAACTTAAAAGAAGAAAGGTTCTTACAGGAGTTCTCCCCTCTGAATGGAGAAGAACTTCTTAAGGGATCAAAGTTGAAAGGAACGTGGAAGGATAAGTGGAAGAGTAATTTTCAGAGAAAGTGGGATTTCTAGCAATGTTAACTGAGGAGAAACTAAGTATGCATCCTATCAAAAAATACCGTTGGTCTTAAATGGAAAGAAGATTAATTTTAGAATTGAATCACCCCTTTTATTTTCAAACATTCATGTCTAATAATCTTCCTCTTCGTCGTCTTCTTCATCTCCTTCACTCTCAATGGTAGCTCCTTCCCTCAGCATTTCCACTTTGTGAATGCTAAACTCAATATTTTTAACGGGTATATTAAGAGTAACCACAATGCAGTAGAGTAGGACCTGGAGGTGCCTGGTTCGCAGTAAGTAGGAGGCACCTTGTTGCTTGGGGAACAGCGGTTGATTCTTCTCCTGGCAATCGTACATGAAGTAACCCCCATCATGGCCTGGACAGAAACCGATGGCCAGAGCTCTTTTTCGAACCATCACAAGGCCGTACTGATAATGACTGAAGAAGTAGATCAGAGCCTTGGAGAGATTCATGCGATTTGAAGATGATATGGAATAGAGTTTGCCATAACAGACGTATTCAATGTGGACCACAAAGTTGATGGACTCCAGAGAGCAATCAATGTTAAGATTCTCCAGTGAGAACTCGTAATCTTTCTTTGTAATATTTTTAACGCTCTCCCGATAAAACCTATGTCCACTCACGACAATCGTGTCCAACAGTTGGGCACTCCAGTCCATAAGGTTGAATACGCTTGCCGCACAAGAAGCCATTACATAAATGGCAAGGTATTGACGTCCCCTCAACTCCTTCTCAAAAACAGGGGCCTCCGGATGTAGATTTCCCCATAGCGACCACAAGCGTCCTTCAATCTCTATATCGTATTTATTGAGTTTACTCAAAGGCTGATTGCGATACATTCCAGCTGTATTCCGTCGATTCAAGCGACTCCAGACAGGAAGACAGTTCGCTACCCAACCCGATGATTCATTTCTTATTCTATTGGCCATAGTAGTCCTAGATACTTCAATAACTGTGGGGAAGACTGATTATGACTCTGAAGAAATTGAGTCTGTTTATCAGAAAGTCTAGAATGGGGGGAAATTTAAAATTGTTTGGTAAAATGTGATTTAATTTGAAAAGGGGATGTGCTTTTTAAATTTACTGATCAATCTTAAACGAATAATGAATAAAACCCATTTCGAAGGAACACAATAGCTAAAAATTAGCGAGGAGAGAAGTGAATTAATTCAAAACCCAAGCCAACTCCAAACCCAAATAATTTGATCTGTGCTATGGTTATTCAGTTTATTGCATAGCCTTATCATAAAATGGTAAATTAAATAATTACTAAACACACAGACCGGATATTCACACTATTAATTTCCATCCTCGTCACCACCCTCCTCCTCTTCGTTCTCAACGGTGGCGCCTTCCCTCAGCATTTCCACTTTGTGTATGCTAAAGTCAATGTTATAGAAGGGCACATTGAGGGTAACCACGATGCAGTAGAGTAGGACCTGGAGGTGCCTGGTTCGCAGTAAGTAGGAGGCACCTTGTTGCTTGGGGAACAGCGGTTGATCCTTCTCCTGGCAATCGTACATGAAGTAACCACCGTCGTGACCTGGACAGAAGCCGATGGCCAAGGCTCTTTTCCGAACCATCACAATGCCGTACTGATAATGACTGAAGAAGTAGATCAGAGCCTCGGAGAGATTCATGCGATTGAACTCGGGAACGCGATAGAGTTTGCCATAGCAGACGTGCTCGATGTGGACCACAAAGTTCATGGCCTCCAGGGAACAATCAATGTTGAGATTCTCCAGGGAGAACTCGTAATCCTCCTTGTTTATCTGCTCGGCGCTCTCCTGGAAGTATTTGTCGCCACTGACGACAATCGTGTCCAGCAATTGGGCACTCCAGTCCATGAGGTTGTACACACTGGCCGCACAGCAAGCGATCACATAGATGCCCAGATACTGACGTCCACGATTGAGGTCCTCAAAGACAGGAGCCTCGGGATGGAGATTACCCCAGAGTGACCACAGTCGACCCTCGATCTCCACGTCGTATTTCTTGAGTTTGCTTAGAGGGAGGTTGCGATACTTTCCAGCGGTGTTCCGTCGATTCATGCGACTCCAGACGGGCAGGCAGTTCTCCAGCTCCAGCCAGCCAAGGGATTCATTGGTAGCACAAATCTCATACTCAGGATGTCCGTATTGCTTGTTGGAGCAAGTCATGGGCACGGACAGATCCGTCAAGAGTTGCAGGATGCGGGCATTGGGCGCTGCCTTTTTATACGAAAGGATATCCACGACATAGAACATGTACTGACTCTGCTCCTTCCAATCTGGTGCGGCACAACGCTTATCGATGTATTTGAACATGGAGTCCACGTCAGCGAAGAGCACCCAGGAGGCGGTGTTGCGTTCGGGATAACGTTTAGGTCCCTTCGGACACTTTTTCTTCTTGTCCTCCCCCTCGTCCTCCTCATCACCGCCGGCACCGTTGTCCTCCTCCTCCCCGCCGCCCAAGTCCATGCTCGCGTAGGGATCGAAAAGATGATAGAACTCATCATGATACAAGGCATAGCAACCGTTGGGGGTAAAGATCATCAGATATTTCCTCGTATTCAGTGTCTTCTGCAGCTTCTTCTTGATTATGTTAAGTCCAGCCTCGGGGGTTACCTTCTTAGGCTTTTCAGCCGGAGTCCACATGCCCTGGGGCTCAAACATGCGTATCCAGATATCGAATTCGTAGTCATCAATGGTCACATGACGCACCACACGCTCAAAGATCGATTCCAAATCGCAGACACGAGTCGCTATCGATTTGGCGTGAGTTATTACCCGATCAATGCGATAGGAATTCCACTGGTTGAGCGGACGGAGGGAACAACTAAGGATGGCCAAGGCGCAGGCAAAGTAGCAGGGCTTGATTTCCTTAAAGGATCCATCCTCGCGTCCATCTATGTTCATGCTGCCCTGGATCTTAAAGTTGCAATCCTTCTCGCGCATGCGATAGCCGTAGAGAATGGGACGAGGTTTATAGGTCTTCTTTATTTCCTTGGGCAGCTTCTTGCCAGGTTTGTGCTTTAGTTCGATCTCCTCTTCGCCCTCGGCCTCCTCCTCCATTTCATTGAACCCAAAGTCCTCCTCGTTCTCGTCCATTGCCTCGTCCAGGCCAAGATCCTTGTACTCGGCTGTGTGGGAAAGTGAATTGAATTTTGAGTAGTGTTATGTAGATCTGATTGAAATGACAAGGTGAACTTACGTTTACGTTTCTTGCGATCCTCGTGTGATTTCTTGGCCTCAAAGAAGTCCTGAATACGCTTGTTCTCCTTCTTGAGCTCCTCATCGATGTAGCGCATCTTCTCCAGACGTTGCTCTTTCAATTGTTTCCTGCGCGCCGCCTCCGCATCGAATTCCGCATCCTCATCCGCCTTGGCCCAGCGACGGAAACGACCTTCCAGCTTGTTATCGACAACCTTGATGCCAGCCACAATGTAGTTCATCACCGTACATCCTTGAGGATTGCAGCCGAACTCAATGCGCCGTATCAGCGAGTCCAGTTCAATGAATCTCATCATGCAGGCGGGACCACTTCCACTCTTCCGATATCCAATTGCGTTGCAGGGGAATCCAATAAACATGTAAAGGAGATTGTATCGCTTGAAAATGACACAGGAGAAGTGCTGGCAAACGACAAGGACACGATTGTTATCGATCAGCAGCTCGAGCAGATCCTGACGCAGCGATGACGACATGGAAGATTTGTAGACCTCGTTCACCACCAGGGAGAAGTTGCTCTTGCCCACGGCAATATCCGGCAGCTTCTTGCTGATCAGACAGGACAAATTGAACTCGTAGCTCTGGTAGTCCTCGCTGAAACTGTTGACGGACGTCAGGCAGAACTCGATGAGATCGGCATTCCAGGTGGACACCTTGTATTTGGCCGAGACCGCAACGGCCACCAAGGCGGAAAGGAGTCCTCCCAATTTGGTCATTTCCTCATCCAGCGGCGGCAACTTTGTGGTGCCCATGATGATGTAGGCGCCGTCGTGCAGTGTCATGTAATTTGTCTTCAGGGCCAGCTCCTCTTCGATGGTCAGAACACGTTTCAGATCCTCCTCCTCCTCCTCGCCGAGTTCGTAGCCACGCTTGATCTTCAGACGCAGCGCACGGAGATTCTCCTTGTCCGAGCGCAAGAGAACTTTCTGTGCCTGCCTGTACATATTGGGGCGATCGAACTTGGGCTCGGGCAAGTCCTTGATAATACCATTGATGATGGCGAGTATAAGTTCCTCCACAAACTCCTTCTCATCGCGCACGGGAATGCGCTCCTCCTCGGGAATGCTCTCAATGCTCTTCTTCTGCTCCAACTCCTTCTCTTCGGCCTCATCCGTGAATGTGGGCAATCCCATCTGCAGGGCGGGAAACTTATTTGTCTGTTGGGTCATCACCTGCAGCGGACGAATGCATCCTGTTCTAATACCGTGAATAAAGAACTTGCCACCGCGACGCATCTTTAGGGCATTCTGATAAATGATTCGGACAAAGGAATCAAATGTGGTGTGCATCTGGAGCACGGCCAGACCCTTGATCCGATAATCATCGGGATCCACGACCATGCCCACGCGATTACGTCGAAATGGATCGAAGGCGTAGAAGAACTCGCGATCTCGCCAAATGGACAGCACGGAGTTATCAATCTGGAGCAAGGCTCCTGGCCACTCCTGCATTTCGAACAGATGCTGCAGGGCCTGGCTCAACTGGGATTCCAGATACGACGGGCAGTCCGTCACATGACCAGTTATCAGAAAAGGATGCTTGCGAACTGTCGCCTTGAAGGCGCCCATCAAAAACATTTCCGGCAATTCGACAACGTTCAATTCCGGTTTCTTGTTCTTCCATCGCTTGCCATCCAAACGGAACTTCTTGCGTAGAGTCTTGTAGTAAGCGACGCCGTATCTGAGGATATCATCAATGGTCATGGGTCGCCACGTTTTGGCCAGCTCGAATTCCGAGTAGATGAGCGCAATGAGAGAAACGACCAAAGACGCATTCTTTTCCGTACCGGAAATGGGCTGTTGTATACCGCTATTGCCGCCCGTCTTCACAGCGAAATGTTCATTGACCACAGCCCACAATTTATGATAATGATAGAGTTTGTCCTTGACAATTTCAGCCTCCTTAAGCTTACCGTACTGAGTCAACGATATCTCGTAAATGTTGAACTCATCCTCCGGCGTCAGGTCACTGAATTTGGTTATCAAATGCACCAAGTGCTCCACAAATCGTGTCGCCATCAGGGAGCATTTTCCCTCCTCAAAGTCACGCAGACAGAGATCATTGCGACCATTTGCATCGAAGATGAAGAACGAGTTCGAGCAACGCTTCCAGATCAAAAGGAACATGTCGCGGGAGGTAAAAATGCAGGCATTGTATTTGGAAAAGTATAGGGAAAGTGCCTTATAGACATTGGGTTCATTCTTAAACTGTCCCGTAAAGTGTATGACGATTTTTACGGCCGACGAACGCTCAGTCACTTGAGGTAATATATCAAAATCATTATCCTCCGACTTGTAATTCAAATTTTGACTCTTTTTTAACAACTTTACACCCCTTTTAAGTATACCATCCATAATGCCGGCTGTCCAGAAATCGGGATTCATGTGGTAAGTCTCAACAAATGCTATAATAATGGCTGCTATCTCGCTGGGTCGATTGTAGTAACTGCAAAGGACGTCGCTTAATTGTCTCCTGTTTATATAACCAACTTCAAACTTAACTTACGTCTGTCTAAATGCTTCTTTTTTGGGTTCAGGGTAAATATTTCGAGTACCGAATACAATTTCAGCCCCGAACGTTTTTCCCAGCTGCTCGGGTATGTTGTAGACGGTGAGTTCGAGATCGTGAGCTATATTTTTTGGGCGAGGCTAAAGAATTTAGTGACAATGCTCAAAAAAGGCAAACGGACAACGCTACCCACCATATTTGGGCAAAGAGGCTGCTATAAAGTCCTGATCCAAGTCCATTTCCCGCCGCTGCATGCCCATATTCCAGGTCCATAAGTCCTGTGGACTACAGCCCTCGATAATGTCATAGGTACGCAGATTTTCACCCTCTAAGCCTTCTTGAATAATACGTGGATTGTATGTGGGGAAAGGCAATTCTTCTAAGGGTCCAACTTGAGTTTCGTTTATATAAATGCGACTTTTGGGACGTTTCAATTCAAGCTGAGGATGACATTGTATTAAAATAAGGATCGATCCATAATTATTCACTTGAAATTCAGACAAAAATATCAGTTTGTAATTTATTATAAATTTTGTATAGCTATTGCAGGTTTTGGGAACGCCATGGAAACTTTTGAGCTTTTTCTCCATCAAAACTCGTGCTTAATTGAAGCTAATTGTAAATGCCATTACGCATACGCCACGTAGGCCGGCTGAGCCTACGTTGCATAAACTTCACACAACAAAGCAACAAGCAAAAAGAAACCATAAAAGACAAGAAATAAAAGTTGGAAGACAGCTTTATGAACAGCCCTGCATATTTTTTCTGAATACAATAAGAGTCCCGTGCATATGGTTAACTTATCGCCAATACGTTGTGCGCTTTCACTTGTCCGAGTCTTTCTCCTGCTCTGGTTAATATAAGCTTTTTATTTTTTTTTTTCTTTTTACTTGACCCCATAGACATTTATGTGCGAGTTACTGCGACATTTCAAGTTGCAAAGCTGAAAATAGCACGCATACGCCACGGATGCCGGCGTGAACACGCCTATAAATACAGTACATATATAAGAGAACCATTTACTTGTATGTACATATATCTAGAGCTAAATATGGAGGCCAGGCC
Organism: Drosophila subquinaria; assembly: GCA_037043405.1. Taxonomy (NCBI): domain Eukaryota; kingdom Metazoa; phylum Arthropoda; class Insecta; order Diptera; family Drosophilidae; genus Drosophila; species Drosophila subquinaria. Next base: position 53,753 of record JBAMBL010000490.1, on the reverse strand, counting down.
CAGTGCCAATCCATGTCGCACTCAAATGTTATTGCGGCTGACTATTAAAGTTAGTAAGCGGCATAAGGTAAGCACGAAATGCCAACTAGACTGGCTAACTATACACGACGCATAGTTGTCTGTAGGTGTTGATGTTGTATTAGTGTATAAGTGTGTGTTTATGTGTGTATTAGTGTACTGCCTCTATGGCTGGCTGGCCACGCTGACGGCCACAAAACAGCGCACAGAGCAGTAAACAACGAACAGCGCTTAGTGCCACATCACGAATCTTATCGCAAGCGCACGAATGCCAGAAAAACCAGCAACAGTAACAACAACAGCAACAACAACAACCAAGACAGCAACAACAAAAACCCGACTAACCCGAGCCGAGCGTAGGTCGGCTCGCTTCGGCTGCAGAACAAACAAGTCATCTAACAAAAATACGTAAGAAATAATGAAATGAAACCAAATGAAAAATAAAACACAAAACACACAGCAGCAAGTAAAAGGCAATAGCCAAGTGAGCGAGCACTTATAGCATACGATGGGCGATAAATATGAGTACATAGTGCGATACTAATACCAACAACAACAACAACAACAGCAGCAACAACAACAACATTGACAACAATAACGCGCAACCCTCTCAACTTTAAATGCTGCTGACGCGAGAGTTGGCAAAATGTCAAACCAGGTACGTTGTTGTTGTTGTTCTTCTTGTTGTTGCATTTTTAAGCATGACGCAAGAAGGAGACGCAAAAGTCGCCAAGAGAGATAGAGAGTATAATTATCGCAGGTGTTTTTATTGCATTTCATTGACTTAACCTGCCTGCACTTCACAAATTGCCCATAAATAAATCAATTAAAATGCTTAAAATCAATAATAAAAAAAGTATATTGTAGCGTAGAAGAGAATAGAAGCAGGGAATAGGAACAGTTAAAAGACTAAACACAACATGTGTCATGCAAATGCAAACTAAACAAACTCTACGCACACACACAAACAAATATTTAGTAATGCATATGGGCATGTGTGTGTGTGAGTGCATAGCAGCTGCTGCAGCCTGTTTTCAAGTCCAGCAAGGAGCAAGCGGCGGCAACAACGACAAAAACAACGAACACGTCAGCAAAGAAGAAACTTAATAACCATATGCCTGTGTTTGTGTGAGTGAGAGCGAGCGAGTGTGTGTGTTTAGCGAGTGTAGCATATGCATATGCCATTAAGATGCTGAAGTTGCATAAAAGTCAAGTCAAACATACTACATACAAAAAAGAAGCCCATGGCATGCAATAAAGACTTGGGGGCCAGGTGTTGTTTTTGTTGTTGTTTTTGTTGCCCTGTCACCTTGTTTTTCCTCAAGCAACCAACAAAGTTAACGAACAAGCGGCCATATCAACATGACACACACAGAGAAACAATCACTAACACATGGGTACACGTAGACACAGCAGGCAGACAAACGACGTCAAAGTAAAGAGCAATGAGAAAGAGCAATGGCAGCTGCAGTGGCGTAGGCAATTTAGAATAAAAAGGGTGCAAGCAAGGATCTTAGCAGCAAACGATATATGTACATAATTACATATTCACTTATACGCATCTGCCATTACAATTATCTGTCCGAATAGCCTGCAGAGTTGATAAACAACATTAATAAACGCCCCATAAAAACACATTAAATCGCATTTTATCAATATCAATATAAATTTTGCGTGCTCTCCAACTGTAACCATATAGCGTACAAGTTTGAAGAGCTTACACTTATACACAACACAGACAAACTGGCATTTAATGATACGTATACATATACACATACATACATATGGGCTGTATTACTTGATTTTGCCTTATCTGCAGAAAAGTTAATTAGCTTAGCGTTGCTCAGACAAAATAAAAACAACTGTCAAATTGCAAAGTATTAACTTGTAATCAAAATACCTTTAAATTAGTCAATTTACCGTACATACAGTGCATAATTTAATGACCACCTACGCCCCTGGTTATTGAAATGTAACAAATAACGCGCTCAAAAGGAATTCAAGAACGAAACATGTAACTAACAATAAGAGCGCAAATGAAACGGCAGCAACGTCGACCGCGCTGTCAACGTCAACGTTGGTCGGCTTTTGCATAGAAGCGAATGCAATGCACAGCAGCAATAGCACAACAACAACACCAGCCATGCCAAACGTTTCTCCATGTCTGCGAGAGTGTGAATATGCACTTGTGTGTGTGTGCATTTGTATAGCAGCTGCTGTGCGCTCCTCGCTTTAATGCCGCCCCGCAGAACTTGTTCGAACTAGTTACCTAACCTAGTACGTTCAACTAAATGGCATTAAATATCGTTGTCCTAGCAATATCTACTGGGATGTTTTCTATTAAGCCGTACGAAAACTGCTGTGTGAGTCTATAAAGTCGAAACACTTGTAAAACTCCGGACTCTGAGGGCTGCATTAGCGCATTTCTGTTGCTACAACAACTGCAGGCACACGTATATAAAACACACACACACACACTCTTACACTGACACGCGCACACACACTTAAACGACTGGCGGACGTCGCGTCGCGTCGACGGCCTGTGCATAGCGTACCGTTTTTATTTCATACGGCCGCAGACACTCACAGCCACAGCGACAACAACAACAACAACGAGAGCAACGAACATACGGCAAACACCTGAAACCGAAAAACAGTGCACAAGTGTTACTCAGAGACCAAGCACGCGTGTAAAAATGTCGCCCCGACAGCAACAACAAAAGCAGTGGGAATAGCGCACACAAAAACAATTGAACTGAGAAACAAGTAAAAACCTAAAACGAAAACTGCTAGCAAACATTTAGACATTATTTTAACAAACTTTAAACGCAAATTGCATTAATATTTATTGTTACAAATGGCTTTTCTATTTGCGCAGCATTAAAAGGAGTCGCACATAGTACAACAACTACACATTCAAGAAAAACGTGGGAGCAGTGCTCTCTCCAATCGCTCTCTCGGTAAGAAAGAGAGACCAAGCAACAGCGCAATTGGCTTTTTAGCAGCTTGAGCTTTCATTTTGAGGACGCTGCGCAGCTGTCGACGTTGACGTAGACAGAGAGCAGACAAAGAGAAGGAAAGTTAAATATTGAAACTGCATTTTGAGCAATCGCGCAGCAGCCATGGCCACAGCAGCAGCGGCAGCAACCACAAAAAAAGGCATCAACAGCAGTAACAACAACAAAGGGGTAAGTCAATGTGTCTCTACGTTGTCGTCTGTGTGTTGTTAACTTGGCCTTTTAAGCTGGTCGAGGGTTGATTTGTTATGCGCTTTTGCTGATGACACACGCAAACTGACACAGATACACACATGCACATAACAGTCGCGGCCGCATAAGCAAGACCAAACATTGAAGCGCAGTAGCGTAGCCCTTAACGCTGTTAAGAGGGTAAATAGATATTAATTAAACAAATTAATTGGTAAAGGTCTAGAAGCAGTAGCCAGTCTCAAAAAAAAAAAAAAAAAAAAAACCGAAAGAGGGCGATTTATGATGAATTTAGGTAAAAATATTTTTAGGGGGTCTCCACTAGTTTTTTTTTTAATTTTAATACAAAAATGAACATATTAATGAAAACATGCACAAAACAACGATGCAAAAGATCATTTTGCATTGAAAATTTCGAAATTTCAAAATTCAATAAAAAAAAAACTAGTGGAGACCTCCTAAAAATATTTGTACCTCAATTCCTCATAAATCACCCTCTTTCTGTGTGTATTTTTTTTTTTAGAGACTGGCAACTGCTTCTAGACTGTTACCATTAAATTAAATGCTTTTTCTATTGGACAGCTTCAATGAAAAATTTCAAAATTGATAAAGCTGAATAAAGTAAAGTCGATATATCTATTTAGACATCTATTTTTAAGCGCCTTTTAAAATGCAATGGAAACCTTTTTCTAATTATATTTTTATAATTCCTTGCAGGAAAAAGGAAAATCGCGTCGTAATGAACGGAACATCTTGACCTTTTATGAGAAAATTGCCGTAATACGTTATTACGATGAAACGAATATTTCGCGGAACAGCCTGGCAAAGATGTTCCATTGCTGTGCCACCCAAATACGCCGGATTCTGGAGAAGAAGCGCGAGCTGCTGCAGCAACTGGCAACGCTAAGCGAAGCGGATGCTTCCATTATCATTGAGGAGATGACGCGCAAGCGTCGCAAGTTCGAAATGAGCGCCATCAGCTTCCTCCTGCATGAATGGGTGGAGCGATCCCGTCAGCTGCGTCTCGGCGTCAGCATACGGAATCACACGCTTAAGGAGACGGCACTCAGGATGGCAGCTGTGCTCAATTTGCCGGCATTTAGGCCATCTTATCGCTGGCTGAATCGCTTTCGTGGGAAGTACAAGTACGAGGAGGATGATCTGGGCTACCAGGGATTGAGTCCCGTAGCGAGTACACTGCCCGTGGAGCAGATTATAGTGGAGTTTAAGCATGCTCTGCCCAATTTTATGCAAAAGGAACTCGCCGACATCGATGCGGATGTCAAGTTAAACATACCGACACCAGAATTGGTCAACTTATCGAGCGATAACAGTGAAATATCTGATGGTGATGAGCAGGATGACGATGGCATCGAAATGGTGACCTGTGAGCCCAGTGTGTTGCCTTCGCCGGCAAGTACATCGGACGGGGAGGAGGAACCACAAATGGAACTGCCCCAGCAGCAGCATGAAGAGGATCCTTCGACTAGTCTACTGATGAATGCCGGCACCTGCACGCTGCTGAGCAGCGTCTTCCCCCACTTGGCCATCATTCATCAATTCGCTCTCATGAACTCTGATGTGCAGGCATTGGAGCTGATCTCACAGCTGGGCGTGCACATGCAACAGCAGGCAACATCCGGCGCCTATCGCGCCCTATCTATGGCGACCAATGGCGAGGAGCAGGCGGGACAACCCCCAGAGTTGCCGCCGGGCACCATTTATGCAGATATCGATGATATCGAATTGATAGAATAGCACTTAACTTATCGTATATACATATATATATCGTATATTTATAAATAAAGTCAGCTAGCACTTACCATGCGCTTGTCGGGTATTATGATCATATTGGAGCTGCATTCTGGCGAGGCCAGCTGTGGCTTAACTTCCGTTTCCTCCTCCTCCCCTTCGGGCTCCGCCTCTTCTTCGGCTTCGTCCAAGGCCATTGGACTGTTGAGGGCCACAAGATCTTTGGGGCAGGTTTTGTCAATGCGCGCATCGTGCTCCACAAGTCCAACCTCCATTTTGGACATTATCAAACGTTCACGCATTTCGGCATTCGTCTTCAATTCCTGGGGAGTCCTTTGGGGCACGATGCACTGGTCGAACTCATCGTAAAGATCACACTTCTTCTTGAACGGGCGGGTGAAACGGGATTCCTCAGCCTTCTGATGAAGCCGCCGCAGCTCATCCTCGATGGTCAGGACATGAGATATCGTCGAGTTTGGCGGCTTTTTCGGGCAGACCCGTTCACGAAGCGGGCAGTTCTCCACCTTCCATTCCGTGACGACGTTGTCGCCCATGTACGTTCGTACTGCATATGGATTCTCTGATGGACTCGCGTCCGCATTTACTTCAACAAATTTTTTAAGCATTTTTACAAGTTATGCACTATGAATTTTGTAGCAAATAATAATATCACAGAATTGTTAACAAGTAATTTAGTATTCTAACTTGGAATGTTTGTTGTTGAATAAACCTTTCACGTTTGATTTCAGTTTAGCTAAAATCCAAATAAGCCTACTTAAATTTGGCGCGTAACAAGCTATTATGTTACCAGACCATCAAATTCCGATAGTATGTTTAAAACGATAAGGCCAAAATATCGATTATACCCATGAGAAGTCCATAGCGTTCACCATAACAGCTGTGAGTCACTGAATCGCACCAGTTAATTATGTTCATTTTCAAAATTCGAGTCTAACTTGCGATTTTTAAAAAGCCCAGTTATTAATAAATATTCGTAGTATTCTCTCAATTATAACGCTTTACCAAAATATATTATTTCTTTGCAGAATTCAGTAAACGAATAGCGGCAATTTACAGCAATATTTTGTGCCCCTGTTCAGTAACAGTTCAGCAAACTGTTAAGTTTTACTGCTGTAAATAAACAATGTGGCCAAAAAACAACAACAAAGAGAACAAGACGGAACAAGATTATTAAAAAGTGCATTTTAAAGCATTAAAGCTAGTTTGATTATTAAAAACAGAGAGTATTAATTAACATTTCTCTGTTAATATGCTTAACAGACTCTGCATTTAACATGTCAGCATTAAGAGTTAACATTTCAGTATTACGAGTTAACATTTCAGTATTTTTGTGCGCAAGTTGCGCGCAAATTTCAAATGGAAAAACGTGAAATTTTCAAAAATTAATTTAAAAAAGCTGAGAATTAATTTCAAAAAAACAACAAAATCCAAAATTCGGTAAAATAATTAACTTTATTTAGAAATTGGTTTTGGTGGCAAAATCGAGAAAAAAGCCCAAAAACATTGAGAAATAACAGGAAATTTGAGAAACAACAAATGTCAATAAATCGAGAAAAATTCTGTATGTCTCTGACACAAATTTCAAAGCTCAAAAAAAAAAAACTTCACTTTTTTTTCATGTCAAAAATTTGATATTGGATTGCCGGAGAATTTATTCTGGAGTCTCAGGCGCGCAGAACGCATTACCACATCATCCATGTGATTTAATCGCTAATTATAAACAAAACACAAACAGATTTGTTTTCCAGTTTATTTCAACTTCTCTCACGATCGCATTTGTAACGTTAAATACAGGTTAAGAGCGCACTTCTTGCAGTTATACACAAATAAATAATCATTAGCAGATCTCAAATATCCAAAAAATTCAATATACGTTAAAAATAAACTCATTCTAAGCTGACTCGTCTGGGAAATCGATGAGCATGGCCGTATCACCTCCAGCATCAGCAGCACTCGCCGGTGGCGCAGGCATCATTGTGCTGATCATACGTGGCTCGGACCGGGCCGTTGTGATTGGGCAGCTGTTGCGATGCTCCTGCGATGCTGCTGCTTGGCTTCAGAAAATCTGGTTGCGGTGCCTGCGCCGCTCCAGCTCCATGGCTGTGACTATGGCCAGAGCCATGATTTATGACTGTGATGCTTGTGCTGCTGATGATGATGTTGCTGTTGCTGCTGCTGATGATGATGTGCTAAAGGTGCCTTCAGAGCAATAAAATATAGTTGCGGCTCCATTGCCGGGGCATGTAATTCATTTGATGCCTTTGAAAAAAACTATAAACTATGGAAATAATATGAAATGAATATAAATTTTCTGGAATAGGTGGTACTACTTACTATATTGAAATTATTCCTCCCAATCCTCCTCCATCTTCTCCTTCTTCTTCTTTTCCCGATACACCTTGTTTTCTTCCTTCTTTTGCTCCTTCTTTTGCTCCTTCCGTTCGGATTGCAGCTCCTCTTTTTTTAGTTGAATTTTATATAATAGTTCCGGATGTTTAGTCTGTAAAGAAAGAAACATAAACTTAAACGCGGTCTTTCCCCCTCCCTTTCCCCTCTTTCTCTTACCTTCACATGCCGGTACAGATTCCCCGTCTGGTTGCGTTGTATCCTGTAAACACGATGTGGAGAACATATAACATAAAGCAATAAGTTTGGATTTGTCCCACGACTTTTCAAATATGCCGCACTCCATAATTAGTGGAGAAGACATGTTGGGGTGGGTTTTTATTGAGCCGGCGAATACAATGAAAAAACAAGTTGGTCAAACTGCGCACTTTTTCTCTTCTTCTTCTCTCACGATCGCATTTGTAGAACATTGTGTAGGTCAGACGACGAAGGCGACAATCTGAGCTGGATGTTGCTCGAGTCAGGGTCGACAAATGGGGCACGTTCCACGAATTCCGCACCATTAAACGTTTGCACTGAACACGTGTGATGATTCAGAATTTATGTTTTTTTCTTGTCCGCTGCGTGCTCGTTCTGTCTGCAAGAGTTGAAGTCAACTTTCAAATTGAAAATATTGCACCGATTTGTTTGGATTTACCAATAATTATTTAAATTTATTATATTTGTTGCATTTGTTTGCACAAAGTCGGATTTTAATTGATTCAAACTCTTTTGTTTACGTTTTGTTTGTTTTTCTCGCGCGCACATTTCGTTTCGTGCGTGTGTGTTGCCAATTTAGCTATTTTCCAACTATTTTACAATTTATCCCGCATTTGCCAATTGCAACCCACTAGATCTAGCGGGAAAATAGCTAAAAACACCATGTCTGAAACAAACAGAAATTAAACGCAAAAATCAGCCAATCAAAATGCGCGGCAAAGCGTCATCTACCGCTCCTTTACGTTTTTTGGTTCTCTTGCTGCGCGCCTGCCGGAAAAAAGCGGCAAAAAACGACATTGATTTTTTCGGCCAAAAAATTCAACTTTGAGCTAGAGCTTTGAAAAAAATATCAGAAATTTTGTTGAATTTTTCTCGAATTTCGTACGTTTTTTGTTTCTCAAGTTTTTTGTTATTTCTCAATTTTTTTTGGGTTTTTTCTCAACTTTGCCACCAAACCAACTTTAAAATAAACTTAATTATTTTACCTAATTTTGGATTTTGTTGTGTTTTCTGCGCGCCTGCTCCGCCGGACAAAAAAAAGTGTGGTTTCAATGTCAATTTATTGACATTGGCTTTTTTGGCCACTTTGAGCTAGAAATTTGAAAAAAATATCAGAAATTTTGTTGAATTTTTCTCGAATTTCGTACGTTTTTTGTTTCTCAAGTTTTTTGTTATTTCTCAATTTTTTTTGGGTTTTTTCTCAATTTTGCCACCAAACCAACTTTAAAATAAACTTAATTATTTTACCTAATTTTGGATTTTGTTGTGTTTTTGAAAATAATTTCTCAGCTTTTTTAAATTGAATTTTTGAAAATTTCATTTCAAATTTCGCGCAATTCGCGCCAAAAAAAATGTTAAGTTCGCTCCAGTTTTTCTGTTAAGAGTTTTTCTGTTAAGCAATTTTTCTGTTAAGCAGTTTTTTCTGTTAACGTTTTGCGTTTGGTGTTTAGCCGCCAGGGGGCTACCATGTGCAATGTGAGAAGGAGGAGGAGTTTGATCGTTTCCCCTTTCTTTCGTGTTTTAAGTTCCGAGCGGGAACAGGCTATAATTAATGTATATTATTTATATTAATGATATTGGATTGCCGGAGAATTTATTCTGGAGTCCCAGGCGCGCAGAACAGCGCTTAACATAGCAAGTAGATGGCGCAGAAAACGAGCGACGTTTAGCGGGAGCGAGAGAGCCCGCTTTCAGCACATTGGTGTGACTGGTGCGGCTATCTATGTGTATGAGTTTTAATGGCCGCCGTTTGTTTTCTGTCATTCCATCTTCTTTCGTGTGAGTAAGGGGCGGTGCTTGCGTTTGTTTTGTTTGTGACAATGAGTGACGACAATGAGCGAGAGAGCGCGTGCAGCGTGAGAGTAAGTTTGAGAGAGGAGAGAGAGCGCGCTTATTATTTCATCCCTTTGCGCGTGCCGGTCGAAACGAAAATGATGCCGCCAATTTTGGACTGTGGATTGTTCAAAATAAATTATGGACCGTTTGAAGTCAACAACCGGTTGCATGTTGAGTGCTGCGTGTGCATAAAGAAGCGTCAATATCGAGTAACCCTTGCCCAACTTGGCAATTTATACAGACATGTGAAGGTAAGAAAGGGGGGGGGGGGGACTTGCAGGCGCCGCGTCCATTATTAACTTTAAGTTTCTTTCCAGACTCATCATCCTCACCTGGAGTATAAAATACAACTTGCAAAAATCAGGCAACAGCAAATGCGGCAGGAGAATAGGAAGGAAGAGGCCAAACAGGCCAAACAGGCCAAGTACCACGAGAAGAAGTTTAAGGAGAAGGAGAAGGCGGAGGAGGAGGAATAAGCTATATATATAAGTAAGTAACACATTTCATATTCATTTTTAATTTTATTTTATATATTTTAATTATTTGCAGTTAAAATTTTTGCATCCTGACTGAATTTCATGCAAAAATTAAATAAACATACAATTAAAACATGCTGAAGAAGCAGAAAACTGAAGAAATCCGACGGACGGCTGCCAAAAGCTTGAAGCTTATTGACATTTTTATTTTGTTATTTAATTTTTATTTTGGATTAAAAACCCGTAATTTTGTTATTTGAATTGAAATTTTGTCAATTTTTGTTATTTATGGCCAAAACTCGCCTGAGTTTTCGCAGCCCAAAATAACCGGCGAACAGAAAAAGTCAGCAAGTTGAAGTTTTTTGGTTTTCTTGTTTTCTTCGGTTGGTTTTTTGGTTTTCTTGTTTTCTTCGGTTGTTCGTTGTGTGTGCGAGTAAGTGGTGCGGCTAGCTATTTTGTGTTTAATGACAAATGCTTGGCTCGCTCGCTCATCATTCATTCCATCGTTTCCCTCTTCTTTCGTGTTTAAGTTTAGTAGAAAAAGTGCGTTTGACGTGCGCGGGTCGAGCGGAACAGCGCGGACGAGAAAAACAAGCAACAATACGAAAACGTAATTCTGAATTGATGAAAAAAGAGCCAATTCGAAAAAATAAGATTATTAAAAGTGCATTAAAAAAGTAAATTGATTATTAAAAACAGAGAGTGTTTCACATTGCACTTGAATTAATTTGCTGCCAATGTAACAAGAGGGACACACACCTTCTGCTCTTGCGTTTCGTGACAGTCGCAAATTGGTTGTACATGAGTAAACTATGAAAATTGACGACGATTGCTGAAGTTTCAGAACAACTTAGGCAAAAAGTTAAAACGCCAAGATGTGGATTCAACCAAAGGAGCTGCTGCTGCCCTCGGCATTCTGGTAAGTCAAAGAAACATTTCAAATTATTGCAATTCCAATAGTTGAGAGGTGTTTTCTCTGTATGGGATGCTGTGTTGTATTCCGCCCACCCGCAAACACCCGCTTTTCCAGCAGCTGATTAATTTAAGGCACACACACACACACATATATCAATGTATACATAACAGTGCTGTGTTGATGTGCGCATATTTGCATGTGTGCTTTTGTTGTTGTTGCTGTTGTTGTTGCCTTTAGCCCGCACTATAAGCTGATAACTAATTGAGCAGAGTTCAAGTCGCCAACTCTGCACTGATTCGACAAAAGCAGCTGTGGAACATGGAACCTGGAACAAAGACGCAGAGAGCTTAAAACATTGTTTGATTGTTCTTTTTTGTTCGCACAACTGTTTTGTTGCTGCGTAAAAAGTCCCCCAACCCACAAACATGCAGACACACCAACACATGTACATGCAAATGTACATGCATAACTCTTTTGTCAATTCTGTTTTCGTTTATTTTTTACAGGACTGCTGAAATGGTGTCCAAATATTTTGTGCTGCAGAAGCGTCGCGGACATGGCGAATCCCGAGGATTTGGCTCGATGCTGGTGGGCACCTTTGACAGCGTGATGAACACTAAGCCGGCCCCCTACCGAATACTGCATCAGACTCCCTCCTCCGAGGTTTCTTACGGTAGGTTAAAATCGCACTCGTCTTATCAACTCAATTCACATGTCTTATGTGTTGTGTGTTATGTGTGAGGTGCACACCAAGGGGAGTGTCCAATCAGTGTACTGACTCATCCAAACGCAGATTTATATATATATACATGTGTGCCACTGGGGCAAGTATACATTAATTTTTAAAATGATTAAGGTGTCTGGTTTCTCGATAAGAAGTTAAAGATGTCGTAGAAAATGCTTAGAAAATAAGTAAAAACAATTCAAAAAAATAAAAGATAGTGGAGTAATTCAATTTATAGTATTTATCAGAAAAGAGTTAATATGATAAAGCAAAAGATATTCTCGTTAAGAAGTATATAAATATATTGGGTGCATTTATTTTAGTTTTCTAAATAAATGGTCATTGTTTATATTTAGAATCAATTTTAGTAGACAGAGTAATTTACTGGAGAAATATTTCTGATATCTGGCGACTCATAAAATAGGCTGTGTGTCACCCCATTAGATAACTAGCAATAATAAAGTAAATAAATTGTTTATTTGATTGCGTTATACAATAAGAGCCTGGCTTATGATAAATATTATTACACATTGTTTTCTAATTGTATACATTTGTTTATCATTAGAAATTGCCATTGGAATTACACAAGATGAGATCGTCAAGGACTGGGAATGGCTTCAAACGAATCTGTTCAGCGTGCTCAATGAAATGGAAAATGAAGATGAAGTGACAAATTTTACAATATGTAAAATACAATCGTTGTATGCTCAAAATAATCAAGACGATACTGGTGAATCGCCGGACTTTAAAGTGATGACATCACAGTTTCGACAAATCTTCAAAATGCCTGAAGAGGAGCGTTTGGTCAACTCGTATTCGGCCACGTAAGAGAAAATGTACTTGACAAGACAAATGATCGTTAAATAATGAAGTTTCATTCTATTTTAGCTATGTGAAGAATAAAATACCACGACAGGGACAGTTGTACATCTCGCTGAATCATGTTTGCTTCTATTCGTATATACTGAGCCAGGAGATTAAGCGAATCATACGCTTCGCTGAGCTGGAGGATATTAGCCGGAGTGGCAATACAATATACCTGAAGACAACCAATAATATGACCTACAATTTCACCCTGATCTTTAATGCAAATGAGGCGCATGTGTTGATTGAGCAGCTCAACAAGATGGCCATTCAAAAGCTAATCCAGGATCCAGAGAGTCCTGTTGTCGATCATGACACCTCGAATTTTACACGCTTCGGCGCAAAGGTTTCCAAGAAGCCAGTTCTTTTGCGCGATTTGACGGCACGTCAAAAATCCGAAGAATTTCGCGTCTATTTTCGTCTACCGCAAACGGAAATTATTGATGGCAAGATAAAGGCCGATATATGGACGCCATACTCAAAGCGTTTTCATGCCGGCTATATTTATTTGTCGCCCAACTTCTTTTGCTTTCGCAGCGATGTCAAGGACTTGGTTAGCCTCGTTATACCCATGAAAACTATTAAGGTAAATGCTGAAAACTGTCGACAGATATTTAATTCACCTATTTATTTGTTGCTTTCAGAGTGTGGAGAAAAAAGACGACGGCCAGCAGCGTTTTGACAATCAGATTGTCATCTTTACATCGGAGAATGTGCCTTTTATGTTTTCGAAGATTGTGGATCGCGAGGTGCTCATCTCAAAGATCACAGATCTTCTATCTCGCATCCATGTGTAAGTTATAAATACAATTCTACGAGCGACTTCTTTTTCAACCTGTTTTTATTTTGATTGCAGACCCGTCAGCAGGGAACGGGCCAAGTATGACATCTCGTGGAGCAAACAGACCGCATTCCTCAACACATTCAAGACGCAATTCAGCGCGGACATGCAGAGGAAACAGGATGTGAAGATGGCACGTTGGGAGGAACATTTTCGTGATTTTGGACGCGGCATTGCAATGTTTCGCACCACAGATGTGATTAATTTGATTGTGGAGGGCATTCCGGACAAGTTGAGGCAGGAGATTTGGTTGATCTTCTCGGGCGCCATACATGACAAGGAAATGAATCCCGGCCTATACGAGGATCTGGTTGAGAAGGCTGCCTGCATTAAGGATTGTTTTGCGCACGATGAAATCGATAGAGACTTGCCGCGTTCTCTTCCCGAACATCCGGCCTTTCAAAGCACCGATGGCATTGGCGCCCTGCGTCGTGTCCTCCAGGCATATGCATTGCGTAATCCGCAGGTGGGCTACTGTCAGGCCATGAACATTGTATCATCGGTATTTTTGCTGTTTTGTGATGAGGAGAACGCATTCTGGATGCTGGCAAGTCTCTGTGAGAATCTGTTGCCTGACTACTACAAGGATAAGGTTGTTGGCGCCCAAATCGATCAGGGGGTGCTCAATGAACTGGTTGAGACGCATCTATCGGACTTGCATGAGCATCTGGAGCGACTGGGCGTCATTAAGATGATCTCCATATCGTGGTTCCTCACCATATTCATAAGCGTGATCAGCTACGAGAGCTCACTGCAAATTCTCGATTGCTTTTTCTACGAGGGCGCCAAGATCATATTTATGATCTCGCTGCAGATCATCGAATGGAATCGCGACAAGCTGCTCAACTGCCAGGACGATGGCGAGGCCATGCTGGTGCTGCAAACCTACTTGGAGGGCATCTACAACCCGGAGTACCAAGTGCCACCTCCCACAGACAAACGCAAGCTGGAACGTCAGCAAACTCAAACTATCCAGACCCTCATCCATGAGGCGTACACGAAATTCGGCGAGGAGCTGACCCAACAGCGCATCGAGGAGCTGCGTAACAAACATCGTCGCCTCACCGTCCGACAGTTTGACGTTGACAACGAGAAGACCATTGTGAAGGCCCATGTCCAGAATGCATACTTTGAACGGCAGGAGCTGCACATGCTGCTCACGATTATACGGGAGGAGAAGCTGGCACTCAAGTCCATGCAGCAGCAGCAAAGGGCCCAATCCCTGAGCGAGGCGCCACAGTTGCAGCATCAACAGTCGCCGTCACGAGACATTATGCCGGGTGGTGGCAACGGACGACACGAGGCATACTGCGTCGGCTTTGAGGTATTCCACACGCTCATCACGGAGCTAACGCCTTGGCGCAAGTGCGTCAGCGTTGACATTGCCGAGAAACTCTTCAGAGTAAGTCACAAGACATTTAATTTTTATATAATAATGTTATAATATCTGTAATCTTTTGACAGCTGACGGACAAAAAGGGCACCGGACAGCTGGACTTTGGTCAGCTTATTAACGCACTAGGTTTGGTCTGCTCCACCAAGAGCATGGAGAAACTGAAGCTGCTCTTTGTATTGCATTTGCCTCCACTGCTGTCCAAGGCGGAAATTGAACGCACGCGTCGTCCGCGTCCACGGACCAAAGATGACGCCGAGGAGGCCATCGAGGCGGAGGATTTCTTTGAGTAAAAACCAGAATTTGCTTAAGCTTTCCACTCTGCTAATCAAATTGTATATATTTTTAGTGAGGATGCCTCGGAGTCGATTGAAGCGTTGCCGTCGCCATCGGATCATAACTTTGACGCTGATGACTTTGCTTTGATAAGCGCCACACAACATTTGCATAACTTGGCCGGAATCTCGGGCAACACGTTCATGGACTTGTCTCGTACACCGAATCTGTCGCTAAACTCGAACGCATCGTCGTTGGCGCAACGTAACTCGACGTTCTATGTGGATCTGCCCGCTGCACTTCAGGGTACTGCAACACGCACAGATGCTGGGCAGGATGACGACCAAGACATCGGCCTACGCCAGCAAGGACGTTACGAATCGATTGACACATTTTCGGATATTTCAGATCTGGGCGCGGCCCCGACGACAACAACAGCAGGCCAAGCAGCAGCCACAAATGCTGCCGATCAAATGCTACTGAACGTTGAGACTATATCGAATTTCTCACAGATCAGCGACCTGGTTGCGGCCACGCGTCTAGAACGTGCCGATTCAAATGCCACGGACACACGCAGCTTGGGCAGCTTGGGCTATTTACTCGACCAGCCGACAGAAGGCGCCTCCGGCAGTGGACAGCATCGGCATGTACCGCACATGCGCAAGGAAAACTTCCAGCTACTGTGGCGCAGCATCATCGAGATCTTGGGCTGTGTCCAGGACGAGGATATGCGACGTGCCTGTAAGTGTAATTGAGCTTAAGCAACTTTTGTATTTAGTTTTTAAGTCATTTTCTTTGACAGACGATAATCTCATGGAGATGGGCAACAGCAACATCAAGAAAGAGCCCAGCTTGGAGAGCTTCACACAGCTAAATTTGGGTGGCAGCGGCGATGAGGTGAGTGCCAGCATTTCTATTATTATAATAATATAGTATTAATATAATTTTGTAAATATTTATTATTGCATTGCAGCAACCGGATAATAATGGAAATCCCACAACTCCCGCTGCAGAGCCGAGCAGCACGACACGCTTGTTTGTTGCCCTCGAGGAGGAGCTGCGACAGGCCAGAGCAGGATCAGCAGCTGGCGCTGGAAGAGCAACTGCAACCGCAACCACAACAAACAGCAGTGGCAGCAGCAGCAGCACAAACACCTCGGATGCCTGGCACATATCCATCAATCAGTTTATAGCCACTGCTCTGACATGTGAATGCATTGTGAAGGCATTCCAAAACCAAATACGCATTGTGGAGCAGATTGAGTTGTTGCAGAAGAAGCGTCGCAAATGTTTGTCCACTAATTATAGCTACTAAATACTTCTCTATAGCTGTAATCGCATTTCCTCTACCCCCATAAGAGCCCAATGTATTAGCCATATAAAGAAAGTCTCCCCCAGGTAGAACTGTGCAATGCGACTTCAGCTTTTAACCGTAACCCGTTTTCTATATACATAAATATGTGTGTATTCGTATCTTACCCGATTAGTTAAGCCAATTGTTTGTGAATATAGTTCTATTATACCTATTATACATATTAAATATATCTATATACATAAAGATACAACTCTATCTTATTTTGTGGCATTTTATTTCAATATATTGACGAATATATATGTGTATATACATAAATTATACTACTATTCCATGGGTACGTCCTCGAGCTGCTTAGAATTTCGGCGAGAAGCTGCGGAAGATTCCTGGCGTGCATGTTCTGCGCTTCGCACGACGCATTCCTCATAGTTCCACTTGGGGAAGACACGTTTATAAAGATACATGAATGCCGTATCGTAGGAACGCAGCTGGCCATCGAAATAGCACTTCATGTGACCGTGCGTGCCCAGGGATTCCTTAATGTGCCCAAGACGACCGCATTTGGTGCGTAGTTTGACCGGCTTAAAGTACTCCACGTCCTCCTTGTAGAAGAACATGTAGCGTATGGTGGCCGACTTGCGATTAATGCGCATCGGGTGGCCACTAAGCACCACACGCTTAAGCACAATGCGATCTGGATTGCAAGAGAGCAGCCGGCCACGGGCAACCAATGCCAGCGTTGAATCAGGATTCACCTTAAAAGCGAGCACGGCGGCGGGAGGGAACTGAATGGGCGCATAGAAAGTAGCGCAAACAGTTTCATACGGCCGGAAGAAGCGCTCGAACTTGTGCTTATCCCCATTGGTGTGCTGGCTGTAAATAGGATTGACAACGAAGCGACGATAGCCACATTGCACAATGAGTTGCTCCTTGGACTTGAGTGGCACCTCAGAGTCTGGAATTCGCTGCAGTACAACATTCATCACACACATCTGGTGTTCGTGTGGCAACATGCCGTAAACAATCAGATTATCGGTGAGCTGGCCGGATCTGAAGGCATTCCACCTGCTGCCGGGCACATTGATGACGTGCAGTGTGATGTATAAGCCAGGCTATAGTTAAATAATTCGTTTAAAATTCTTGTTAATTAATCAAATGCTTTAAATTACACTCACCAGAACACCCTCGAACTCCTTTGCCTCGTTTAGAACGCGACGCTTGGTGCGATCAAAGTTCTTGAACTGATAGATGCGCGCATAATCGCTGGGCAGATTCTCTTTGGCATCCCAGGGTGAGGTGCGGAACGATTCGAGGCCGCGATACTTTTGGAAACGCTCGTGGGCGGGCACATCAAGCGGTGTGTCGATCTCGTCGGGCCACAGTTGATCTGTGCGAGCTTGTTGCAGTTTCTGTAGGGTTTCACGCTCCTCCTGGAAATCCATTTGCTGATCGTACTTTTCATCATTAACGGCAGCTTCCGAGGAGACGGAAACACTGTCCAAATAATCTTCCGTATCTGAGTCGCGTTTCTCGCACTCATCCTCAAAGGACTTGTTATCACAGGACATAAAGTCCTCGTCATCCTCATTGCCACTCATATCGTCATCATCATCCTCATCGTCGTCGTCGTCATCCTCCTGGTCTTCCACTTCCTCCACATCGGGTATCCAGGCGGCCTGGTATTCACTGTAACCCTTTGGAACACGTTTTACCAAACGTATTTTCTTGGTTTCCTTCTGCGAAGCCTCGATCTCTTCTTCTGTTGGCCAGGTTTGCTCAGCATCCATGGGATCTGGTACATTCTCGCTCTGCAGCGACGTTTGTTTCTCTGGATTACTGCGATCGAGCAAACGCACCTCGGCCGCCTCTCCCTCACGATTCTTATCCAGCTTGTAAGGATCGGGCGGCGCATCGACTTGACCCAGTTGATAATCACCAAGGCCGGGTATATGCACCAGTCCATTTACATTCAGTGACTGCCCACGTAGAAACCCAGTTATTTTCAGTGTACCCAGATCCCCATTCGGCACGTACTCCACGAGATCACCAAACAAATGTGGACGATTGCTGACATTGTGCAGCACACGTTTCTTCTGGCCACCAATGCGTCGCATTATATTCAATCCCTCGGCTGCGCAGTCCAACTGTATCACCTTCTCCTCGGGCAACAGCTTGGAGATAAACTTCTGCGCCGCCTGCTTTGTGGCAGTACGACGTTTCGGATTAATGGATTCCAGATCCATCAGCGCCACAACCGGAGTCGGAATGCCCTGTGCTGAAATCATGTTAAACACACGCTGGCCCCAACGATCGAAGATCTCATCGTCACCAAAGGCCGCCGACGTCAGCATCAGTGTGGTGTCGCACACCTTCAGATAATCCAGCGCAATCAGTTCATTTCCACGACCAACAGGAGGCACCACAAAGGCGAAGCGTTGCTTGAAACGCGGCAGATTCATGTAAACAATTCCGCTGGAGGATTTCTCCACCACGATTTCACTGTCGCAGCTTTCGAGTATGGCCAGCGCAGAGTTGGCATCGATTTGCTCGTGCATCGGCAGCACGCACACCAAAAATGGGGCGGTGTTCTGGCCGCCCAGTTGTCGCTTCTGTTGAAGAACTTCATCGCGTTTGTTTTTGCGCAGCTGGTTCGATTGATTGCGTCGTTGCTCTCTGCGTTGCTGCTGCTTATGCTTGTGGGATATGGCCTTAAGTCCGATTTTGCCTATGTGAAATAATAAACAAACAATTTAATAAGGTTTAATGCACTTGTTGAAGTACAAAAAACACCCACACACCTTTTTGTGCATTGTCGATGGCGCCTTTGGAACGATGACGGCCGGTTTTGTGAGCCTTGTTTGTCTGTTTCAACGGACCAGGCCGATGAAACGCATGATCCGCCATGTTTGGCTAATTTATTTCCACAAATTTAAGCAAAATATCAACTATTCACACCGTGTTATTTTTAAAACGAGGCGAGCACATGTTCCAACAACACTTATCGATATAAAGCTATCGATTACAATTTCAGTCAAGTGTGGCCAAGGGTTGTTGATAATATATCAAAATATCAATATATCGATATTTTAAAATGATATATATTTAATATCATTTTGATAATTTTTTTAAACAGAAAATATCATCGATACGATATTTAAAAAATATTCGACAACCCTAGTGTGGCCACACTCAACTTTTAGTGCTGTAAAATACGGCGCATGCTGGGACGAATGCAAGCACAGATGGCGCTGAAATTTAAAACAAATTTACCTACAACACTTACATTTTTATTGAGAGCATTCAAAACTCAAATAAAACACAGTAGAATGTTTTTAACCACATTCAATGTAAATATGTATTTGTTGTTATGGTATATTTTTAGTACATTACATATATGTCTGTATGCATGCAAGACAAGACAAGCAGCTTGCTTAAACATAACGCTGTTTATTTTATATGTAAGTTTACTTTGTAGTATATGATATAAATATGCGTTGGTTTTCCGAATGCATCCGTAGTTGAATAGTTGTAGTAAGTAACTGCATATATTTTGTATTGCATATAGAGCATGCCAAAGTTTACATAGAGTTTTAACTAACTTAATTGCATAGAGTATTTAATAGATACATTTTTCTGGAATTTATTACCGTCATGTGTAAATAATTTAAAACAGTGTTTAGAAGTGTTGGTTTAGGTGTGTTGGTTTTAAAACTTAACGGTAGGCATAACACTTAACGATTTATAAAAAACATAAGTCTCAATAAATATACATAATTAAATAGTAGACGTTTTTGTTTTGGTTTTTTTCAGTTAAGGTAAATTGAGTGATTGTTTTTCATTAATTGGGTTTGGTTCAATCTAGGTTGGTTGCTCCATGGCAATGCCTTTATATTTGTATATACTTGTATATATTGTTACATTCAATTTGTTGTTGATATTTCACATATTGTATGGCCACTAACAGCGCTATTATAATAAATACGAATTTCCACATCGCGTTGGTCTCGACGACGTGTTGGACAAATCTCAATGTTGCATGATTTTGCTGCGCTTTGCGGATTTTCTCCAAGAGTTTTCTCTTCATAGGGACTTTTTTTCATTTGTCCCCACCAAAAATAAAGTACGCACTTGTATATATGTAGATATATATATTTATATATGGTGTTTATATTAATCAATATTTATGCTATCAAAATGGCCACACAATGCACTCTGCTTTTACCCCCACATTGCGAGCAATTTTGTAAAAAATTATACATTTCAAAATGGAGAGTTCCCATGTACTCCCCGTTTCCCATTCCCATTCCCAATCCCTCTCCCACTCTCTTCCAAAAACCAATTTACATACAAAACGCTCTGACTCTACGGTTAGGGCCTTAAAAAATTGTTGCCAACGCATGCTCTCTCTCAATAGCCAATATCCTTTTGTTGTTGTAGTTGTCCTTATTGTTTTTTTTTCTGTAATATTCTTATTTCTTTTTGTTGTACAAATTTGCGCTTTGTTTTGTGAGCTTCTTGTTGTTGATTTTTTTTAACGTATTTCGGTTTTTTGTGCAAGTTTTCATTGTGCTGGGTGGCATAAACAATTTACATGTTCCTGCATTGAGCGCAAACAGATCGAGCCTTTGTATTGTCACGCACAAAATCATGCACATTGAATTTTCCATCATCGCCATGGTCGTAGCCGCGACACTTCAACTGCCTGTGATGAAGAGAAAAGCGAGAGAAAATATGTATGTATATTGAGTTTATCATTAGTTTTAGAGCAGTAGTAAACCAAAATTGATAAAGAAAAGTAATTAAGTTTCTCTCCAAACTCAAAGTCATTCTCATCTGCCGTGCGGCTGGAAAAGTTTTGTGGAAAACTCACCTGGCGACCGCTGTGAAAGCCAGCTCCACATTGAGTCCCGTCTTGGCCGATGTCTCCATAAACGGCACATTGTGCTCACGTCCAAGGCGTTCGCCATCCTCGCGTTTCACCTGCCGTTCGCTGCTGCCGCAGTCGGCCTTGTTGCCTTTAGGCCAAGTGAGACAGAGATTGAGGGAAAGTCAGTGAGATACGTTTGAAAAGCGACAAAAGTTGCAAAGTTTTTCACTTGTAATTCAATTAAATGGCCAACAGCTGCTGCAGCTGTTGCTGCTGCTGCTGCTGCTATTGCAACTGCTGAGCTCGCTGTTAATCAAATCTATTTGGAAACCTTTTAACTCAATCTCACCTATTAAAACGATGACCACATCCTCCTGCGCGTACTCACGTATCTCGCCCAGCCAGGCGCGTATGTTGTCGTAGGTGGTCTTATTGGTTACATCGTACAGCAGCAGCAATGCTTTAATAAAGATTTAACAAAAATAAAACAATCAAAGAAGCTGCTGAAAACAAATCACAATCATCCGTCCGTTGACTCACCATGGGCATCGCGGTAATAGGCGTGCGTCACACTCCGGAAACGTTCCTGTCCAGCGGTGTCCCAGATTTGCAGTTTGACGCGCGTTCCATCGACAACGACAACTTTGTTCTGTTCACGCGGCGACATTGCAATTGAGTTATGTGTGTGTTTGTTATGCAAAAAGAAGAATTGTTGTTGCCAATGAAAACGCAATTGTTACACAAAATGCAATTAATTTACGAAATGTGCATGCCAAAGAGAAAGTTAATGCCAAATGTGTATATAAAAGACACAGTGATGAAGGGAGGCGACGGGGCGTATACTTACTCATGTTACACAGACACATTGTGTATACGCAGCATTTGCCACCACATGCAGACACATCAAACACACTCGAAATACAGTAATACAATTACAGGTTACATTCAAATACGACTTCAACAATTTTAATGATACAGACAAATCAGTCAATAAAATAAATGTATTTCGGCTTGACTTGTCTGTATGTGAATTGGACGTAGACAAATAAAAAGCCAAAGCAAGATAGCAAAACAAACTTCAAGCTAAGTAAACATAAAGTCCTTGCACTGCGTCAAAACATAAGATGAAATTTTCTGGGAAATTCATTTACAACAACAGTAAATAATATGAATCATCATAAATACACATACTCGTGTATACGTGTATAAATTTTATATGAATAAAAATGCTCTCATATTTGCCAAGCTTAAATATACTACATATTTATAGTTTGTACACAAAATATCTCTCAATTATTATTTATTTAATATTCTGTTTTCCCAAAAAATTGTTTTTTTTTACTAAATAACTGATGCATTTTTTATGATATTTAATAAGTTCAAATTAGCTTGAAACACGTTTTTTTCAATTTCCAGCAAATAGTTGGCAAATTAAATTGTAAATTCTTCCACTTCGCTTGGTTTTTTACAACTTATTTCAACAGAAATTCACAATAATTTAGTTCGACATTCAAATAACTCATACTGCGCTTTCAATTTGTTGTCAAGGTAACAAATGGAAAAGGAATAAAAGAGGACGACTTAACGGCATATAAAATTTAAGGTCAGTCGGAAATCATTTAGGAGGATTATACATAAATTCAGAAAAAAAGGAAGAAAAAAGTACGTTAGGAAGTTGAAAAACCAAAAAAAAAAAAAGGACGCACTTATCCACACAAAGAGCCGCAAAAAATGACTGCAAACAAAGGGATGGGAAGAACATGATAGAGAGAGAAAGAGGCAATGCGAGAGCGGGAAAAGTGGTAGACTGGTACACATTTAATGGGAGACATGGCAAATGCTTGTAGTATTATTGTTCTTTAATAAATTTATGTGCCATGTGAGCTCCCGGCAATTTCTACGATAATAAAGCCTCTAGAAGTTGAAACAAAAACCCCACAATAATAAGCATGCTAAAAACAACACCAACAACGGCAAGTTAAACACGAGTAACAAGTGAATGAGAAACACAGACATACACACACACACAGAAAGAGTACACACACACACACACACGTACAAAGAGACAGAATTATCAACAAGTCCTTTTCAAGTTCATATGCTTTTTAATAAATAGCCCCAAGGAGCTTAGCCTCAGCAGTGCTGGCAACCCTGGACAAGGGTGCTGCCCCCTGTTGCCCACAGATGTCGAGACGGATGCAGGTGGGGGGAACTGGTTGAGCACAAGTTAAGCAGGCGGTAAAACGTTTCACTAAAGAGCAGAGCCACAGCAGCTGGGAGTCATGAAAACCGCAAAGCAAACAGACAAAGAAACCCACACAAACACACGCTCGCACAAATGAAATAATAGTCGACATTTCGATACCCTGTACAACACCAAACACAACAGAGAAGTTTTAAATAACATACACTTAAAATAACATGTATATTTTTAAAATTACAACAACACTTCTGTTAACTTACAGCAACTGTAGAATTACATAGAAAGTTGAGAGGAGTTAGCATTAAATTAAATAACACATTTAATAATTGATTAACTAGTTGACTTAACACTTAAACTCGCATCATATTACGTTTAACCTGTCGAGATAAGCACAGGGTATAAACACACATAGCAAGAGATATGGGAAAGCAAAGTTGTTTGGCTTGGGAGTTGGTTTCAGGTTCAAAGTTAGACACGGGTGGGGAATATAACAAGAACATGATAAACGCAGGCACACAAACACATAGAGAAGATGAATAAGTTGATGTGTACGCAGGTGAAAATCGTATTCTTATAGCCTTGACAACTGTTGACAGCGTACAGACAGGCGAAAACAGATAACATAGAGGGTGGAGGAAAAGAGGAAAACAGAAATACACACAGATAGACAGACACACATAACAATTAGTAAGAACACCAACAATAATATTAATAACAACAACAAGAGTACACAGAGAGTCACAGAGAAAGAGAGAGAGACAGAGAGAGAGACACACAGAGAGAAACGCTTACCCTAAAATCAATGCCAACTGTACTCAGGAAATAGCTGGGTACATAGCGGCCATCGCGAAATCGAATCAACAGCGATGTTTTGCCCACTCCCGAGTCGCCCAGCATTATAACCTGGCCAACAGCCACAAGCGACAGTTACAAGTGTAGGAGTGTGTGTGAGTGTTAGTAAAGAAAATACATAAATATAAGTTTGAGATTCGTGTAGATACGAATATAATACATATGATATAAGACCTCCTCTATACTCTCAGACTTAATGCATAGCTTAAGGGAGCCACCCTCAAAGACCTTAACTTGCCACTTGCTACTTGCCACATGATACTTGCCATTTGGCATGCATAACTCTTGTGGTTTTCTTTTGATATTCGTACCTCTTTTGGCATTTGGGTTCTGATGACTTTTGGTGGGAAGTTGAGCTAATTTAGATGCTATTCCGGTGTCAGGCAATTAAAGCAGAAATGTTATTTGAATACGACATGCTCGAATAGCTCAAATACCTAGGGAAGCAAGGGAAGCCAGAGAATGAACGAATGTGGGAAGTCAGCTGCAGCAGCAGTTGCACTATAAATCTGCTCTTCAGCTCACATTAGGTTCGCTGAATTTGTTTGTCAATGGCAAAATTTCCTAGAATGTCTCACGTTGACTCAAATCAACGGGGATTTCTATCTGAGAATTGTACGGGTCTTATAACACTCGAATGTGTGGGCTGTGAAGTCAACAGAACAGCTGTTAACTTTTAATGAGGCTTTTACT
Organism: Drosophila subquinaria; assembly: GCA_037043405.1. Classification (NCBI taxonomy): domain Eukaryota; kingdom Metazoa; phylum Arthropoda; class Insecta; order Diptera; family Drosophilidae; genus Drosophila; species Drosophila subquinaria. Next base: position 28,899 of record JBAMBL010000490.1, on the reverse strand, counting down.
GTCAATTTAATAAATAACATGTGCACTTGAAAGCTTATTGCGTCAATGTTACTCACTAAATGTTACTGGGCTTTACATCTGTTTAACAAATTAGGAAGCTGTTAAACGGAATTGGATGTTAAATGTATTTGACATGCATTGTTTACATAGTTAGGTTGCTGTTAAGTGCACATTTTTTCTGTAAATCTTGCTGTTAATGAAATATTACTACAAAAAACTTGTTTCTTTAATTTTACAAAACATATATGACAAGGGAACAAGGTAAACAGATCCTAAATCATCAGAAATAACTCCAGAGTCCTTACCTATTTAAATTTGCATTTACTACTTAATTAGCAGCTGCTGAGTGATGCAAAACATTATGAGGGTTGACTAACAAACCCAACCTACCATTAGGCAGTTAATTTGTGAGCCTGAGCAAATAGGCCAAGTTATTTGCATATTTCAAATTATCTAGCAGCCACAAAAACTTTATCATTTGATGGATAATTCTAGCGTCTGAGAACTCATGCAAATATTTTTACTACCCAGGACTTTTGTTTGCTTGGCAAAAACTAAACATGAAACGCTTTAAAAAAAAGAAATAAATTAAATATGCATCAGTTTGGGATTCCCTTTGTCTGGAAAGGATATTATAACTTTAAAGAAGATTTTGTTGTTGAATTTAAGAAATGGTTCCGTTAAAATATTAATATTAGTTTCAAAACAAATCTGATTCGTATTCCCTGTAAAAACTTTGCAGATATTTTTGAATTTTAATGGGATTTTCTATAACTTATTTGATAAGTTTAAAACGCATAGTTATGATTAGTTTATTCAACCTATAATAAGGTAAACTTATTTTAACTTATTTCTTTCTTCCTCCCTTAAATCGACTTTTTCTCAATTTTTTCTTATAAGTGTATTTGAACTTCGCCCTAGCGCACCTAGATTTTCATAACTTGTTTTTATTATTCATATTTATATATTTTTTTATGTCTGCAGCTGTGCAAAAGAAGTCGGAGCTGGGGCATTTGTCATAATTCAACAGAATTGTGCTAATGAAAAGCATAAGGCACCAACTTGGCAGCTGGCTGGCCTCCATTTGTATTGTTGATGTTGTTGTTTCGTCCTGGAAAGGAAGGACACGTGCCAAGGGGAACTAAATTGCGTGTGGACAGAGAAATTACAACTGTGGAAACAAGGAGAAATTCTTCTAAAAGAAAGAGCCTTTAATTTCCTTTTGTCACTTTGCACTTTATTGAATTTTATGACTTTATTTTTGAGCTGCTTATGCAAATCCCATTGTAATCAGGCATCAGGCAATGCCATAAAATGCTCCAAAGGAACCAAATAACATGGTAGAGTCGTAAAAGTGCTTTGGAATCAGTCAAGAAGTCGGCAAAGAGGGTGCCAAATAAAACGCATAATATATAAATCAATTTGCGGCTCAGGTAAATGTTGAAAAAGATTTGGGTCTTGGCAGCTTCTTTAGCTCCTTATAAATACTTATAAATTTTAGTCGCGTCTTTTGTTGTCGCCTTTTTGTAATGCAAATTGACAAAATTTTATATGGATTTGCCGTGAAAAGACGACAAATGTTGCAGGCTTCGATTTTATTCATTGCAAGTGCGTGACTTATAGTGTATGTGATTGTGTTTGGAGTCACCTTGCCCATGATATCAAAGTCCTCATCCTCATCCTGACCTGGCGTCGAGGATATCATGCGTATGAGCGCACGTCCAGCAGATTTGCAGAGAGTAGCGCCAGCGCCATCATTGCCAGGTCCAGCATTTGGGACAACAGCTTCGCCAGCAGCAGCTTTGCCTCCTGCTGCTCCACCTTTACCTCCCCCTCCGCCCGTATCCAGAAGCGGTTGCTGCTCAGCAGCTGCCGTGATTCGCATGCTGTTCAAAAATCTGCTGCTGAAACCATTTCCAATCGATGGCGTCTGCTGGGATTGTTGTTGCTGCTGATGCTGTGATTGCTGCTGCTGTGCTTGTGATGATTGTAGATGATCGCGATAGATTTGCGATGGACTCATGTAATCGGGAAGTAGCGGTTGCTGCGACATTGATTGCTGGCGTTGATGGACAATAACGCTGGGTCGTCGCTTTGGATAGCCATCGTCATCGGAATCATCGGATGCAATGCCGTTAACTTTGTCCAGCGTCTTGACTGGCAATTGGCCAGGTGTAATGTGCTGCCAGGTGGGTTTCACCAATGATTCCCGACGTGGAGATGCCGATGCATTGCTTACTGCAGTGACCAGCGATGGTTTCCTAGCTGCTCCACTGCTCATTCCAGCAATGGAATCACTGCGATAACGTGTCTGCTGACGTCGCATCCTTGAAACTTTTCAGGTTTTATTCTTCTGCTGAATTGGTTCGATTCAATTGAAAACACGTCGAGCCAAAGTAACAAAAAAAAAATCAATAAACGAACTGTTACACATCACCAGCAGACACACTGATATCGACAGCCTCTGGACCAGAAAAGCAACCCTCCACAAAACAAACTCCTCCTCAACTCGAATTCCACTCGCAACTCGGTGTCCGGGTGCAAAGTTTGCTGAGGCAGCGGCATAAAGCAAAAGGCAAAGCTAAGCCCAAAGTTTTGCTTCCAAAAACTCATCAAAAAACATAAAACAAAAAAAAATGCTGAAGAAAATATATAAACACAAACATTTCCAGTGGCAAATATTCACAGATTCAGGCAAAAATCTAGTACAGTTCTAGAGTCGAACTTTAAAGGCCCATTACTTGTTGAAATTGTAATCGACTTTGTAGACAGGACGCTATAAATTCTGTTGTAGTTGTAGTTGTAAGTATTGATGTAATACAAATTTGATACGACTTAATGTACAACTGACACGTTAGTAAATAGGTTTGTAATGCAATTGCTATATAAGAAAATCCCCATACAAATTCGGCATACTGTAAGGCACTTAGTAATCTCTTTTGTAAGCGGTCTATTTCTGTCTATCTATATATTTTAATTTCAATTTTTGATTTAAAGTCTGAGACGTCAACCTCATCTAGTATATACATAATTTACGTTCTAATAAAGATGTAAATTTCATTAGCCCGCCAGTTATAATTTGTTTTGGCCAGTTGAAAAACAAATTAAAATTCACAAATTCTCAACATCATCAGGTGGAACTTTAAAGAACTGCGAGCCCCAAACATACAGGTGCAAATTGAATGTAATTGCCTTGCCAACGACAGAGACCCAAATGAAAACCGAAACCGACCGAGAAAATTCCACCTCAGGGCCAAAAATGGCTGACATTGTCATTGACAACGCACACACACAAACACCGGGGGTTTCCCCCCCCATTTGCCAGATTAGAGAGAGGAGGCCAGAGTCGTGACCACGTCGCTAAATCAACAGTTGGCAGGCGTATATTTACCACAAAGCCAAACAGCAAACACGCGCATCGCCTCGACAACGCCACATTTGGTTAATAACGAACAACTGAAAAGGATTCAACAACGCGTGGGAAGCCAACAGAGCGACCACGTGATTAACATTGGCTAGGCCATATTAGCTATAAGTGTCGCCAATGCCAATGTCAAAGCCAAAGCAGTTCCGGAATTTCACCCACAAAACCGATTTTGCAAGGTCGCGCAAGTGTTGCATACTCTTGGGAGCAGCATGTTCTGCATTGTGATTTCGTATACATTTCCCAAATGTCGCAAAGAAAATTTCAATACTTCATGGAGAAGCATGTTCAGCTTGTGTTTTCGCATGCATTTCGCTATATTCCAAGTAGATTTTGATACCTTATTGTATGTTCCAAAATTCGACTTCTCTTGCAATTCAAAAATGACAAATGCAATTATGTAATTTAATTGCACTTCTACACAAACTATACATCTTCTCTGCAATTTCGCCTGCATACCACAAATATCAATTACAATTTTGAATACAAAATACTATCGACATCTACAACTTTTGACTTTTAATACCCACTTTTTCTTTATTTAGGTGTCTGTTGAAGCTGTCTGGAAGTTAATGTGATTTGCAACCAAAACAAGCAAACAAGTTGAAAATGTCAATACTCGATCGATGGACTGGCATGCATACGAGTACAATCTCCGCAAATTGCCAAGGCCAACTCTTTGACAAAGCCAATGTCGAATGGCAAAAAGTCAGAGACAGGTGCAGGTGAAATAACTTGGCCATGTCACGTCCTCTGCATCCTGGCAACAGCAACAGCATCTACCTTTCTGCCGGGCTCGCACATTAAACACGTTTTATGGAGCAACAGGATTTCTGGCAGCCAAGCGTAACTTGCGTCCTGTCTGCAACTGTCTGGACCTGTCTGGGTAATTGTATCGAAGTTAAATCCAACTGTCCGACTGCTCCTTAAATGGAGTTCATCGCACGTGCCTAACCTTGATTGCGAGTATATTTCAAGGGAGACAATATGTCCCTACTGTTAAAGTAAAAAAAAAAAATACGAATAAAAGGAATGCAATGACAGCGAGACTTAATTTGTAAACTGATAGCACTCGAGTCCCCCAAACTTTAAAGGACACTTTATTTAAACAAAAAGTATACATTACACAATTAGGAAAGACCTAAAAACCTTTTGAAGCAGTAATTTCAGACGAGTTCTTCTATTATACTGCATTCCTTAAAGTTTTAGACTTTATCCCATCCCCAATTATAATTGCTTGTAAATATATTTATAATATTTGACTTATTTTAAATATTTTCATCTCAACTTTCTCTGCATAATATAACGAATAAATTTATCTTTGAATAGTTTATTTTTAAATTTGAAATATGATGCGAAATATGCCCCAAAATCTATGTAAATTGTGAAATTTCCATTTGACCCTCAGCTCGTATCCTTTTCTTTTTTGTGTATTTCATCCCTTTTTCCTAATATATTTCTGACCTTCGTTCAATGATTCGACCCGAAGGGAAAGCTTTCAGTGTTAGTTCCCAGTCGAAGAAGTAATATAATCAAGCTAACATTGTCAATCATAATGCTGATAACAAAAGTTGTTAATTGGGTTGTCCTCGCAGTAATTTTCCCCGGAAAAAACTGTGTCAAGTGAAAAGTTGTCAAGTGAATTTTGCGAGATGCTTCAATGAATCAAACGACATTTTGGAAGACGAATTGCTTAGCGTAATTACATCAGTATTAAGCGTAAAAATAAATGGACCCTCTGATCACGGCCCGTTGCACACACGGTATTGTAAAGCCCACGCAAAAAGGCGGCAGCAATTCAGCTGTTGCCAACAAAACACGCACGTCAAAGTTACAAATACACCTTCGAAAAGGGCCACATTGTTGTGGATGGAGAAGTATAGACACACACACTCATTCACCCACATAAATATGCACACACTCAGACACATTCAATCATGCGCTCAATCACGCAGCTAAAACGAAGGCAAAGTGCGCAGACAAGAGTCGCAGCTACCAGACAATGGCTTCCTGATTGCATGGACAGCTTTAAGGAAATGAAGAGCATACACACACACACATGCACACACTCACACAACAAAGCCAAGTGTGTGTATTTGTGCGTAGGCGTTGTTGTGATTTTAAGAGGAAGCTGGGAAAAACTGGACAATCGACAACTTCACGTTGATGTGCGGCTGCCGTAAAACATTTTATTGCATTTGTAATGAAAGCCACTCAACAGCAGGAGGCAAAACGAGGAGACAGAGAGAGCAAGAGGGAGAGAGAGAAAGAGAGGGACAACAGGACAACCCCCTAAAGATTTGCGTTAGTAATCGGCTTAAATTGCATTTCCAGCAAAACTTCCCATGGAGGCAGCTATAAAACCTAGACACTACTCAGCTCAGCTTTCGTTTGCATGTATTTAAAAGAACAATTTTAAATTGCATAAAATGCAATGAGCTAGCCTTGAGCCTGACCTGGACAGCACAGTGCAAGCACGTGCATGTTCTTATAATAGACAGTAATAGCAACAACAATAGTCTAAAATATCCATAAAACAGTAGCAGTATAAATTGACCTTCGGCTATTGAATGCACTTCAAAATTCAACTGATGCGCATATTATCATCGTCTGGTAATAGAATTAGTGCGCGTTTCAGTAAGACAAATGACAAAGAGAACAACACCATTAAGAGTCTGGGGAGATAACAAATCTGTGCGAAGACATAAAACTGCAGTTTACTTTGCCAATGCTATGGATTATAAAATCTCCATAGGATTAAAATCAAACATGATAAAATCATAAGCTATCTAGAATATGAAAACATAAATTATCGGGGCTGTCACAGAAATCACTTTCGCTTGAATTTCACTTAAATTTTAATGAAATTTGAGTGAAATTCAAGCGAAAGCGATTTCTGTGACACCCCAGTATATTATAAAATATTTAAGAATTTGACCAACTATATAAAACCTTAAATTTAAAATATACAAAGCTTTTTTTAAGGAATTTCAATTTGTACACTGAGTCTACATTTCGCGACAAATCTGACGACAACAATTCAATGGAATCGATACTCCACATCAGCTCACTAGCAATTTTTCAAAATTTCAAGGAATTTCTTTTGAGCACAGCTTAAATCGCATTGATTACTAAAATTTCTCAGAAAATATCCAATAACATTTTCACTACGTCTTCAATCAATTTAAAAACAAATAAACAAATTGCATTAAATTTTGCGAATTCCAAGCTTAAATTCCATTTAATTTATTAGGTTTTAATTATTTCACTATCGATATTTGCAAAGCAGCTGGAAAAACGCCCTACTAAGTCTGCAAATATTTATATTTTCGAAATTTTTCTGTAGACATGAATTAATAAAAATCAATTTTTATTAGTTGGCCAACGTAAATTGTTTTCATTTATTTTTAAACGCTGCTCCAGTTACCCAGACACCACAAAATACACACACACACACACACACGCAGGGAGATGAGGGCGAAAAGAAGCCACCAAAAATAGCTGCAAATGTTGTAAAATTGCACTAATGCTGTGCGCTTGACGCGGCGCGCTCAAAAGTATGCAACAGAAAACTCGCAGCATCTAATGAGTGTGCGAGTGTGTGTGTAAGCGCAGTGTACATGTGTGCTTGTGTCTGACAAAACAATGACTTCAAAGAGTTCAAGACATTCGCTTTCACTTTACATTTATCAACGAAAATATATTTAAAACTGTGCACAAAATACTGTATGAATATTGAAATTTGAAAGCGCGAACCGAATGCTAAACGAAGCGTCAAGAGCAGCGCACAAAACTAAACTGAGCACGCAGCGAGAAGCATCTGGAGCAGCAGCCGCAGCATCCAGCGTTGAGTCCTTTAGTCCGTCAACGAGCCAAGTTCGTGCAACTTCGGCTTTTGGCTTTGGCAGCAGCAGCAGCCCTGGCCTAGAAATGCTGCTAGCCAATGTCGAGCAAGCGCCGAAGTTAATTCCTCAGGGACAACGAAGTGAGAGTGAACGGGGTGGGACGGATGAGAGGCGGAACCGACGAATGTGAAGCAGGTGGCACGTTGAATTCAATGGCAAAAATATAACTGTTGCACTTGAACTTCATTGCCTTGACGACCATCGTTGACTGCCTCGTGTCGTTCGTAGTGGCAGCTGCGGGCTCGATAAGCTGCGAAAGTGAAAGCCGGCAACAGGTAGTGGGCCAAGGGAGCACAATGATTATGTTGCCTACATTCCGGAGCATCAGTTTGTTACATTTATTGAATGCGAATTTAAATAATAATTGCACTGTTAAATAGCATTTTTACAACCTTTTCAAATGGAATATATGAAAGTAAGTAAAAAGTTTGTTGAAACTGGCAAAAAAATGAGTAAATAAAAATGGTTACGGAAACAATAATAATAAAACGGAGAAAAAACAATACCAAAACGATTACATAAGTATAATAAACAAATATATAATAAAGTTTATTGAAACTGGTAATGATAAAAATAAAGTACACAATTTAAGTGAAAATGTAAAGAACTTTTTTACTTAATTTTTTTTTTCATAAAAAAATTTTTAAAAATGTATTTAAACAAGTTTTCTGCTACCTTGTGTGGCAACTTAATCTAATTTTACATTTAAGGGAATGAACAATTGATCACAGGTGATACAGATATAGAATTAGAAAATATTATTTACAGTATTTACAGGAAAAGACTACTTGATATATTAATAAGAGAACCTGCTAGGGAGATCCAATGGATGGCACCTAAAGAACTTTATTGCAGAGTTAATTTAAATAAAATAATAGTATAAAAACAAATATGGTAAAATATAGTTAAAATATATATTTATTAGACGTGAAAGTTACAAAAGAGAAATCCAAAATGTTACGAAAATTATAATAATGATTTCAATCAAAAATATATATTTAATGAAAGTGATAATACAAATGCCTGATAAATAGCAATAAATATTATTATCTTAATCACAATTTTCCGATATTTTCGTTCATCGCTGATGCGTAACGGGACACACACACAGACTAGCGACCTCAGCCTAAACACGACGCGGCTACGTGGTTTATTTTTATGGCATAGAAGCAACAACAATAACAACAATGACAAAATCAATGCCAATGCGCTGTGGAGATTTGTGTGTGCTGGATAAAAATAGACAACATAAAGTACACGAAATCGTGGTAAACAATTACAGGCAACACAACAATATGTTGCCTATTTGGTGTGTCACTAACGAAACTCTTGCGGCTGATGCTCAGTTACAGTTAGGACCACACACACATACACACGAATAGGTGCACAGATGTACGCATAACAAAGCCACAAAATGGGATTATGATTAAGTATGTATGTACAATGTACACATGTATGGTATTTCTTTTATTTTAACATGCACAAGACAAGGTAAGCATTTGTCACTTGCTTTGCTTCGTCTCTCTCTCTCTCTCTCTCTCTTACTCATTTACTTACCGTTAGAGCGATTCCCACGGTGGCTGAGAAAGATCCCAAACGAAATTCACCGGTGTTGTATTTAACTAAAAATGAGGTTTTACCCACACCCGAATCGCCAAGCAGGATCGTCTTATGATTAATGGTATCATCGAAGGGCGGTATATGGGCTGCTGCTGGTGGTGCCTGATTCATGTCCACCTCATCGTATCGATACGAGCGCCAACCATCATCGTATTCTTCTTCCAGAGCATAGTCCGCATTGCCGTAGGCATAAAGTTGCATTGCCTCGCGAGAAGGGCGATATCCAGGATATCCGCTGGCAGTGCGCTGTACTGGTGCCATGATGGCATCGTCATGGTAGTGATGGCTACTCGTCAAACTCTGTTGACTGCTGCTGTTGTTGTGATTGATATTGGGATGATGATGATGATGATGCTGGTGCTGTTGATGCTGATGTTGTTGTTGATGTTGAGATATAGGCGCTGCAGGGGGATTGTAACAGCCATCGCCAAAGGGACGACGACGCAGCTCTTCGATACGTGCTTTTGTCGTTTCCGCATCCTCGAAGACATCGTCGCTCATGCTGCTGGCATCATCGTGATGCGCTGCCGTTGTTGTTGTTGTCGTCATTTTTGGGTTTGGGTCTTGGCTAAGCAAATCAAATCTGTGCTGAGTTAAGCTTTATTTTGTGTGCTTTTAGGCGCACTCCCGCGCAATCTCTTTTAGTTGTGCTTTCTCCCTCTCTCTCGCTCTCTTTATGACTTTGACATTTGGCCGTCCGGTTTATGGCACGATTTCTGAATGAATTTGATTTTGGTCTTTGCGAAAGGGGGGAATGTAACGGAGTACTGGCGGTTTGACTTTTTGATATTTATATGTATATTTCCTCTAAAACTTAATATCCGAAATGAGCTTATCAATATTGAAATTCCCTAAATGTATATTTGTTAGTTCTTTATAAATTGAACTTTGCTTTGGTTTTTTAGTTTTAGTTTTTTTGGTGTTTGGTTGTTTGGTGTTTTGTTTAAAGCCACTAAATAATTGTTATGTATAAATTGTAACTAGCTAAACATATTGACTAACATTATTTATGGGCTATCCGCTAATTGGTGCTGTTTTTTTTTCACTATATTATTTTTTATTAATATTAGTATAATTTTTATTTTGTTTTAAGTGGCAGAAATGCAGTCTGCACTTTTGTTTGGTGTTTTGGTTAAAGCTTTATGTTGATTTGGTTTTTGGTTGTTTTGTCTATTTCTCTAACTCTTTCATTTATAACACTGATTCAGCGAAAATATTGCATTTGATTCTTGGCGTTTGTTGTTGTTGTTGGTATTATTTCACTATCACAGCATGAATAAAATAAAGTTGCAAATAGCGTCGCGGTTGTCGCCTGCGCCACACTAATTAGGTAGGCGTGTGCGTGTTGAGCCCCCGGCCGCACTTCCACAACCACTTCATCCGATGCTGACGTCTTCATTTCTCTTTGTTGTTATCTGTTAAACTCAATAACGACATCCTGCGCCCGAGCGCCCCTGCTAGTGCCATTCATCGACCCAATCTATGACGACAAAACAGACCCAATTGGCAAGGGCAACAACAACGTATTACTATGGACTTCCACAGCTTGACATCCTTTGTGGGTCATTGTGTATATGTGTCTGTGACTGCGTTTGTAGTAGCGGCCTGTGCTCACATTTTCGATTTCCTAGCTTTTATTCGTTTTTTGCACTTAATGATTTTTTAAAAAAATTTTTTTACGTTTAATTCTGTACACGTTTCCTTTAAAAATGTCCTTATCCCATTGTTATAAACAATTTATTTATTTGAAAATCATTTTGCACGCACACATGTAAACGATAGAGTTGTGTCGTTTCGTTCTGAAAAAGTTCAAATGAAGGGGTCATTAAGATGAACGAATGAACTTATTCAGTCAATCATGAACTAAATCGTTCATTTCGCAGTTGGTCAGAAAATTCTTTAAACAAATTGTAAATTTCTTAGAGCAATACAATTCGATTTTTTCACATGGGGTTTTTTGATTGGATTCAATTTCTGCTTTATTTACATGTTGTTTACCCCTTGACGCTTTTAGAAACAAATCATGCATTTAGAGTTTTTTATACTTCTGTTCAGGGTTCGCAAAATCTACTCCGTAGCAGCAAGAGTTATAAAAATATTGTTACGCTCTCGCTACCGCTCTCGATTTGAGCAGAGCCGTAGCATAGCCATAGCCGAAAAATAAAAAAGGATTTGCTCTGCTCGGAGCGAAGTTTTGTGGCGTCAAAAACTATGCTATAGTTATAGCACGAACCAGCGATGAAAAAAACGATTTTTTACTTAACTTCGCTACGCAAAGAGAAAATTGCACCAAACTCATTTTAGAATGAACTTAATTATTTTAAATAATTTCATATTTTGTTGGTTTTTTGAATTTGTTTTTTGATATTTTTAAAATCATTTTTGAAAATAATTAATTTCATTAGAGAAATGACATGTTACCAATTTTCGATTCATCACTATCGAAATCAGTATCATTATTAGAAATAGCAAAACATTTTCAGTATTTTTAGTATTTAGCTGAAAAATACCGAAACTGTCAAAAGTGTGTCAAAAAAAACGATGCAAATTTGATTTTGCTCTTTTTAGTTTTGGATGGTCCGAATTCATTGAACCCAATAATACCGCCACGCTATGTCGAAAGCAGCTAAAGCTACTTTTTAAGCTTTTTCAGCTTTTAATAGCAATAGTCGGACGATTATAACACCACAAATTAAAAGGATTTCTGCTTTCATCACTAAAGTTCTTATCGATATCTACTGATATGTGAAAAACCAGTTGCTATCGATAAATTTGTAGAGAAAACAAAACAGCTCTTGTATGTAAAAAAAAGGTATACAGGGGGTGTGTTTTACCGTCTCTAAATCTGCATAAACAAAACAGCAAAAATTTACGAAAATGGATGAAATTTGTCGCTTTTGCACATTAAACTGTACTACACTGGAGAATATATTTGCCAAGCGAGAGCGGACGGATAACGAACCACTCCTTATTGTTATGCTGGATTATTGTACCAACTGTGTAATCAGGGAGTTCGATTCATTGCCTCAAAACATTTGTGGGCCCTGCATTTCAGCTGCCAAGAATGCATATGAATTTAAGGTCAGATGCGAGCAAAGCGAAAAATATTTTAGGGATCTACTGAGCGAATGTGAACAGAAGCCCGACATCGAGGTGATCATCATGGACGATTTGAGCCTTACAGAAAATACTTTGGGCGGGGTCTGTATGGCAGCGGAGCCGTATGACACTAAGTATGCAAATAACTTTGAAGGATGCTCAACAACGAAAGAAACAACGGAAGATTGCTTTATGGACAGCGAAGAAATGACTGCAGCAGATGAATCAAATGAAGATTACTCTCATAATGGAAGCTCAGAATCAGGAGAATCAAATGAACGTGAGGATGACAATGAAATGACAAATGAATCGAATTTCTACAAATGTGAGCAGTGCCCGAAGACGTTTAAAACAAAAAACGATTTTAAAAATCACAAACTGATTCATACTGACAAACGCTCCTATAATTGTGAACAGTGCCCGAAGACGTTTAAAACCAAAGACAATTTAAAAAATCACAGAGTGATTCATTCTGACGAGCGACCGTATAAATGCGAGCAGTGCCAAAAGGATTTTAAAAAGAATGCTACTTTGATAGAGCACATGAAGATACATTCTGACAATCGTCCTTACAAATGTGATCATTGTCCCAAGGCGTTTAGATCTAATAGTAAATTAAAAAACCACATGCTTTTTCATTCTGACGATCGTCCTTACAAATGTGAGCACTGCCACAAGGCGTTTAAGACCAAAACCGATATAAAAAGGCACATCATGATTATTCATTCTGCCGATCGCCCCTACAAATGTGAGCACTGCTCGATGGCTTTTAAAGAGTTAACTCTTTTTGAAAAGCACATAATAGTTCATTCTGATGATCATCCCTTCAAATGTGATCATTGCCCAAGAGCGTTTACAACCAAATATAATTTTAAAAGGCATATATTAACTCATTCTGATGAACGGCCCTATAAATGTGAGCACTGCTCGATGCCATTTAAAACCGAAGAAAATTTAGAAAAGCACCTAATTATTCATTCTGAACATCGTCCCCACAAATGTGAGCAGTGCCCAAAGGTGTTTAAAACCAGAGCCCATTTAAAAAAGCACATCATGAATCATTCCGACGATCGCCCCTACAAATGTGAGCACTGCCCGATGACATTTAAAAGGTGTTCTCATTCAGAAAGGCATATGAAATTTGTACACAAACACGAAAACGCCCTTTCAAATGTGTGAATTTTAAAAAGAAATTTAGTACATCGATCGTTCGAATAAATTTTATATTTTATTGTCATTTCGTATATGCTTTCATTCAATATTGTAAATCTAAGCCAACATGTAACATGCTGCTTAAATAAACAAATAAAAAATAATCAACGGACGATTCCGCCAGACTTTTGGGGGGATTTCTGAAACTTTTGCTGACGATTGGAAGAAAGTTTACTGCAAATCAAGTCTTAATGCAAAACTGTACAAAACGCCGTTCGCCCAAAAAAATAAAATTAATTTACCGCTGCAACACTTCCCAAAAAATATCTTAAAATTATTGGAACGGCCTCAGTACATAATAGCGTAACAAACGGGGCTGATGACGAAGTTGTTGACGAGGCATTAAAATTATTATAAGATAATACATACACATGCATGTACTTTTGAATGAATTTTTAATTTAAAGATCTGTCCTAATTTTTTGGATTTTTATATTTTTGGCCATTTTCTGGCCTGTCTTTGTTATCGATTTATGGCAGCACTGTCGATATCTATTTTAATACACTCCGATATATTTCATCTTTTGCGTGTCGATAATCTGTGCATCTGTTTGACCGTCTCTAAATCTGCATAAACAAAACATCAAAAAATTACGAAAATGGATGAAGTTTGTCGCTTTTGCACATTAAACTGTACTACACTGGAGAATATATTTGCCAAACGAGAGCGGACGGATAACGAACCACTCCTGATTACAATACTGGGATCGTGTACCAACTGTGATATCAGTGAATGCGACCCATTGCCCCAAAACATTTGTGGACCCTGCATATCGGCTGCAAAATATGCTTTTGAATTCAAGCTCAGATGGGGGCAAAGCGAAAAGTATTTTATGGAACGTCTGAGCGAAAGTGAGGAGCTCAAAATCAAGTACGAATTGGATGAAATTTGTCGCTTTTGCACGTTGAGCTGCACAACACTTGAGAATATTTTCGGTGAGCGAGAGCGGTCGGATAATAAACCATTTTTGATTAGTATGCTGGAATATTTTACCAATTGTGAAATTAGGGAATTTGATTCATTGCCCCAAAACATATGTGGGTCCTGCATATCGGCTGCTAAGAGTGCATATGAATTCAAGGTCAGGTGCGAACAAAGCGAAAAATATTTTAAGGATCTAACGAGCGAAGGTGAACAGAAGCCCGACATCAACGAACTAACCATAGGCGAATCGTTCCTTACAGAAAATACTTTAGGCGAGGTCTGCATAAAACCAGAGCCGGATGACACTGTGGATGACGACAACTTTAAAGGATGCTCAGCAACAAATATTTCGTCTGAAGGTTTCTTTAAGCAGAGTGAAGGTGTCTCTGCAACAGATGAATCAAATGAAACTGGGGATGAAGGCTTCTTTAGGGATGGAACCTTAGAAACAGGAGAATTTAATGAAATCGAGGATGAAGATGAAATGACAACTGAACGACATTCTGATGAACGTTCCTACAAATGTGAGCTCTGTACAAAGAGATTTAAAATGGATGCAACTTTAAAAGACCACATGAAGCTACATTCTGACAAACGCCCTTACAAATGTGAGCACTGCTCAAAGGCGTTTACATGGGCTAGCAATCTAAAACATCACATGAAGGTACATTCTGACGATCGCCCCTTCAAATGTGAACACTGTTCAATGGTGTTTAAAGCGTTATCAACTTTAAACATTCACCAAGTTATTCATTCTGACGACCGCCCCTACCAATGTGAGCACTGTTCAAAGGCGTTTAAAAGAATTTATGATTTAAAAGGGCATATGAAGATTCATTCTGAAGATCGTCCCTACAAATGTGAGCACTGCTCAATGGCGTTTAAAACGTTACGAACTTTAAACGTACACAAAATTACTCATTCTGACGATCGTCCCTACAAATGTGAGCACTGCTCTAAGACGTTTAAAAGGGTGGAAAGTTTTACAAGGCATATGAAGACTCATTCTGACGATCATTCTGAGGACCGTCCATTCAAATGTGAGCACTGCTTTAAGGCGTTTAAAACCAAAAAACATTTAAAAAATCACATAGTGTCTCTTTCATGTCCAATGGTTTTACAAGAAACGAGTACGAACTAAATTATTCTGACGATGAGCTTCAAGATTCATTCTATTAATTAGCTTCGTTTTAACTGAGTTGACCTGGCTAAAAACTCTCTCCACATCAGCGTTAGATCAAGGCAAAGTCATTGAAGTCGGAAAGCTGGCTGAATCCTCTGGAGTCCTTGTACGACCCAAAATTTTATTCAATACTGTCAAGAATGAGGAATATATTCTGTTTTTTTTTTGCTCAAAACGTTTTGTTGCACAAAAATAAATCAATATTGCATACTTAAAACACATTTTCTAATTATTTAAATTTTGTATTTGAATTTGGTCTATAAAGAAGACAATATTGGTAGATTATAAGCAAGAATGAAAACTAAAATTGCTTTTTATACAAATTAAATAATTTTGTTTCTTTTTATTGATTCAAATGGATAATCCACATAAGAAGTTTAAAAGAGATGGGTGCACCCACTACGCGCTATGCTTGCGAGCCATCGCATATTTTTGCTATATTTACGCTAATTTACATTTTCCATTGCCTATTTCCTCCTCTTTTTACCCAAATCAGTTCTGCATGCTCAAATTTAAAACAAACCACACTTGAAGCATCTACGCTCAACTCTAGTTAGCACTTATCTTCTAATTTTTCCGTGTTGCATTGGCAACCCTATCTATCTACTCTTTGACAGAAAAAAATAAATAGCACCTTACGCCGCTATATATTTTTTATCTTATGTTTCATAAGTTTGCTGACCACTGTTTTCGATTTTAAATCTATAAATATCATATATTAAAAAGCCAGATTTGAAGGCAAAGAGTGATTTTTGGCATCACTGTTCACCTTTACAGTTTCTATCGATATCTAAATACACTCCGATTTATTTCATCTTTTGCGTGTCGATAATCTGTGCATCTGATTGGCCGTCTCTAAATCTGCATAAACAAAACATCAAAAAATTACGAAAATGGATGAAGTTTGTCGCTTTTGCACATTAAACTGTACTACACTGGAGAATATATTTGCCAAACGAGAGCGGACGGATAACGAACCACTCCTGATTACAATACTGGGATCGTGTACCAACTGTGATATCAGTGAATGCGACCCATTGCCCCAAAACATTTGTGGACCCTGCATATCGGCTGCAAAATATGCTTTTGAATTTAAACTCCGATGGGAGAAAAGCGAAAAGTATTTTATGGATCTTCTGAGCGAAAGTGAGGACCTCGAAATCAAGTACGAAATAGATGAGATTTGTCGCTTTTGCACATTGAGCTGCACAACACTTGAGAATATTTTCGGTTTGTTTTGTTTTACCAACTGTGAAGTTCGGCAATTCGATTCATTGCCTCAAAACATATGTGGGCCCTGCATATCGGCTGCTACGACGGCATTTGAATTCAAGGTCAGATGCGAGCAAAGCGAAAAATATTTTAAGGATCTACTGAGCGAATCTGAACAGAAGCCCGACATCAGTCAACTAACCATAGGCGAATCGTTCCTTACAGAAAATACTTTAGGCGAGGTCTGCATAAAACTAGAGCCTGATGACACTGTGGATGGCGACATTTTTAAAGGATGCTCAACAACAAATATATCGACTGAAGATGGCTTTAAGGAGAGTGAACGATTCTCTGCAACAGATGAATCAAATGAAACTGGGGATGAAGACTACTTTAGGAATGGAACCTCAGAAACAGGAGAATTAAATAAAATCGAGAATGAAGATGAAATGACAACTGAACGACATTCTGACAAACGCCCTTACAAATGTGAGCACTGCACAAAGGCGTTTACATATGCTAGCAATTTGAAACAACACATGAGGGTACATTCTGACGATCGCCCCTTCAAATGTGAACACTGCTCAAATATGTTTAAAACGTTATCAACTTTAAACATTCACCAAGCTATTCATTCTGGCGATCGCCCCTACAAATGTGAGCACTGTTTAAAGACGTTCAAAACAATTTATAATTTAAAAGGGCATATGAAGTGTCATTCCGACCATCGCCCCTTTAAATGCGAGAGCTGCCAAAAGGCATTTAAAACTCAACAAATTTTAAATACACACAAAGTCGTTCATTCTGAAGATCGTCCCTACAAATGTGACCACTGCTCAACGGCGTTTAAAACGTTACAAACTTTAATCGGGCACAAAGTAATTCATTCTGACGATCGTCCCTACAAATGTGAGCACTGCTCAATGGCGTTTAAAAAGATACCAAATTTAATCGGGCACAAAGTTATTCATTCAAACGATCGTCCCTTCAAATGTGAGCAATGTTCGAAGGCGTTCAAAAGGGTTAATCATTTAAAAGGGCATATGAAGATTCATTCTGAAGATCGTCCCTAAAAATGTGATCACTGCTCAATGGCATTAAGAACTTTAAACAGGCACAAAATTACTCATTCTGACGATCGCTCCTACAAATGCGTTCAAAAGTGATAATGGTTTAAAAAAGCATTTGAAGACTCTTTCCGACGATAATTCTGAAGCAAAGTCATTGAAATCGAAAAGCTCGCTGAGTCCTCTGGAATCCTTGTAGGACCCAAAATTTTGTGGAGTTCATTAAGAGTTCGGAGTAATATACTGACGCTAATTTTGATCCTTACTCTTTGATTAAAAACAAAAAAAAACAAGAATTGGGAATATGGTCTGTTTTTTTTTTGTTCGGAAAGTATTGTTAAATATTCTATAATAAAAAAAACCGTTTCTAATTATTTAATAATATAATACATTACGTGTACTAAATACTGATAACTGATCCAGTTAAAAATTAGCGCCTTTAAGCTTAGTCCGGAGACTAAAAAAAAGTCGACGGGTTATGGTTTCATGGTCATGGGCAAATACTTCAGATACTTCCAATTCCTTCAGAGAAGGAAGAAGATCTTCCAGGATAATCACTTCATAACACGGTGCTACAGTCAAAAAACTTCTGGGATGCGACATAGCGTAGGTTGTAGATATAGTTGTAGTTAAATGTAACATTGTGGCATACTAGAAATTTGTGTTACACATCGAAATTTTAAACTACTGCTAAAAAAAAAAGATATTTAATTATTTTAGAATATTTATAATTTTGTTGGTTTTTCAAATTGTACTGTTATTGAATTGTTTGAATTTAAAAATGTTTAAAAAAACTACAAAAATAAACAAAAAGTTGCAACTGTGTGACATTTTTCAACATTCACAAGAAAATTAAAGCTTGACCGATAGATTGTGGTGGTCGGACGACTAGACACATATTAAATTATTTTCTTCTTTAATCACTACGGTCACATTGTTTTGCAGTCAGTGTAAATATCAGACGCAATTTGTTTTTAAACAGTTTTGTGCTAAAAAAGTATAATATAATATATCTATTAAGATACTAAACCTTATCTAAAAAACAAATTAAGTGCTTGGAACATCAATTATAAAAGGGGAATCGCAAAAGCTTCAAAATTGGTAAAGTGGACGGCAACACTATGGGCAGCTCGGACGATCGCGTCTATGCTGCCGAGAAAATTATCCAGAAACGCGTTAGAAAGGTATGTTCTCAAAAATAAACAAAAATAATAAACTCGGACACAAATGAAGGACACATACAGTTACAAGGTCACATGTCCTTCAAAATTTCCAGCAGATTCTCGCGTCGTCCATCTGCTGGCAGCTGCGCCAATGTCTCGTGCTGCAACAGCAGCAGAAGCAACCACCATTTGCGCTGTGCGTGAGTGTGTGTGTGTGCATGTGTGTTGTGTTTTTCTTTTAGCTGCACATCGATGAAAAATCAATTAGTTTCCTTGCATCATGTTTGTGAAACGCGCCAAATGTATTTTCGACATTTTGGTCAACATGCCACAACATGACCAACAAAATTAGCTAAAAGTGCAAATTATTAGTAAAGACAAAAGAACCTACATATTTTATATCAAAGATAATTATAAGCTTCAGTCTGTTTTGTATAAGGGACTTAAAAATTAATACATCTTCATCAATTACAGGGTGTTGTGGAGTACCGTGTGAAGTGGAAGGGCTGGAACCAACGCTACAACACCTGGGAGCCTGAAGTTAACATTTTGGATCGACGTCTAATCGACATTTACGAGCAGAGCAACAAATCGTCAGGTACACCTTCCAAACGCGGCGCCGCACTTAAAAAGAAGGAAAAGGAACCAGATCCAGAACCTGAACCCGAATCTGAGGAGGACGAGTACACATTCACTGGCGACGATGTGCCTGATACCAATCAGGCAACAACATCAACTGCAGCTGCCGGAGCAAACGATGGTGTTGATAAGAAGGATAAGGACAAGAAGCACCATCATCATCACCATCATCATCACAACAACAACCAAAGCATCAAGTCCGAACGCATTAGTAATCGCCGCTCCGAATCTCCACTGACTCATCATCATCATCACCATCATGAGTCGAAACGGCAGCGCATGGAGCACAGCTCCTCTTCAAACAGCAGCTCAATTCATAATGAGAACTCCTTTGTACCGGAGGCGGATACCAATTCATCCAGTTCTGAGGATCAGCCACTTATGGGGACGAAGCGCAAGGCCGAAGTTCTCAAGGAATCTGGCAAAATAGGTGTCACCATTAAAACCTCACCCGACGGACCTGCACTCAAAGCCCAACAACCGCCTCCTGAGCATCAACTTAAGTCAACGGAATCAGGCACGCAACCACAAAAGACAGAGTTGCAGAGCACACTTCCGGGAGCAGAGGCTGAAACAGGCGAATCATCTGCAGCAACAGTAGCATTTACAGAAGAGGAGGATGAAGAGTCAACAGCGTCTGTCACGCCGCCATCGGAGAATAATAACATACCAAAACTAGCATTGAGCCAGAAACAACCATTGACACCACTATCGCCGCGTGCGCTGCCGCCGCGTTTCTGGTTGCCGGCCAAGTGCAACATATCGAATCGTGTGGTCATTACGGATGTCACAGTCAATCTAGAGACAGTCACCATACGCGAGTGCAAAACAGAGCGAGGATTTTTTCGTGAGCGTGACATGAAAGGGGATTCGTCGCCAGTGGCTTAAACCTTTGAGCGTCTAAAATTCAATTGTAAATAGTTTGAAAAACCACCCATGCTACATGTTGAAAACCATTCTCTTTTAAGAAATAACTTATTTATTGTATTTATTTTTAGTTTAGAAACTAGTTGTTGTTTTATTACAATGTTTGAAGAGCAGACCAAATTTTTGAGCAGTCTCAAAAGTTGATAATTTTTTAATCAACTTTTGGGACTGGACAACAATGCGGGATGTAACGTATATAATTGTATGTATTGTAGTTTAGCAGAGTAAAGTAACCCCTATATATACACCATATAGTATATATATTTATTTAACATATATGTATATTTTTCTATAACAATTTGAATCTGAAAAAAAACCAAAACACACTCATATACGCAACAAATCCATGCGAAACTGAAGCAATTGCTATTACGCTTGATATACACAATTACATTATAATTCAACAAAAATCAATATAATTCTTACATGCAATTCTTATATGCATACATATAATCAGATAAGAATGTTACAAATCAGCAGCATCTTTTATTTTGTCATCTTTTTGATTGTATAGATATATATTAGATTTAGCGCAGATTTCTGCTGATTTGGAACCGTAATTGAAACAAATGAAATGATTATAACATATACATGTAAGTTAATGATGCATCATATTAGATTATTTTTAATATGTTTACATTTTTTTATTACGCTATCGAAAAATGCTGACTCATGATATCCCCAAATGTGCCGTGCACAACTCAAAACCAACTGGCGCACTCATAGATTCAGCACTTATCTACTTGTTTAACAGTTTCTTTTTAATTGTTTTGTACATTTTTTACATGCTAATTTTAAATAAAGAACGCACAATGAAATCAAAGATTTTGGCCTAATTCTGCAATGTTCATCTTAAACCATTGTGCGTAGTATTTATTGGCTAGTTTAAGTTGCAGCGCTAATTCCATTCAAAAAAAAAAAAAAAAAACTAAAGCAGAATGAACCACTCGAAACGTTTTCAAGTTTGTAATTTTACTCTTACTTTAATGTTATTGCCAATATCAGAGGTAATTAAATTAAATAGAATCAACATACTGTATTTTTTTAATCTTGGGCTTATGGTCTAAATTCGTGACATGGTCAATATCATAGTTAAACATTTTAAAATCGAACATTAGATTAGGTAGTTTGTACAGAATTGGGGTAAAGGCACCTACAAGGGCCTACATTTGTTTATAAAGGAATTAATGATATGCGCCACTTTCTCGGGCTCATTAAGATGGACATGATGCGTTCCCTCTACTTCATGGAATTCAAATTGTGGATTCTTGCGCAGCACTTCCAGTGTGGCGTCATAGTACTTCTTGTTCTCGTAGTAGGGAGCCTGCAGTGCTTTAATAAACAGATGCGGCGCTTTGATGCGTGTTGCCATTTCCAGCACAATTTCGAGGGAGAGCGTGTAGAACTGTGAGGTCTTGAGGCGATTGTCCCGCGAAAAGTAATACTTGTGCGGCTCGTGACTGGAGGGTTTACAATTGCGCTGTAAAAGGTATTTGCAAGCCTCCAAATCAACGGATTTTTCCGAGCCCTGATGCAATCGCTCTACCAGTTGATCCCATTCGTAGGCTGGCGGTTCACTTCCACTACGCAAGCGTCGCTCCAGTTTCAGCGAATTGTCCAGACGTTCTGACAATGCGTTCACAATTTGTTTTGCATTGCGTATAGGAGGCTTCAATACGTCTAAGCCAATGAACATATCTACTTTGTCTGGGAACAACGCACTAAAGACAAAGCCGTTTATGGAGCTCATCGAGTGACCCAATATCGATACTTTATCCCAGTTGTATTCTTCCATAATCCGCAGAACAAGATGCACATAATCAATAGAGTGATACATGACGCCCTTGGGAAGCCACGAGGAGAGCCCATGTCCGGGTGCATCTATGCTGAGAAAGGACATGTGATTGGGCAGCAACGGTGCAAGAGTATCAAAGGTCCCAGCGTTATCCTGCCAACCATGCATGCCCAGAATCGGACGCACATGTTTCGGGCCATACCATTTGCCGGCTACGTGACCCCAGGGAACGGGTATGCTCACTTCCTCATACTGCAAAGCGGAGGCCATAGGTCAGTATGATTCAAAGTGAAAGTATTTCAAAATTACTGTTACCTATATGTTTTGTTAGTGTCTTCAATGAATTGGTTGAACTTTGACCGTGAGCCTGTCGAAGACTCAGCCGTGTTCCATTTGTCAGCTGTCTTAGTAGAAAGAGACTCCTTTGGCCTTTCATTACAAATTAAAAGTATATATTTGTGCAATTTCTATTGAATAATCTTAAATATTAGCGACTGACTGTGCTAACGTCTGCGTGCTTTGACGAAATAAAAACATATGATCTGATTTGTGTTAGCGATGAATCGGTGCGCCGCAACGTAAATACCCTGGAAAAATACACTGAAGTCAAAAAGCAGCACAACAATATTAAATACAGTAAATACATTCGTAAAGCTTATGTTTACAAAATATTCTCAGCAAACGACAATTGGTAAGCGAACACAAAATAAAAATATATCTCGATGGTTTTTATCAGCTGCTTAGCTTAAATATTCCAAACTTGCCGGCTGGTTGCAGGTAAATTTAGATTTGGCGCACACTGTTAAATGTGAACTTTGGAGCTGTGGAGAACTTGAATTAGTATTTTTTAAATCTGCTGAGTAATCATTACATGACAGTTATTATCTTTGGTAACGGTCCAAGCTATGCAGCACACCTCCAAAAAAAAAAAAA
This sequence comes from Drosophila subquinaria, assembly GCA_037043405.1. Taxonomy (NCBI): domain Eukaryota; kingdom Metazoa; phylum Arthropoda; class Insecta; order Diptera; family Drosophilidae; genus Drosophila; species Drosophila subquinaria. The sequence continues at coordinate 5,796 of JBAMBL010000490.1, read as the reverse complement.
AAAAATCCAAAATTAGAGCCTGATTTATGATGAATTTAGGTGTAAACATTTTTCCTGGTCTCTTATAGTTTTTTTTTAAAAAATTGTTTGAAATTTTAATAAAAATGAGTTATTTTTTTGTTCTTTTTATGCAAAATGAACTATTTGAATGTTCTTTAGAGTTTTGCAGGGTTGATTTGAGCTTTGCATGGTTCTTTTTTTTTCGATTTTATGTAACGTTTACCAACACTACTTTCATCCTCATGTAATTTTTGGAAGAAAAACCGAGCATTACATTGGATATCTGGCCAAATTTCAATTTCAAAAGAAATTTAAGAGCCACGCAGAAATGGTTCATGAGCTCTTTATGGCAATTGGTAGATTGTATGACCCCTATAAAGAAGCTATAATCAATGAAGATGCTCATGCAATCCTGGTTAGTAAAGCGTGATGAAAGCGCCGCAAGCGAAAAATTTAAAAAAAAAAATCGCGCGCGCGATTTTTTTTTTTAAATTTTTCGCCTGCGGCCCTTTAATATCACACTTACACTTCACTTCACGGAAATCACGTTAAAAATGAATATGAAAAAAGTAGTGTTGGTAAACGTTCCAAACGTGCACAGGTGAACAAAAAACGGTTCAATTTTTATTAAAATTTAAAAAATGTTTTAAAAAAAAACTATAAGAGACCCGGAAAAAATGTTTACACCTAAATTCATCATAAATCAGGCTCTAATTTTGGATTTTTTTTTTTTTTTTGGAGGTGTGCCGCATAGCTTGGACCATTACCTTATCTTTATTTGGCGCGTTTATTATGTTGACTCTTTTGTGGCATAAACGATCTGCAAAATTGAATTAATTCAAGGTATCATTCTTCGCGACAATGTAATCAAGCTCACTGTAAGTGACTATCGATAATGATAATATCGATAAATTAACATTCAAGTAGAACTGATTAATCCACTTATGTTCAAACTGAGTTCCCTTTTTTTTTTGATTAATTGTTACTAGCTAGCATAATGAGCTTGACAGATTTTTTTAATTGCCAATAAATGCAGACACACTCAAGCACTCGTTTTAGTTCCATCTCTAACATGCTCTTTCGCCCGCGCTCAAAAATAAAAATCAGCTGTTCGCGTTGTTTTTTTTTTACATTGTTCTAAGACAAATGTTAATTTATTAGTTAGTCGTTAACAGAGGAAGGCATTTACAAGTTGTATATGGAACGGAAAGGTCTGGCCGCACAGTGTAAGTGAAGCCAGTGTAAGTAATATATGTTGTGAGTGGAGATAAAAATATAGAAACAAAACCCACCTGTTGACCTTGAACTTTGGAACTGTTTGCAGTAGGTTTTTGATAGTCCCAAGCTAATATTGCATGGATAATTTAATTTGGTGTTTACTTTGCGTGCATTCCACTTTTTCTCACGTTTTTGTTTTGCTCTTTTTTCTCGCTCTGCTTAGCTAATCGCCAACATGGCGAGCTAATCGCAGAGCACGAAAACTGATAAGAGTTGGCCATAATGTGATTAAACTTTGGAATTAAAGCACATTCGTATTTGTGATCGATTGCAGTTAACAGCATGGAGTCGGAATTTAAGGACAGCGGTAGTGGCAATAGCAGCAGCAATGGGGGCAATGCGGATCTCAATCTTAACCAGCGTTATCGACATGCTGGCGATTTAACTGGAGAGCCACCAACGCGTCCGGTAAGTGTGTGCGAACTTTGACCTTTGGAGCATACGTTTTATTGTTCGGTTTGATTTGCTTTCAGTTCTCCGAGATTACCATTAAGGTGCCTTGGGGCCACATTGCGGGTAAATGGTACGGGCCACAAAATGTGCAGCCCATACTGGGCCTACATGGCTGGCAGGATAATGCGGGCACATATGATTTGCTGGTGCCTTTGCTTTCGCCGGATGTGGCCTTTTTGTCCATAGACTTGCCTGGTCATGGCCTGTCCTCACGTCTGCCAGATGGTTGCTATTATAACTCGGTGGATAATCTCTATGTGATAAGGCTTATCATGAAGCAGTACAAATGGGAGAAAGTGTCACTTGTTGGCCATTCCATGTCGTCCATCATTTGCTTTGTGTTTGCAGCCGTCTTTCCCGATAAGGTCGATATGATAATTGGCATTGATGCATTGAAGCCACATCAGCGTCCATATCCGTCAGTCATACGCACCATGGAGACACGTTTGGATGAATTTCTACGCGAGGACGAACGCAATCGCAGCAAAAATGAACCGCCCAGCTACACATACGACGAGCTCATCGAGCGAGTCTACATCGGCACCTTTCACTCGGTTAACAAGGAGCTCTGCAAGCATATGTTGGCCCGGAACATCCAAAAGTCCGGCAAATACCCGGACAAATACTTCTTTTGTCGCGATCGTCGGCTGAAGTTTTACAATTATGCGATTGGTTCGCAGGAACTGTGCGTTGAAATGGCCCAACGCATTACGTGTCCCTATCTATTTATTAAGGGCTCTCAGTCATCATATTTCGAAGATAAGAAATACTACGATGAAGTAATGGATGTGCTGATAAAGAAACCCAATTTTGAGTATCTAGAGGCTAATGGCACGCATCATCTGCACATTAACAATCCGGAGGCCATTATTGGCCAGGTCAACAACTTTATACAACGTTTTGGGCCAGCTGCCGCTGCCGCAGCGCGTCGAAAGGCCAAGGAGGCTGCTGAAAGCAAGCTGTAGATATGTATTATACGCAACAACAAATACAAAGACAACTACAAAATTCAGTATACACCTTAGTCAAAGGGGGACATATTTATTGTTGCATAAACGATTCTGGGTATCGATGCAACAACTTTTATTTTTATACACATACTTAATTGTTGATTTTACTGTTAAAGGGCAGAGTCTGTCTCTCCGTCCTAAATATACAATGTGCAAAATATACCATTAAATAAAAATGTATGTACGTATATACACCATGTATATAACAAAAGGTTGTTCGCTTCAATTTGGGCCTTGAAGGATAACAAGGAACTGGTTTTATGTACACTCGCTCAGCGTTGAGTTGCAATTGAAACTGTTAACCTTTCAAGACTTGTTGTTTAAAGGAAAAGAGTTTTTTGTCCGTTTTCCGTTTCACTTTAAATACAAAAAAAAAAAAAAAAAAATAAATTATTATTACAAAATATAATATTATGATGCACATTTGTATTTTATCTACACGTCAATTTAACCCAGTCAAGTCTGAATGGGTTAATTGTGTATAAGGGCTCACATGAAGAGCTCGTCAGTTGACCTACATTTTGGCCCAGTAGAATCTGCAGGCACAACGAAAGTGTTAATAACCCGGTAACAAGGTAAACCCGTTTTCTCGCCCAGCGTTGTTCCCATCAGTTGCATCACATTTTAGACTCTTTCTTGGTAATTTGGTTTATTTTTCCTTTCTGGTTTTTTTTTTTTTACCATTTTGGCGGTCAGCTGTCGGATTTACATTGAAATGACAAATTAAATATGTATGTACATTTTGATTCCACAAAACAGAAACAGAAAGAAAAAATATGCGAAAGAGCAGAGTTGTTGGCCCTGCAGCTTCCACATTTATATGCATAAATTTTCGCTGTTGCTTCGTTATACTTACTACAATATAGATACTGTAATCTCGTATACTTTTCACCTCGACCAATTTGGTTAATTCCTGTGCAAGTTCACAGTGGTATTGCCTACATAGCCCTTTGATTAATGACATATTAAATACATATCAAATAATATTTATGGTAAAATCTTTAACCATGCTCGGATTTCTAAACTATACTTAACATATTCTCATTATTTTAACAACAGTTCATCACTTGAAATGAATTTCAAGTAAGTCTTCGATTTATTGCACACTATTTTAAAAAAGTTTATACATCCGTTTGGTATTCAATCTATTCTTTTGATGGATGAGCTGCGATCCACTCAAGCGCCCTTTGGATTTGTGCGGGAATTGGAGGAGGTGTGGGCAAATTAGCGCCTTGGGGCTGGTATCCATTTTCATCGGCAACGTACGTTAGCGAGACGCTTTCACCTTGGGGGTCAGTCCACGAAAAAGAACCCTGAGCTGAATGTTCATTGCCAGACTGATCTTGCTTGGCACCATCACTTGTTTCGTAGCCCCATGAATATTTGCCATCCGGGGAGATATCGCTTGCTTGGCGCAGGATCTCAACCTCTGCGGACTGGGCGCAGACGATCAGAGCAGCAATAAGGCAAAGGGACTGTAAGTTACAAAATTATGATTAGTTTTTATCCTTTCAATGTTACTTAGACTCCTTAGCCTCCTCCATTAAGGAGGCGTATTATATATACTCACTAGCTTGAACATCTTGCTTTGGTTGTTTAATTCACAATGTGTGCTTGATTTGGAGTGAAGATGGCTTTATATACATAAATTTAGCACCCTAACTTAGGCGTCGCTGCTTTGGGCTGAGCCGCCGACACGTTCCATTAAATAACACTAATCTATAAATATGTATTAGCATATTTTATAAAACAATTTAGCAAAAATTAAATCAAGTTCGGTATAAAAAAAAACATTTTTTATAAAAAACTAAATCTTCCAGCAAAGAGTCAAGAAATCTATGAAAACTGGATTGTATCGGTTTGGCTCTGATGGATCAACTTTGCCTATTATCAGAGTAAGAGCTTCTATATTTACTGTATATATATGGTTGTCATATCGTTAGTTTGAATAACATGGTAGTTTCCTGAATGAGATATTTTACAATCTCACAAATTTGAGATTGGAATTTTCTATATATCTTATTCAAACTTGGTTAATAACGGACTATACTTAATCGTACAGCTGCCATAGGAACGATCAGACGAATATTGAATTCAAGGCGTTGTAAGAGTATAAGTCTTCGGCTTGGCGAAAATAACCTTTTTTTCTAATGTTATACGCATGTAGTATTAGCGTTAGCTATTGCCTTAAAATTAAGCAAGTTTTTGACTGGAAATTAGAAGATTCAGCTTTGCTGATTGGTCGAAACTATTCAAGAAAATAAAACAAATATAAAACTAAAATAATAATCCGGATTTCAGAATAAAACCAAAACTTATTTATCACCAGTTTCAATTTCGATTTCGTTGACCATTTCGCATGTGGGCAAACGAGTTTAATTATTTAATTAGGCAACTGAGAAGAATTCTTCATCCAAAATCGTCAAGTTCACATTAGCATATTGACTTGTGACGTGACAATAAATTAATTTATTATCGCATGGTCTAATTTGCTTCTAGCTCCTCATGTGCGTACACCCAGCTAATAAAATGGCTATTAATTTTTGATAACCCCTTTCTAAACGATTCTCAGATTCATTTCAGCACGTGTAAAAACAAAAGACTTGGAACACAAACTTGCTTAACTGCTTCGCATACAATTAATTAAAATTGGTAAAATGGCAAACTAATTCTTATATCTGATATGTATTTTGATGATGGATGATTTCGCAATTGCCCCGTCAAATACGTATTAACGAGGTGGGCTCTAAAAGTTTATGCACCTTGCGAATTACTATTTGAAAAAAAATATTTTTCCCTGGCTTAACCGGGATTTATTTTCCATATTGAATTTCTTAAGTAATCTTCCTAATTAATGTTATGCATCTTTGACTTCCTTATACAACTGAATATTAACCTGTTAAGAAGTTTAAAAACAACAACTTTGCCATTTGAACCAAATCTGACAAATTATAATTTTAAAATAGTTCACATTCCTTGGATTAAACCAGTTAAACTATGTTGGCCAATAAATATGTCTAGTGCGATATGTTCTATTTTGGCTATGACGCACTTA